>OZ012736.1:489133520-489733520 GCA_963859935.3 Lathyrus sativus
CTTTCATTCCAATGGACATCATACTTTACTCCTTTATCTCTCGCACGGATGATTTTTTTCATAATTGTTATGCCTCTTTTAATATCGCCTTCCACGTCTTTTGTTGTTTGTTTTCCATCATGTGCTGTTTCCTCGTTGATGGCCATAATATATATACCTGTAATTCAGAAAAACCAAAGTATCAAATGAATGACATGCAAATATGTAAATAACAAATGTATACATAAGAAATGTGTAAATAAGAAAAACATGGTATAAATAAGAAATAACAAAAACATGGTATAAATAAGACATGTGTAAATAAGAAAAACATGTTACAAGTACCTTTAACATCTCTTTCTTTTTTTTGTTGTAACGGGGTTTACTTGTCTCTTAACAACACGGACAGATGGATTGATCCAAATTCCCTCGTTATGATCATTTCTAATATATGATTCGTCCGCTCTAATATTCTCATCTGGATCATCTATAATATAAGATTCATTCTCAACATAAACATCCCCCTTTTCTCCAATGTTATCATCGATTACTTTGTTGGAAAAAAGAACTATAGACCATTTCGTACTTGTCGAATCAGTGACATAGAACACTTGTTTAGCTTGCGTGGCTAGAATAAAAGGCTCATCTTTGTACCCCACCTTATTAAGATCCACTTTCAAAAAACCTGATTTATCCATTTGTATGCCACTATTATTTTCAACCCACTTGCATCCAAAGATAGGAATCTGAAACTTCTCATAATCAAACACCCAAATGCGCTCGATAACCCCATAATACGAGGAAATGTGCATTGCTTCGGCAAGCACGGTGACACCATTATTTTGCATTGTACTTTTATCATCTTGTTCCTTGGTATAAAATGTGTATCCATTAATTGCGTATGCGCTATAAGAAAACACATGCAAACTTGGACCATATGCTAAACATCTCAACCTTTCTGTTATTGAAGCGGGATCAGAATAAAACTTTGAAAAAATATGCTCCTTGAACCATGTTATAAAACTTCGATTGTGCTCACGTACTATCCAATTTTCATTTCTATTCAGATTTAAACCTCGGAGAACGCCCTTGTGCATTTCAACATACGGCTCAACCTCAATGTCATTGTGCAGAACATACAAATGCACTTGCTCCCGTTCATCCCTTGAAATTGTCACAACTTTATTTCCAATTAACTGTTTACCATCTATTTTTTCAACAACATGATATTTTGGGAGGCCAATGGATTGAACGTTGGACAAATATTCAGTACAAAACTCGATAGCTTCTTCAACAATGTATCGTTTAATAATACATCCCTCTGGTCGACTTTGGTTTTTCACATACCCTTTCAATATTTTCATATAACATTCAACAGGGTACATCCATCTCATATAGGCAGGTCCACACAGTTGTGTCTCTTTCACAAGATGAACAACTAGATGTACCATTATGTCAAAAAATGATGGAGGAAAATACATTTCAAGCTCGCACAAAGTAATAACTATTTCTCTTTGCAATGTTGGTAAGATCGCAGGATCTATCACCTTACTACAAATTGACCTAAAGAAAAAACACAATTTAGTTATTGCGCCTCTCACTTTTTCTGGCAAAATAGAACGTATACCTATTGGTAGAAAGTGTTCCATTATAACATGGCAGTCATGTGTCTTTAAACTTTTTAACTTGAGGTCTTTCATAGAAACAAGTCTTCTAATATCTGAAGAGTATCCTTCTGGAACTTTAACTTCACTCAGAAACTTGCACAGTATCTTTTTCTCCTTTCTAGATAGAGTATAAGCAGCAGGTGGTAGATATGTGCGGTTTCCTTTCTTCAAGGGTCCTAATTCATTCCTTATTCCCATTGCTACCAAGTCCTTTCTTGCTTTAAGGCCATCCTTAGACTTTCCTTGTATATTGAGTAACGTACCAATAACACTTTCAAATACATTTTTTTCAATATGCATAACATCAAGAAAATGTCTTACATACAACGACTTCCAATACGACAACTCAAACAAAATTGACCTCTTCTTCCACCCACGCGTGACAAGCGTATGAGCAAAAGGCTTGCCAAACTTAGTACTCACATCTTTCACCTTTTCAAAAATTTGTTCGCCGGTCAATGTAGGTGGAGCTTTACGTTGTTCTGAATCTCCATTGAATGCTTTTCTCCACCCACGGTAGTGATGACTAGAATTTAAGAATCTACGATGACCAAGAAAGACATTCTTCTGACCAAATTCCAACCGCGTCCAATTTGTGTTTTCTTCACAGATAGGACACGCACATTGACCTTTAATGCTATACCCCGATAGATTTCCGTATGCTGGGAAATCATTAATTGTGCCAAACACCATCGCCCTTAAATTGAAACTTTCTTTCCTATATCCATCATAAACCTCCACACCATTCTCCCACAAACTCTTTAAGTCTTCGATTAGAGGTGTCAGGTATACGTCTATGTCATTCCCTGGTTGTTTAGGGCCAGAAATTAACATAGATAACATCATGTACTTACGCTTCATACATAGCCATGGAGGTAGGTTATAAATCATAATAATTACAGGCCAGGTGGAATGTGAGATGCTCTGTAGACCATGCAGATTCATTCCATCAGTCGATAATGCCAAGCGAAGGTTTCTAGCTTCTTCTCCAAAATCAGGATAATCATTATCAATTTTCATCCACTGTGGTGAATCTGCCGGATGTCGATACTTCCCATCTACAATTCTATCATCTGCATGCCAAGTCAGGTGTTTTGCATCTCTTTCACTACGAAACATGCGTCTGAATCTCGGAATTATAGGAAAATACCATAATACTTTTGCTGGTGACAACTTTTTCTTATACCGAGATACACCGCATTTAGGACACTCGTTTAATGATGCATATTCATTTCGAAACAAAATGCAATCATTTGGACAAGCATGTATCTTATCATAGCTCATGCCAATAGAGCATAACATTTTTTTAGCTTCATAGGTTCGATTGGGAAGAACATTATCCTCCGGAAGCATCTCTTGAAGTAGGGCTAACAACTCTGTGAAACTTTTATCCGACCATCCATTACCCGCCTTTAAATTGTACAACTTTAATACCGCGGACAATCTTGTGAAAGTAGTGCAACCTTTATACAACGGTTTCTCTGCATCGCTTACCAACCTCTCAAACATCTTGGGACAATCTTGAAGATCTTCTTCAAGTGCTTCTGCAATCTCTTCGACTCGATCACAATCATATGTATCTCTGCCATTGTCCTTTGAAGCACATGTCGTATTATTCCGGGGTTCAACATTCTCGTTACTTATCTCACCATGTAATGTCCAACATGTGTAACTTCGATCAATTCCATGTCTCATTAAATGAGATTCCAACTGAACAGCGTCAATTCGACGCCCATAACAGCAACCTAAGCAAGGACATGTGATCCTACTGGGGTCTTTGGCGTGTTCAACAGCAAACTTAACGAATTTCGATACCCCATTCTCGTACTCTTTAGACAATCGATTGGAAGACATCCATTTTTTATCCATACTAATTGAGTAGTCTAAACTAAACTAAGAAAGTTAAACAAATGCAGAGAATACCTGTAAAGAAATCACTAACTTCTAAGAATGCTACGCAATAGGATGCTTCGAAACGATCACAACCTTGCTCTTCACAGGTAACCCCTATAGCAGACAAAATATAAATTTTATTAAAATCATATTAATAATTAACCAAGACAAATCATATTAAAAATACTAGATAATCCACCAAAACAAATCATATTAAAATTACTAGATAATCCTTAAACCAAAATGACACCCTTACTAAACATTGAGAAATCCTAACTAAACATATACAACCATAATAACATATCATATAAACATTGAGAAATCCATAATAACATATCAACATATAAAACCATCAACATATAAAACCATAATAACATATAAAACCATATCATATAAAACCATATTCATGTTGGCTACTCTCTTAAAAAATACGAATTTCTAAACTATTAAAAAAAATGCTCTATCAAGTTACATTAATATTTTTAGCCATCATTATCTAATATTTTTGTTATATTCAAATTAGAAGAAAACTCATTTGTATGAGTGGTGCTAGATGAATTATCCATCTAAGTTCAAAATAGCAACAAAATAAAAACAACATCAATCTCAATCCCAAAATAACAATAGAAAAACAATAACACATAAAACATTTTGAGTTTAGGCTTTTAACAACAACAACAACAAAAACAATAGTATACGTAACATATCTACACAAACCCAACAACATTAGTGTTAACATCATATCAAATATCATACTTGAACTCAAATTTACTTGCATGTCCTCAAACCTTCAATGCAGAACAACACTAAAAACCTTCACTAAACCTTCAATAACTCAATAAAAACAACAACAACAACAACAACAATAATATTAAACCTTCAATGCCTCAATAACAACAAACCTTATACTCTTATATATATTTTAAAATTAAAATATTTATCACCGTAGTTATTACTTGAAACCGTTGTGAAAAGTACTTACATTTTATCACGGGTTTAAATATTAACCATGGTTAAAAGTGTTACTTATATATAAGCAAAGTTATCTCGCTTTAGCAGATAACAATTGTCTTTCTCAAAGAAAAACCCTAACATTTCTCTTACGTCTTTCTTCTTCTTCCACAAATTTTTGTCTTCTTTTACATAATAAAAGGTAGTCAATTTAAACACTATTTATTCTATAATTATTTCTTCTGTCTTATTCATACACTTTATTCCTTTTTTTGGTATAAGTTCTAATATTGAACATCATTGAAGAACTTTCAAGGTACGTCATTCTTTCGAACTATTCACTCCATTTGGTGTTACAAAATAGTTGTTGTTCATCATGTTGTTGTTGTTGTTGCTATTGTTGTTATTATTGTTGTTGTTGTTGTTATTATTGTTGTTGTTGTTGTTGTTGTTATTGTTGTTGTTGTTGTTGTTGTTATTATTTTTGTTGTTATTGTTGTTGTTGTTGTTGTTGTTTTTCTTGTTCTTGTTCTTGTTCTTATTCTTGTTCTTGTTCTTGTTATTGTTCTTCTTGTTGTTGTTGTATTAAAAATATTTAATATTGTATATTGTGATGAAACTTTACATTGTAGTTAGGCAAAACATATAGAAAAAATGAAAAATTGGGATGACATACAACCATAATTGTTTATTACAACCATCATAATATGTAGCGTGCGTTTTCAATTCATCACCACGACCAATATACAGTGGTTGTAAATAGCCTACTTACAACTATACGCTGCATTACCACGGTTACTGAACCATGATTATAGAGCTTTCACAACCATGACTATAGGTGTTTTATGTAGTAGTGTTTTCATAAGGGACTTAAATCGATAGCTTCTTAGTTTCACAGATGATGACTGATCATGGTGCAAGGATACTAGAAGATCAAACTTAAGATATTACTTCTTTACTGGTTCATCCTTGATTTCTTAGAGAGCTAAGAAATGATAAATAGTCTATAAAGATCTTCTGAAGCTGAGTATCTAGCTTTGTATTTGGTTAGTTATGAGCTATAACGGCTTCTTTATTTAATGCAAGACTTAGGATTAATGTAGGAAACCCCCCATCTTTTATTGTGACAATCAAAGTGTAATACACATTGCAGCAAATACAATTTTTCATGAAAGTACAAAACAGTTGGAAATTGATTGCCACTTTGTAAGATAGAAGATATTACAAGGCTTGTGCGAATTGTTTTCTGTCAAGTCTTAGGCCAAACATGATGATTTGTTTACCAAGATTTTTCCACCTACGAACTTTAACTCCTTTAAATCGAAGTTTAACATGTGTGACATATACCATGCCAAGCTTGAGGGAGAGTGTTAAAGTACCTAGTGTTAGCTAGCTTGCATTGCCAGTTAACTGTTATCTTCATCATACAGTTCATATTTTCTAATGGTACACCATATATAGAGGAACACTACAAACTACAGAACTAGTTAAAGTTATAGTTAGTTAGTTGACGTTTGTTAGAGAAACTAACATATATAAATACATCATGTAACTAATTTTCTTCAATCAATGAGATAACTTCATTTGATCCCATTTTCTCTAGTTTTATGTTTTTCTCTTTGATTTCATTGTGGTAATGAGAAACCTCACGAGTAATCACTACAAGAAAAAGTTCTCCAGCGGTGTGATATTGCCACGTGAAAATTACGTCACAAACCATTTAAAATATAAAAAAAATGAAAATGAATTTTTCACGTTGGGGGATTTTGAGATTTGTGAAATATATGTAGTGATATGAAAATACTTCTGTTGCGGTGAGAATAGGATATCAAATTATTAATTAATTTGAATCACAAATTTATGATTCACAAACGATCTTTAATTTATCCAAAGGAAAGGTCAAAGGAAGGAAAAACCTAATTTTGCCTCGTAAACACAATGCGCGGAGAGATATAGGGTTTGGGGGATGGTTAAGCTTAGGGAAGGTATTAGCACCCTAAACTTCTGTTGTACTCTACAGGAACCTCTTGTTTTAATATTGTTGTTTTGCTAAATTATTTGCTTAAGGGTATATGCTGAGGGTTAGAAGGTGAAAAGAAAGACCTAAGGGTTAGTCCTAAGTTTACTCGTCAAGATTCGCATCTTGTGCCTACGTATCCGAGGTAGGGGATGGAATAAGAGTAATCGTAGTTCCCCTCGAAAGGGAGGAAGAGAAACTTCTTGAAGGTGGTCAAGGTTTCAATGGGGATGCAAACATTCTTAAGGAAGCGCTTACATGGAGTGCGGCGACTCCTATTTCTACGTTGTAATTGAATTGAATTTAAAATGGGTAAAATAGGTATTCCACGGCGGGAAACCTAATATGGAGTGCGGCGACTCCTTATCCTAATGCTAGGGTAAAGGGTAAACTTGTCCACGGCGGGACGCATATGCAATTAGAGTTTGAACGGTGAAAGAGTCAAGGGTAAGGACTATTGACGCGACGGTCAAACGGTTAGACCTATCCTTCGGAGGAGAAGTTAACGGTAAATAACTATAATGAAAGAGTATCGAGCAAGCAACGGTGTTGAAATGTGGAAAACATGCAAGAAGAATAACGGAATAAAATGCGAAGATGTCCTCGCATAAAGTTACAACCATGAAAAATGAAAGATTAGTAACCAAGTACAAATAAGAAAGCAATGTTAAGAAAGACATGAAAATTAGGCGAAAATTCAATCGGGGCTATTAGGAATTTTATTTTTAGGATTTTTTTAGATTAGAAATTAGAATGAAATATTAGAAATTTAGGTTATACATCTTTTTAAGAAAAAAGTTTTAAAATTAATCTTAATTTTAATGTCTTTAAAAAATGTTTGTAATTAGTTAAAGACTTTAGTGTTAATTTATTTAAAAATGAATTTTATTTTTTTTAAAGAAAAACTAATCTTGGTTTATTTTTAAAAGGTTTTAGTTTTAAAAAGTTATTTTTTTAATTATAAATGTTAAGTATAATTTATTTTTAGAGGTTAGGATTTAATCTTACAAAATTGGAATTTTAGTTAGGAAAAAAAAGTTGTATCAATACATTAATATTTAAATTAAAGAATTATTAGATTTATCACAAAACTTAATTTTAAAACTTAGAAATAAAATTAAGGCTTTAAAAATGGTTTTAATTATAAGCTTTTAAAAAATTGGTAATTACAAAACTAAGATCAAGTTTTAGAAAATGTTTTTAAGATTAAGTTTTAATTTAAGTTTTTAAGATTAAGTTTTAGAAAATTAAGTGTTAAAAAACGGTTTAATTATAAAATTAAGATTAAGTTTTAATTATTTAAACAGTATTTTACATTAAATAATTAAACTAATGAAAATCTGAAAATTATAATAAAAAAATTAAAGAAAAATAAAAATATAAAGGAAAGGGTCTTGCTGAGGAGTCTTGGTAGGGTTTGGAGACCCATTTCCTCTTCTTCTAGCGACGCAACTCCATCTTCATCTTCTCCATTCTGAACTTTTCTTCTTCTTAGCCATGGCCATGCTTTTCTTCTTCTGAGCTTTCCGATGATTTCTGCAAAACAAATTAAAACTAACCCGTTAGCACATATTGCTCACCCTCTTTTAAGGGTTTGAAGCGCTTTGGAGTTAACGATGAAGTTTGCTGATGGACGATGATGATGGTGAGGAACAAATTCCCCCCTCTAAGTCCGGCCTGTCTGCGGTTTGGGGTTCTTGGTGTTCTTTGGATCCTTTTCTCTTTTTCTCTGATGAACTGTTATATTGTTGTTGTTGGTTCTGGGCTCTTCGAAAAACCTTTTTTCTTCTGATGAACTTTGCCTCTTCTGTTCTTGCACGTGACCTCCCTTTGATGAACTTGATGTTGAGTTTTTATATTGTAATTTTTCTGGGCCCGGGTTTGCTTTGTGGTTACGATTTTTTATGATTTAAGTTGTTTTGTTATTGTTTTGGCATGACTGAATTTGTGGATTCGTTTGTTATTAGTGGATGGTTTTATTTTGGTTGTTGTTGGAGCAGAGATTGTTGCGTTTTTTCCTGGAGAGTTTGTTTTGATTTTGTTTTGGTTCAGAGGAACTTGCAGTTCTGGTTTGTTCTGGGTTTGGTGATTAGATATCCATATTATTTTTGGGGTTTTTATATGGGTTTGGATATCCATATTTTTTTGGATGTGCTGGATTTTCCTAAGTCTTGTTGGCTTTAACAGAAAAATCATTTTTCCAAATAATCACTTTTTTCCAAAAGCACTTTTTCTCTCTCTTGGAATAACTTTGAATAGATTATCGTCGGATTTATCGAGGTCAAAAAGTAAAGTCGGGGGATGCGGCGACATTGATTTGTTGCCCCTCCCGACGTACGCGATGATGAAAAATTACTGAGGGTATCACAACAACAACCAAAACCATTTTGGATAAATTTTAATTCTAACCACTTAACAATTATTTTCATGTGTTGTCGATTTTGTAGGTTCGAAAAGTCGAAGATTGAAGATCGGCGAGAAGAACTCTTAGAGAAATTAGGAAATTTTTAGGATCCTTCAGGATTTAATTTGTAATTCCAAATAAAATGTAATTATTCTTGCATATGTTGTAGTAAGCCTTGTACAAAATGAATAAATTCAATCTTTTTAATACATTAATTCCTATTTCTCGACCAAATTTCTCCGAATAAACTTTGATGTTTCAATAACTGAATTCGGCAACTAACTACTTTGCATAATACCAGAAATTAAATTACATCCGACGGAGCTTCTGAGTTCGACTGGAACCTTGAAAATTAATTCACACTTAATAATAAAATTAGTGAATACGACCTTGAACAGATGCACAGAGCAATCCAAATTAACGGCAAAACGAACTTTAACTCCGCATTTAAAATCATGCCTGTGTCTTGAATAATCTGACTCCGTAACCTGAGTCGATTCAACTAAAACTTGTGATCGCACCAATTGAATACTTATTATAAACTCAATGCAAACCGAAATTCTACTGTTCCTCTAAAATTGACTGGTAATCAGTAGAAATAAACAGAAAAACATGCATAGGTGAGAATAAATTCCTTGAAGCCGATTCTCGCACCGACTCAACCCGAATTCATTTATATTTCAGCGCCCTCACTCTATATAGATTATGAATCAAACAACGTTTCTAAATTCAACCGACGACTAAATCCTGATTCTCGAATAACAAGTACTGCGTCACGAGGAACATAACGTCCATATTGTCGCAAAATTCAGCTCATTCTCAAATAAAATCACCTGACTCGGATATTGAAACCCTAATCGTGTGAGGAATTCCTGATGACGACTTTGCTTCATAAATTGTCAGCAGACTGTAAATTAATGACCCTTTTGCCTTTCATAAATTGAGACGCGCACAATGTGATTTTCCTGCAAAAACCAACAGACTGGGCAAACCGGTTAGCGGTTAGTTAAAATGGAATACATAATAAAATGAAATGCGACGTGAAACTAATAATCTAAGGGTAAAATTTGGGATATGACAACATCGCTAATTTACTTTGAAAGGTAGTGGTGCAAAACCACATGGCTAATTTATTTTGAAAAATAAAATAAAAATTAGGTGGGAAATTTGATAGGTGAGAAATATGTAGTGACGTAAAAAACACATCACTAAGTTATTTTGAAAAGTAGTGGCGTGAAAAACACATCGCTAACTTATTTTAAAAAGTAGTGGCGTGAAAAACATGTGGATAATTAGTGGCATGAAATCCACGTGACAGTTTAGTGATAATTATTGTTGACATTTTTTTTCTTCATATTTAATAGTTTTTCATAACAATTTGTTTAAATGATTTGTTTTCAATATATATAATAAATAAAACATATATAAATAGATTTACTTTAATAAAATAGGTTTAAAAATCATAATATATTAAATTGGAATTTAGTTTTTATTTAATAAAATTTCTAAGTGTTGATAATAATAGTTTTTACAAAAGTCCGTATAATATAAATTATAAAGATTACTTTCATATATAAATATATTATTTTTGTTTTAATATATGTATATTAAAAATATATGTTTATTATTTTCATTTATATTAAAATCTAAATAATATAATATAAAATAGATTTGTTTTTTTAGAATATAAAGAACATAATTTTTGGTTAAAATATTTTTTATATTTAAAATAATTTTTTTATGACGTATTTTTCACGTTACTAATTAATCAAAATTGCACTCCTATTTCCTGCACCTATATTGGTAGTTGCGAAATACTGCAGTCTATGTAAAAAAATTTGGCGTAATTTTCGCGTGGCAGCGACATGATTATCATACAGGAAATTTATAGTTTTTATATTTCAATGCATAGTCAAATTTGCAAATATACACGAATGGGACTCCATAGTTCATGTGCTAAGTCAAACATGAACTAATTTAAAAAAAATTATTGAAAAGTGGAGTTTGTTTTAGTTCTATCTTTCATATTAGATAAGATGATTTGTCAGAAAAATAGGAGTTAAAATAGGGTAGATTTTTATTCAAATTTGGACTCTCTCTTTGTTTATTTCTACAAGTAGCACTATTCTTCACGTAAATAAAAATAACATTTACCCAAATAAATAGGGCATGCATATTAAATATTGTTATTTAGTTAGCAAAATTAGGAGTATGAATAGCGTTAAAGATTTTTATTTAAACTAAGATTCTCTCTTATTTATTTCTACACATTTACACTATTCCTCACGTAAATAAAAATAACATTTACCCAAATAAATAGGGCATGCATATTAAATATTGTTATTTAGTTAGCAAAATTAGGAGTATGAATAGCGTTAAAGATTTTTATTTAAACTAAGTTGTTGAGGTAGTTTTTATATTTCAACGGATAGTAAGATTTGCAAATATGCTAGAGTGGGACTCAATAGTTTATGTGCTAGGTCAAACATGAACTAATATAAAAAAATATTGAAAAGTGGAGTTTGTTTAATTCTATCTTCCATATTAGATAAGGTGATTTGTCAGCAAAAATAGGAGTTAAAATAGGGTTAAGGATTTTTATTTAAACTAGGACTCTCTCTTATTTATTTCTACACAATAACACTATTCCTCACGCAGTTAAAAAATATATTTCAAAATAATCACACTTAATCAAATTATGGATTCATCTTCATTGCAACAAGAAAAGGATAATCATGGCAATGATACTAAAAGTATTGTGTTGAAAAAAGGAAAATGGCTGCCAGAAGAAGATGCATTATTAAGAGAGTATGTTACAAAATATGGAGCTAAAAAGTGGGATAAAGTGCGAGAGAAAACAAAATTGGCTAGAGATGGAAAAAGTTGTCGTTTTAGATGGTTAAATTGTTTGAATCCAAGCTTGAAGAAACGTCCATTTAGTAAAGAAGAAGGAGATAAAATTTTTAATCTCTATACTATAATGGGACCTAAGTGGTCTCAAATGGTTCACCAGGTATGTTAATTCATTCATGCTTCACTTTTTTTTATATCTTTGATGATAATATTTACATATATATTAGGTTCCACAATACTAATATTTTCATGCGAGATTAAATTTTACAATGATTTTTTTTATTTTTGTTTGTGACAGTTTCCTGGAAGAACAGATAACGAGTTAAAGAATTTTTGGAATTCAAGAAATAGAAAATATAAAAAACCGTACAAACAATCATTTGTAGAGTTTCTTGAAAGCATGAATAGTGATGTCGAGTTGAATGAAAATAAAAGAGAAAGGTATGACTCACAAAAAGAAGATAATGATATATCAAATATGTTTTTTGATCAAGATCTTCCTTCACTCCCACAATATTCAAACAATCAAGATATGGACCCTCAACATCCATCATTTTCACCATTATATTATCCTCAAAATTCAACTCCAACACCTTGGGAGACTCAAAGTGGGATGCTAGCACATGGCTCTCCACGTGGTAATGATTATCCTGATCAAATTAATGATGAGAAAAATAATGAGGAAATTATTACGAGGGGTTCTACTAACCATAGTAATAATGCCTCCCAAGAAGAAGAACTGACTCTTCCAAGAGTGAAATTTAATCATCAACACATTATGCATGGTAACTCTCTTGATCAAGTTAATGATGAGAAAAATATCAACAACTTGAAACAACTTTCAACGTTGGTTGATGATTCAAATATGCTATACAATAATGAGGAAAGTGCTACATTGGATAATAGGTGAGTAGATAATTCATATTTTTTCTCTTAAATTTCATTCAAATTACATAATAATTTTATAATTATATTAACATATTTCATCACTTACATTATAACAGGTTTCCTACACTCGCGGAATGTTCATTCTTTCAAAATATGGAAATTACAGCTCCATCATTGTCGTCATGTAATATGCTTTTTGATCAATATTGTCCATACAATTTAGGGATGGATTATCAACATCTTCAAAATCCAATTCCATTACCTGAGGAGCCTCAATATGAGATCTTAAACCGCATTGAGTGGGAACCTTGATTGATGAAGAAGAGACTAAGGATATATTAGGCACATTTACATATGGAAAAATCTTCCATCCTAACGATTATGAAGGATTGCAGACAATAGAAAATTAGTTTACAGTGTTTATAATGTAATTTTTTCTTCTTTAGTTATTATTTTCATTTTTTTTGAGAAATAATTTGTATTACGAACACTTTTGCCAATTGTATTTGATAGAACTATTTTATTTTAATATATGCATTTTGAACGCAATTTTATTTTTCACATTTATTTCCTCAGTGTCTCATTCATTTATTCTAGAGTTTTCTAATGTCTAAAATGAATGAATAGTTTGGATCGAAACTAGAGGATTATGAGCATGTTTATCACATTACAAAAAAGAGTTATTCAATAAATATAACAGTCTTAGATTCCTCAAACCATCTTATCTTTGCCTTCATCTTCTGGAGCTACCTGAAAATAATAAATATGAATGGTTGATGCACTCTTTACACACACAAAATATATATATATATATATATATATATATATATATATATATATATATATATATATATATATATATATATATATATATATATATATATATATATATATATATATATATATATATATATATATATATATATATATATATATAAATTCGTACATTCTTTAAAAAATATTAAATGTGATACTGAAATTTAAGTTTGTACCTAATTTGATTTGGAAATTATTATATAGACAATAAATAAATAATTAAAAATACTGCTAAAGTTTATAATAGTCCTCTTGTAAAACCTGAAGCTGCATATCACATAAAACCTTATGCTCTCATATTAGGATTTCACGACCAACGGTTTACAATTGCACATTCTCTCTCAATTCTTCTCTTCATTAATCAAACATGAAAAATCCTCTCAAAAAATATTCAAAATAAAAAACTTTCTCAAAATTAGTTTTGAATAATAAAAAACGTAATTCATTTCTTTTAGGTTTTAATCTTTTGCTGATAAATTTTACTATCGAATTGGAATTAGTGTTCCCTTCCGCTTGTGATAATTATTTAATTTTTATTTGTTTATGTAAAGCAGTTTCTTTTGTTCGCCAAATATTTAAGTTTTTAGTATTTTACGAGTGGTATTTATACTATATTTTAATGTTCTTTGTACCACCAGGTGGTGTATTTTTAAACTGATTATTTACCATGCAAGTAGTAATTGTACAGTATAAAATTTGGTTGTTTTATTATGGAGGTGGCTGATAAGTGCTAAAATGTACTGATTTAGAGTGTAAATAATTGACACTTATTGGCTTGATTCAACCAATAAACCTCAACTTTTGTGCATATGTTGTATAGTTTAAATTATAGTGTATATATTGAGTGTCGCGTAAATTTCATTGAGTTTAATTGATTTTTTCTCATTTTTTGTAGGTATTTAAGCAATGATATTTTGTCATTATCTTATAGAGCATTGAATAAGCTTTCCAACGCTTCCGACCGCGCGTAAAACGGAGTTACGGTTCAGAAGTTATGGTCGAAAGAAGTGCTGGTTTGCTGTCATGTTCGCCAGGCGAACGGGACTTCGCCAGGCGAACGGGACTTCGCCAGGCGAACAGAAAATTCTAAAACGCGTGAAAAACACTGTTTTGGCAGTAGCAAATGTTGCATATGTTCGCCAGGCGAACGGGACTTCGTCAGGCGAATACTAGGACCCATTTTTGTCTATTTAAGTGATTTTTCAGCATTTTTTAGGTTGTGTTGTTTGGGAACTTTTTACCCCAACTTCATCAAACACATTCTTGAGTAGATTTAGCTTAGAAACAATATTGGAGGGTGCATCTTGACGATCCGGAGTCGAATCCACTTCAATCGGAGTTGACAGATCGTGAGATTTGTGTTCTTCTTCCTTCCTCTCTATGTATTTTTCATTTGTTGGGGTTTTGTATGTAAGTTTATCTTGATTGTATGTATATTTATGGATCTTTGTATAAAATCTCTTTTACAACTCTTTATCGATGGTTATCTTGATTTTTTACTTAATGGGTTTGGATTGCTATTGATATATACGGTTCAAACTCGATCTAAGATGAACATCTGTTAGATTCTAAATGCTAGAGATAGATTTAGGACTAATATTCACGTGGGTATCGATTCTTAATGCTCCGTGTTGTCGATTTGTGTGAGAGATCAACAATGAGACGATACGGTTGATCTCTCGATTTTGTGTTAGAGATAAACTCTGTTGTGAGTGATACGTGATGATATTGACGAGCGAATTAGGTTGCGTGCATTTGATCCATATATTTTTTTAGTACATGATAGGTAGAACGAAATACAACTCCTGACGAGTTTTCTCATTTCTTAAGAATGTACTTATTTTCTTGTTTTATGTTTTTCCTTTTGAATCTTTATCCCAAACCATTCAAATCCAAGCTTAGAGACGTAGAGATTGTCGAACGGCATTCTTTCCCTCACACTGATCCCTGTAGAGACGATAAATCCAGGAGGAAATTCTTCCGAAAATAATATTTTTGCTTGCTGCTTTACCGCTTCAACAGGCGCAGTAGTTTGACCTAATCTGCGACTCGACCCAATAATTTCTTTTGTGACTAATTTTCAAAACCATAAAACTTCTCAACTTATCTTACTCAAGCCTTTCAATTGGCTTTAGAGTTTAATAAATATCTGATGCATCTTTAATCATACATTTAATTTCAAAATTTATTTTGGTTTATTATCTTTAAAAAAAAATCCTTATTGATCTATTAGTTCATCAAAAAGTATTATGTTATTCTTTTTGATTTAATTAAATATGAATATAGCAATCAATTTTTGAATTTTTGTGTGACTATTAGACGAAAATGATATATCATTTTACCTAAAGAGAGAGTATTTATAATTTGGTTATGACATAAAACATAGATGTTAATATATATTTTTAGGGACCAAACATTGATTTAAATTGAATTGAAAATCTATAAAATTTAAATTATTAAATAAATAATCAAACATAATAAAATAATATCATATGTCATTGAAGATACATCACACATTTTTTTGTGATAGGTAGATAAGTTGTGCCTTTATTTTATTATCAAAGTAAAAATTATGGTCCAAAACAATAATAATACATCCATTTTCACGTTCAGAGCAAGCATTTAGGAACCGCTTCACTAAACTTCAACCTCTAAATCTTATTTTATTTGTAACTTAATCTATAACTATATATAAAGGGGATATGAGATTTTGGTCTAACTTATTTTTCTTTTCAACAATGCCCTTAAGTCATGTGACTCATGAAAAGATGGATAACTTCTCAAAACATCAACTGCCACATTGTAACCTCCAGTTAAAACAAATGTTATTGTTCACTATGAGTTACAAATAATATTTATATGTTTAGAACTTTTCTCTCAAATAAACTACTCCACTTTTTTAAATTTTACATTCTCAATCATTTATTTATTTTAATGAAGATTAAAACATTTACATCAATTTCCATTTTTCAATCTGTTTCCATTTTTCTTACAAATGTGATTTCAAAGCTTTAAATTTTCCTTACAAACCCATCTTCAATTCCATTACTCAAACCTGCAAATCTTGCAAATGACGACAACAACAGCGTTCAGGAAACATGATTTCGGAACGTGAAAAAAATGTAATTCAGAAAATGACTGTGTTTGGAGAATATGTTTGAGGAAATAAGCGGCAATCACATGTTTGAAGAAAATGACATTAGTTGTGATTCATGAATTTGGCGCAAGTTGCAGCGATGCATATAACACGGTGGCATGAGGTTTTAAATTGCAATTTATGTAAGGTTGCATATTTCAAGTTGCAATTTGGGTGTAGCAAATTTAAGTAATAAATCATATTTTTTATGGTAACATTGATTTTGTTTTTCCTGATATAATAGTATTAAGACATTTTTATGCTAACATTGATTTAGTTTTTCTTTGTATAACAATATTAAGATTTGGTTTTTTTGGTATAATAGTATTAAGCACAGAATGTCTTATGCGCAGGTTAAACCAACACTTATACATGTTATATTATGCACAAAGTGTATTATACCTTTTATATGTTTGTTTAAGTTTTTTTCAGAAGTTACTATTTAGTGGTATATGATCATCAAACTTTTGTATAGCAATTATTTTTTCTTTTAAATTGTTTTTGACAGGTTTATTGATTACTTTGAAAACTTTCTTGGATTTCTCTAAAACAAATTGTAGATCAAGTATTATTCTTAAAAATTTCTTTGAATTTCTATCTCTCTCATACCAAGTTATATGCACAACTGCAGGTATTCAAAGGGAAAATGGAATTTACAAAAACAAGGCGGAAACATGAAAAAAAAATAGAGAGATTGCGACGACATCACACAATCTGCATTATAGTTGGTGCAAAGGAGAATCTGCACCATGAAGCAGAGAAAGATATGCATGAGTATTTTTTTTAATAAGAAGTTATCTGTAGCAAACATTTGTACATGGGGACTCCAGATAATGATATCAAATAATTTTTTTCATCTATGATATCTAAATTTATACTATCTTTGGTTGCTCTAAATTTGATAGTCATTTGAAAGATTATTTTTTCATTTGATAATAGAAACTGAATTTGTTTTGTAGTTGAAGTTACTTCTTTGTTTATGGATAATAATTAATATTTTTTTCGTTTTTTTCGTATGCATTTCACAATACTTGGAGATATTTTACTTTGATTTATTTTAGTCAGTTAGCAATAATTTTGCCCTTAGTGACATTTTTTTTGGATAAATGCTAGAAAATTGTGAGAAGGTTTATGTCTATTTTCTCTAATTCTAGATTATTTTATGGGCTATAATGATAATGATCATAAATATATATGTTGTTGCAAACTCAGTCACACAATAATTTTATACTCAGTAAATACTATAATAATAAATTCTTATCTCCAAAGAAGAAGAAAAATTGAGTCTCTAAAGTTAGTGAATTAACATTGGTCAAAGAAAGTATTTCTTGGATTTGTAAAAAGACACGGGTTGCTTTGAGTCCTAACCTGTCAAAACTCCTCTTGTTCCACCTGTCAAGTTGCATCATAACACAACCAAGCCATTTGAAGATATTCTCAACTATAGAAGATTAGTTGGAAATATACTTTATCTCACAACTACTAGACATGATATTTTCTCTGTCTTCTAGAAATTGAGTAAATTCCTGTCAACACAAAAAATCACTATCACAAAGCCTATAAGGTGATCAAATACCTCAAAGACTCACCCGGAAGAGGGTTACTATCACTACTAAAAATTATACCTTCGGTAACACTATATCATTACGACTGTTTAATCAACCGTTGTAATATTGAATTCCTATGCTCCTAAATATTTTTATTACAATACTTTTAATCACGATTAGTTATACAAACCTTTGTGATAGATGAAAGGTTACACGCTTTGAATCCCAACACCATAATTTTCTATTTTTTGTTAGAAAATAGCTTGTCCTTGTACTCTTATATATACTTTAAAATTAAAATATCTATCACCACAGTTATTACTTGAAACCGTTGTGAAAAGTACTTACGTTTTATCACGGGTTTTAATATTAACCATGGTAAAAAGTGTTACTTATATATAAGCAAAGTTATCTCACTTTAGCAGATAACAATTGTCTTTCACAAAGAAAAACCCTGACATTTCTCTTACGTCTTTCTTCTTCTTCCCCAAATTATTGTCTTCTTATACATAATAAAAGGTAATCAATTTTAACACTACTACTACTACTTCTTATTATTATTATTATTATTATTACACTTTATTCCTTTTTGTGTGTGTATAATTTCTAATATTGAACACCATTGAAGAACTTTCAAGGTACGTAATTCTTTCGAACTATTCACTCCATTTGGTGTTACAAAATAGTTGTTGTTCATCATGTTGTTGTTGTTGTTGTTGCTATTGTTGTTATTATTGGTGCTGCTGTTGTTGTTATTGTTGTTGTTGTTGCTCTTGTTATTGTTTTTATTGTTATTGTTGTTGTTGTTATTTTTGTTGTTGTTGTTGTATTAAAAATATTTAATATTATATATTGTGATGAAACTTATCATTGTATGCAGGTAAAACATGTGGCAAAAATGAAAAATTGGACTGACATACAACCACAATTATTTATTACAACCATCATTATATGTAGCGCGCTTTTTCAATTTATTACCACGACCAATATACAGTGGTTGTAAATAGCCTACTTACAACCATACGCTGCATCACCATGGTTGCTGAACCATGATTATAGAGCTTTCACAACCATGACTATAGGTGTTTTCTGTATCAGTGTATTCATAAGGGACTCAAATCTTTAGCTTCTTAGTTTCACAGATGATGACTGAGCATGGTGCAAAGATACTAGAAGATCAAACTTAAGATATTACTTCTTTACTGGTTCATCCTTAATTTCTTGGAGAGCTAAGAAATAATAAATAGTCTATAAAGCTCTTCTGATGCGAAGTAACTAGCTTTGTATTTGGTTAGTTATGAGCTATAATGGCTTCTTTAATTTTTGCAAGACTTAGGATTAATGTAGCACACCCCCAGTCTTTTATTGTGACAATCAAAGTGTAATACACATTGTTGCAAATACAATTTTCCATGAAAGTACAAAATAGTTGGAAATTGATTGTCACTTTGTAAGAGAGAAGATATTACAAGGCTTGTACAAATTGCTTTCTGTCAAATCTTAGGCAAACATGATGATTTGTTTACCATGATTTTTCCACCTACGAACTTTAACTCCTTTAAATCGAAGTTTAACATGTGTGACATATACCATGCCAAGCTTGAGGGAGAGTGTTAAAGTACCTAGTGTTAGCTTCATCATACGGTTCATATTTTCTAATGGTACACTATATATAGAGGAATACTACAAACTAGAGAACTAGTTAAAGTTATAGTTAGTTAGTTGAAGTTTGTTAGAGAAACTAACATCTATTAATACATCATGTAACTAATTTTCTTCAATCAATGAGATAACTTCATTCGATCCCATTTCTCTACTTTTATGTTTTTCTCTTTGATTTCATTGTGGTAATGAGAAACTTCACGAGTAACCACTACATGAAAAAGTTCTCCAGCGGCGTGATATTGCCACGTGAAAATCACGTCGCAAACCATTTAAAATAAAAATAAAAATGAAAATCAATTTTTCACGTGGGGGGATTTTGAAATTTGTTAAAAATATGTAGTGATGTGAAAAACATGTCGCTAATTTATTTTGAAAAGTAGTGGTGCAAAACCATGTGGCTAATTTATATTGAAAAATAAAATAAAAAAACTAGGTGGGATATTTTAATAGGTGAGAAATATGTAGTAACGTGAAAAACACATCACTAGGTTATTTTGAAAAGTAGTGGCGTGAAAAGCATGTCGCTAACTTATTTTAAAAAGTAGTGCATGAAAAACGTGTGGCTAATTAGTGGCATGAAATCCATGTGACTATGTGGCTTACTTAAACACACATGCGTCACTCCCTCAGTTACCACTGCATTGTTACACAAATTTAAAATTAAAAAAAAAAACATAACATTTCCCCTTCCTCTCACTCAGTGTACTTTTTCTCCTTCCTCTTCCTCCTTCATCGTCCTTCTTCTTCACAAGATGCGCTCCTCTATTTTTTATCATCAAAAATCAACATTTTTTCAATTTATTTTTTATTCTCTATTATAATAGGTATGTATTTAAGTTATTTTCTTCACATATATTCGGATATAACTGTTTAGTAATAATTCTTGTTGACATTTTTTTTCATATTTGATAGTTTTTCATAACGATTTGTTTAAATGATTTTTAATAAATAAAACATATATAAATATATTTAGTTTAGTAAAATAGGTTTAAAAATCATAATGTATTAAATCGGAATTTAGTTTTTATTTTAATAAAATTTCTAAGTGTTGATAATAATCGTTTTTACAAAAGTCCGTATAATATAAATTATAAATATTACTTTCATATATAAATATATTATTTTTGTTTTAATATATGTATCTTAAAAATATATGTTTAGTATTTTCATTTATATTAAAATCTAAATAATATAATATAAAATAGATTTGTTTTTTAGAATATAAAGAACGTAATTTTTGGTTAATTTTTTTTTTAATATTTAAAACAATTTTTTTTGTGGCGTGTTTTTCACTAAGTTAATTAGTCAAAATTATACTCTTATTTCTTGCACCTATATTGGTAGCTGCGAAACGCTGCAGTCTATAGCAAATTATTATAACAGATGTTGCTTATAACAGATTATTATAGCAGATTATTATATGGTATAATGGTTATATGGTGTTTATTGAAGATTATTATAACAGATGTTACTTGTAGCATATTATTATAATAGATTATTTCATAGAGATATCATTAAAGCACTATGCCAAAAAAGACCTTTAGCAGCGCTTTTTTTGACCTTTAGCAGCGCTTTAAAGCGCTGCCAAAAGTGGCGCTGCTAAAGGTAAAGGCAGCGCTTCTTTTCAATAAAAAAGCGCTGCTAAAAGCTCCCTTCAGCAGCACCTTTAGCAGCGCTTTTTTAGCCCTTTAGCAGCGCTTTTGTAAGCGCTGCATAATTCCCCCAACCTTCCCCCCTTTAGCAGCGCTTTAAAAAAGCGCTGTCTTAGACCCCCCCCCCCCCCTTTTAGCAGCGCTTTTGCAAAAGCGCTGCCATAGCCCACCCTTTAGCAGCGCTTTTTACAAGCGCTGCCTTAGACCCCCCCCCCCCCCTTTCCAAACCAATAGCAGCGCTTTTGTAGCGTAATATTTGTGACCTTTAGCAGCGCTTTTATGTAAAAGCGCTGTCTAATGTCCTAGATTTTAAAATTTTTTTTTTATAAAATATTCACCCTGTTTTGTATATTTTACCAACAACCTGCTTATATTACACAAACCTGCTTATAATTCAGGCCTTTATTTCAGCACTTTGGCCTTATAAATAAAATTCAAACTTTGACCTTAAATATACAATTCAAACTTTGGCCTTATATGTACAATTCAAAACTTTGGATACATTGTAACTCATGACTTTGTTCATAAACATTTTAATATACACATAAACCTGTTTAAATATGTTACAACAAAATTCGATCCTCAGAATTACAACAACACAAATACATTCAATTCACATATAATTACAAGTCTTCCAATCCGATAACTCTATACAATTCTTAACCCAAGAATAAATTGACACCATTCCTCTTTAATTTCTTCCAATTTTGCTTTCGTGTAAGTAGCGCACTTGAATTCATCATAATACTACATAATATAACAGATCGAATAAGATTTAAGTTTAAAACTAATTACTCAGATGAAGTATCGGATGATTATCAAAATGAATCATATAACTTATATAATGAATTGATCCATACCAGGACTGGAATCTCAAGTTGACTAGAAAGAATAATTTCCCTCATAAAGCGCAATACAAAATATCCACAGTCAATACCATTGCACTGCCGAGGACACAGTAAATGGAAAAAACAAACGAACATTTATCCGGATATATAGTTTAAATAGTTTTATCAAGTAGAAACATGCGAGAATATACCTCTACTCTGATCCAGTTGATGTTGTTAGCCTTCCTTTTTGGCACCGTTGCATCTCTTTGTGCTCTGAATATTTGTATAACTCTAACATAATATAAACTCATATTTAGAACAATGTCACATAATAAATAAAGATATATAATTAAAGACAACAGTATATGTCATCACTTACGTATCAACAAAGTTCCTCAGATTTTCATATTTTGTTGTATCGCCATCCAATGAATCTATATAATACACTATTTCTTTCGTCGGATTAATTGCGATCAACAACCAATGTCCACTATAAAATAAGACAACAGTTTAGACGGAAATGTTATATATATAGAAAGGGAAAAATCGAACAATTATAATAAATGAATTTAGAATAAAATCTAACCCATGGCCAGTGTTATATGGCAACAAGAACAACTTCTCCGTAGTCGCGCGCATAAATCTCTGCACTGTGTACTCTTTGACTGTATCTGGTGACTGGTCTATTATACGTGAGTTGACACAGCTAGCAGATAAGAATGCGAATACTAAAGTCAATTCATTCGGGACCAATAACTTGTCATACAAGAACCTAAAAAAACATAATCAACATTAGAATATTAAGTTAAACGAGCAAATTTTAAAATGTTCAATTATTTAATAAAAATGGATCGGAGTACCTGATGTATGAATGCATAACACCGACGCCCAGTTCAGAATGGTTGAAAACCTGATCAAAATCCTCCTTAGCAATTGTTTCGGGATATTCAAAACCAAAAATACCTGCCTCCATATGTATTTGACGGACGCCACCCTCAGGCACATCTGATGTTCCGACATATGTTTCAAGGCACATCCTAAATCGAGGAACAATTGCTTTTCTGGGAACCTTGGAAGTTTCAGGCATCTTACTCTTGCTGACTTGTTGCGACTGCTGATCATGAACCTAAAAGTCATATATAAGTTCAGTAATTAATATTGTATAACAAGATAGTCATGTAACTGTAGTAGTACTTGTTTCTTTGATGCAGCTGAATCGGTATCCCGCACAACAATTCTATCATCTTTTGATTTGGATTTTGTAGGAGTCTAAGATCATCATGTAAATAAGAAAATGTAGATGTAAGAATAACTTTCATGTATGAATCATAAAACATTTGAGTATTAAAAGGTTCAACCTACCTCATTATCTATGCAAATCAGATTTGTCGACCATGCCACATACGATCCTACTGCGTCTCCCACCACTGTTGCGCCTGAAATATCATCTGGTATAGGCAACAACGCACTCCCCTCTAATGCAATATCAATAGATACTTTCAAAAATCCAGAAGGGAGCGGTTTGTGGTGAAGTAAGTCTCCCAAAAAGTTATGCACCTTTCCCTTGCCAACCATTCGATGAGTAGGTGACGATAAATATAGCCGGCAAAGTGAAATGCCCTAAACAAATAATGATCAGTTAATGTGTCAATTAAGTAAAGTGTGCTAAATTAATTTCAATGTAATATATACAATTACCTCTGGAAGCTTCTGTGGACAACCGGTACTATCTTTGTCACTAGTAGCTCTACCCTCTGGAGCGCGTCTTTCCGCCATGTATCTCTCCTTATCCTTCTGTAATTCACGGATTTGCGCTTTCAATTCCTCCAAAGTCTCCATCACTTATTTATTGGTTGGATTTTTTTTCTTTGGCTGCTTATACAGTTTGGATGGAGTGACACCAAATCCCTTACCCCTCACACGCCCAGAATACTCAGGAATATTCAGCACCTGGCTCAATAAGCTCCTGCAATCATTGTCCTCGGCGGGAGTTATGGTCTGGGACAGAGTCTCCTGAAATATAGATAAAAACCTATATAAATATATTACACACTTTTGATCAGTTACTGACAAAGATAACGTTGTACTTACACATTGTTCAAAGACTTGTTGAACTTCTTCCTGAACGACTCCATCTCGTCCCACACGGGCAGCCTTCCATACAACATGGTCCGGAAGAGATGTCGCATCACTCTTCTCCTCTTCCAACTACGCATTAAGACGGATAATAAAGCATTGTATCCTATTATATATACTTACTATTTTTTGTAAATATATTATATTAAAGCATTTATATGTACTTACTATTTTTTGTTCTAATCGTGCATATCCCAATCGGCCCTTTCTGTATGGATATGCGAGATTTGATGCCCGTTGACGATTTACGCCACTAACAACCTGAAAAAACAAGTTTATCAGAACTCCTGTACATGGAAGAAGTATATACTATTGGAAGTATATACCCGTTGACGATTTGATGCCCTTTCTGTACTTACTTCAAATTCTTTTGATCTTCGCTTTGCAACAAACGTCTCCCATTCTTCCTCCGAAATCAAATCCGCGTACTTCATCGGACGCTCTGAGTCAACAAAGTTTCCTTCAGAATCTTTTAGAAACTTGTTTGTTAAAAACGCTCTAAATCCCCTCAAGCGTTTTCCGGCCAATTGAATACAATATTTTCTCCTACGATCTTCAATATTGAAAGATCTCTGCAAACAAACACACATACATATAACATGTTAGTATATTTAATTTAAAGACGTAAATGTCAACAATAATTAAACAATTCCAATATTATACCTGAATCTCGGTCCAAATCTTATCTTTAGCCGGTTGTAATGAAACAATTCTCCAATTATCGCAAGTAATCGGAACTTGCGAACGTACAAGTGCTCCGATGTAACTTATTAGCAACGCACCATTAGGCTCAACTAATTGGTCTCTTTCATTCCAATGGACATCATACTTTACTCCTTTATCTCTCGCACGGATGATTTTTTTCATAATTGTTATGCCTCTTTTAATATCGCCTTCCACGTCTTTTGTTGTTTGTTTTCCATCATGTGCTGTTTCCTCGTTGATGGCCATAATATATATACCTGTAATTCAGAAAAACCAAAGTATCAAATGAATGACATGCAAATATGTAAATAACAAATATATACATAAGAAATGTGTAAATAAGAAAAACATGGTATAAATAAGAAATAACAAAAACATGGTATAAATAAGACATGTGTAAATAAGAAAAACATGTTACAAGTACCTTTAACATCTCTTTCTTTTTTTTGTTGTAACGGGGTTTACTTGTCTCTTAACAACACGGACAGATGGATTGATCCAAATTCCCTCGTTATGATCATTTCTAATATATGATTCGTCCGCTCTAATATTCTCATCTGGATCATCTATAATATAAGATTCATTCTCAACATAAACATCCCCCTTTTCTCCAATGTTATCATCGATTACTTTGTTGGAAAAAAGAACTATAGACCATTTCGTACTTGTCGAATCAGTGACATAGAACACTTGTTTAGCTTGCGTGGCTAGAATAAAAGGCTCATCTTTGTACCCCACCTTATTAAGATCCACTTTCAAAAAACCTGATTTATCCATTTGTATGCCACTATTATTTTCAACCCACTTGCATCCAAAGATAGGAATCTGAAACTTCTCATAATCAAACACCCAAATGCGCTCGATAACCCCATAATACGAGGAAATGTGCATTGCTTCGGCAAGCACGGTGACACCATTATTTTGCATTGTACTTTTATCATCTTGTTCCTTGGTATAAAATGTGTATCCATTAATTGCGTATGCGCTATAAGAAAACACATGCAAACTTGGACCATATGCTAAACATCTCAACCTTTCTGTTATTGAAGCGGGATCAGAATAAAACTTTGAAAAAATATGCTCCTTGAACCATGTTATAAAACTTCGATTGTGCTCACGTACTATCCAATTTTCATTTCTATTCAGATTTAAACCTCGGAGAACGCCCTTGTGCATTTCAACATACGGCTCAACCTCAATGTCATTGTGCAGAACATACAAATGCACTTGCTCCCGTTCATCCCTTGAAATTGTCACAACTTTATTTCCAATTAACTGTTTACCATCTATTTTTTCAACAACATGATATTTTGGGAGGCCAATGGATTGAACGTTGGACAAATATTCAGTACAAAACTCGATAGCTTCTTCAACAATGTATCGTTCAATAATACATCCCTCTGGTCGACTTTGGTTTTTCACATACCCTTTCAATATTTTCATATAACATTCAACAGGGTACATCCATCTCATATAGGCAGGTCCACACAGTTGTGTCTCTTTCACAAGATGAACAACTAGATGTACCATTATGTCAAAAAATGATGGAGGAAAATACATTTCAAGCTCGCACAAAGTAATAACTATTTCTCTTTGCAATGTTGGTAAGATCGCAGGATCTATCACCTTACTACAAATTGACCTAAAGAAAAAACACAATTTAGTTATTGCGCCTCTCACTTTTTCTGGCAAAATAGAACGAATACCTATTGGTAGAAAGTGTTCCATTATAACATGGCAGTCATGTGTCTTTAAACTTTTTAACTTGAGGTCTTTCATAGAAACAAGTCTTCTAATATCTGAAGAGTATCCTTCTGGAACTTTAACTTCACTCAGAAACTTGCACAGTATCTTTTTCTCCTTTCTAGATAGAGTATAAGCAGCAGGTGGTAGATATGTGCGGTTTCCTTTCTTCAAGGGTCCTAATTCATTCCTTATTCCCATTGCTACCAAGTCCTTTCTTGCTTTAAGGCCATCCTTAGACTTTCCTTGTATATTGAGTAACGTACCAATAACACTTTCAAATACATTTTTTTCAATATGCATAACATCAAGAAAATGTCTTACATACAACGACTTCCAATACGACAACTCAAACAAAATTGACCTCTTCTTCCACCCACGCGTGACAAGCGTATGAGCAAAAGGCTTGCCAAACTTAGTACTCACATCTTTCACCTTTTCAAAAATTTGTTCGCCGGTCAATGTAGGTGGAGCTTTACGTTGTTCTGAATCTCCATTGAATGCTTTTCTCCACCCACGGTAGTGATGACTAGAATTTAAGAATCTACGATGACCAAGAAAGACATTCTTCTGACCAAATTCCAACCGCGTCCAATTTGTGTTTTCTTCACAGATAGGACACGCACATTGACCTTTAATGCTATACCCCGATAGATTTCCGTATGCTGGGAAATCATTAATTGTGCCAAACACCATCGCCCTTAAATTGAAACTTTCTTTCCTATATCCATCATAAACCTCCACACCATTCTCCCACAAACTCTTTAAGTCTTCGATTAGAGGTGTCAGGTATACGTCTATGTCATTCCCTGGTTGTTTAGGGCCAGAAATTAACATAGATAACATCATGTACTTACGCTTCATACATAGCCATGGAGGTAGGTTATAAATCATAATAATTACAGGCCAGGTGGAATGTGAGATGCTCTGTAGACCATGCAGATTCATTCCATCAGTCGATAATGCCAAGCGAAGGTTTCTAGCTTCTTCTCCAAAATCAGGATAATCATTACCAATTTTCATCCACTGTGGTGAATCTGCCGGATGTCGATACTTCCCATCTACAATTCTATCATTTGCATGCCAAGTCAGGTGTTTTGCATCTCTTTCACTACGAAACATGCGTCTGAATCTCGGAATTATAGGAAAATACCATAATACTTTTGCTGGTGACAACTTTTTCTTATACCGAGATACACCGCATTTAGGACACTCGTTTAATGATGCATATTCATTTCGAAACAAAATGCAATCATTTGGACAAGCATGTATCTTATCATAGCTCATGCCAATAGAGCATAACATTTTTTTAGCTTCATAGGTTCGATTGGGAAGAACATTATCCTCCGGAAGCATCTCTTGAAGTAGGGCTAACAACTCTGTGAAACTTTTATCCGACCATCCATTACCCGCCTTTAAATTGTACAACTTTAATACCGCGGACAATCTTGTGAAAGTAGTGCAACCTTTATACAACGGTTTCTCTGCATCGCTTACCAACCTCTCAAACATCTTGGGACAATCTTGAAGATCTTCTTCAAGTGCTTCTGCAATCTCTTCGACTCGATCACAATCATATGTATCTCTGCCATTGTCCTTTGAAGCACATGTCGTATTATTCCGGGGTTCAACATTCTCGTTACTTATCTCACCATGTAATGTCCAACATGTGTAACTTCGATCAATTCCATGTCTCATTAAATGAGATTCCAACTGAACGGCGTCAATTCGACGCCCATAACAGCAACCTAAGCAAGGACATGTGATCTTACTGGGGTCTTTGGCGTGTTCAACAGCAAACTTAACGAATTTCGATACCCCATTCTCGTACTCTTTAGACAATCGATTGGAAGACATCCATTTTTTATCCATACTAATTGAGTAGTCTAAACTAAACTAAGAAAGTTAAACAAATGCAGAGAATACCTGTAAAGAAATCACTAACTTCTAAGAATGCTACGCAATAGGATGCTTCGAAACGATCACAACCTTGCTCTTCACAGGTAACCCCTATAGCAGACAAAATATAAATTTTATTAAAATCATATTAATAATTAACCAAGACAAATCATATTAAAAATACTAGATAATCCACCAAAACAAATCATATTAAAATTACTAGATAATCCTTAAACCAAAATGACACCCTTACTAAACATTGAGAAATCCTAACTAAACATATACAACCATAATAACATATCATATAAACATTGAGAAATCCATAATAACATATCAACATATAAAACCATCAACATATAAAACCATAATAACATATAAAACCATATCATATAAAACCATATTCATGTTGGCTACTCTCTTAAAAAATACGAATTTCTAAACTATTAAAAAAAATGCTCTATCAAGTTACATTAATATTTTTAGCCATCATTATCTAATATTTTTGTTATATTCAAATTAGAAGAAAACTCATTTGCATGAGTGGTGCTAGATGAATTATCCATCTAAGTTCAAAATAGCAACAAAATAAAAACAACATCAATCTCAATCCCAAAATAACAATAGAAAAACAATAACACATAAAACATTTTGAGTTTAGGCTTTTAACAACAACAACAACAAAAACAATAGTATACGTAACATATCTACACAAACCCAACAACATTAGTGTTAACATCATATCAAATATCATACTTGAAAATTAGAGATAGAACTTGGCTCTTCTCTAGTAAAAAAGATAAGAAAAACATCAGAAGAAATACTCTTCATTCATCAAAATGGAAGCTCAAGACGTCGTGAATATATCTGTGTTTCAGCACAATACTCAAAGACTCTTATGAAGATCGCAACAGAAATGAGATAAGTAACGAAAGAAGAAAAGATTCAAGTGGAAGCTGAACGTGCGGAGATTCTGAAGAAGCCTCTACATCAAAATCTAGGAACTCTACAAAAGCATTAAATTGTGTAAACAACTGAGATCTATATAACTATTGAGATTTGAGAAGTTAACTACTTTAACACGTGTCTTGGGATTGTATGCTAGTAGTTATTACCCTAATCGTTTTGTTTTCCTAGTACTCATAATTTCATCTATTTATATTCACATCACATCATATCATACACCTACGCTACATCTTATCAGGCTTCTATTTTTCAAACCTGTTTGTTCTCTTAACCTTAAATAGTGTGTGAGCCTTCATCCTCTTAGAATGGATAACGGCATGTCTCTGGACCAAAGCCTAGCTCTTCAAAAACAATGCTTGGAAAATAATCTAAATGATGATCCAAAAATCACATTGGTTCTACAGACTGGACTACTATCTGTTATCTCTTAATGCAATATGGATTTTGGGGATCTTGCTGCACATGGTTTTGACTTCTCTGAAACGATTAAAATCAAAGCTGGAAACCATACGTTGATTTACTTAAAGGACAAACCTTTCCAGAACTTGTCAAGGAATTCTGAGAAAATGCCTATGTTATAAACGCCACTTTGGTGTGCTTAAGTATTAAAGGTCATGGAATAAACATTCGCTTGGATGACATTGCTAAGCTTCTATCTCATGACAACACTGGATATCATTGCTACAACAAAAGGGAAGATATGATGAATAACATGCTATGTTATTCTGAGCAGATTTGTATGATCACTCCTACCATATTCTGAGCAGATTCCATAATGAAGATGTGGTAAATTTGGGAATAATAGTGCGCAAAGTGAATTTGGGAATTTGGGAATAAGAGTTGTTGCTCATATCTTGCTTAGAAACACTTAGATGTTCATGTACTTCATTTGTGTAATCAGCTTGTAAGAAGCATATTAGTGCACAAAGAAAATCCTTGAAAAAGGTGTTGCTCCTTTAGCGGTCGAGTGAAGACCTGAATGCTTGAGATGACAAATTGTGTTTCTAACAGCTTAGTGGATGTTGTTCCTTGAGCGGTCGAGTGATGACCAGAAAGCTTGAGAGGGTCGGGTCGTTGTTAACGGCTTGGAGGTTGATTCCTTGAGAGGCGAATGAATGCCAGGATTCTTAAGAAGGCAATGAAAGGTATCCATTGTGGTTGTAATTGTTGAAGATTATTGGATCAAGTCCTTGTGATAAGGCGAAATCACCTTGAGGGGTGGACTATAATAACTTCGTTAACAGTGAACTAGGATAAAAATATTTGTATCATTTATTTTTATTGTCATTGTTATATTCATTCTTCTAATTCTGTAAAAGGGGACAAAATGTGAAACTTAATTCAAACCCCCCTTTCTTGTGTTGCTCAACCTTCAGATCATTGCTTCTTCACATTACATAATGGTTCACATTTCACTACACTACAGTATGTGTGGATGATATCATTTTGGCTTGAAACTTCATGGATGCAATTGATAGATTGAAAACTTCACTTGATGTTCAATTTAAAATCAAATATCTTGGCAAGTTAAAGTACATCATAGGCTTAAAATTCTCATTTCGAAATTTGAATTAACATTGGTCAATGAAAGTATTACTTGGATTTGTTAAAATACACGGGTCTCTTTGAGTTAACCTGTCAAAACTCCTCTTGTTCCACCTGTCAAGTTGCATCATGACACTTCCAAGCCATTTGAAGATATTCTTAACTATAGAAGATTAGTTGGGAATATACTTTATCTCACAACTACTAGACATGATATTTTCTTTGTCTTCTAGAAATTGAGTAAATTCATATCAACACAAAAAATCACTATCACAAAGCCTATAAGGTGATCAAATACCTCAAAGGCTCACCCGGAAGAGGGTTACTATCACTACTACAAATTATACCTTTGGTAACACTATATCATTACGTCTGTTTAATCAATCGTTGTAATAATAAATTTTTATGCTCCTAAATTTTTTTATTACAATACTTTTCCTCACGATTAGTTATACAAACCTTGGTGGTAGATGAAAGGTTACAAGCTTTGAATCCCAACACCACAATTTTCTATTTTTTTTTAGAAAGTGGTTTGTCCTTATACTCTTATATATATTTTAAAATTAAAATATTTATCACCGTAGTTATTACTTGAAACCGTTGTGAAAAGTACTTACATTTTATCACGGGTTTAAATATTAACCATGGTTAAAAGTGTTACTTATATATAAGCAAAGTTATCTCGCTTTAGCAGATAACAATTGTCTTTCTCAAATAAAAACCCTAACATTTCTCTTACGTCTTTCTTCTTCTTCCACAAATTTTTGTCTTCTTTTACATAATAAAAGGTAGTCAATTTAAACACTATTTATTCTATAATTATTTCTTCTGTCTTATTCATACACTTTATTCCTTTTTTTGGTATAAGTTCTAATATTGAACATCATTGAAGAACTTTCAAGGTACGTCATTCTTTCGAACTATTCACTCCATTTGGTGTTACAAAATAGTTGTTGTTCATCATGTTGTTGTTGTTGTTGCTATTGTTGTTATTATTGTTGTTGTTGTTGTTATTATTGTTGTTGTTGTTGTTGTTGTTATTGTTGTTGTTGTTGCTGTTGTTATTATTTTTGTTGTTATTGTTATTGTTGTTGTTGTTGTTTTTCTTGTTCTTGTTCTTGTTCTTATTCTTGTTCTTGTTCTTGTTATTGTTCTTCTTGTTGTTGTTGTATTAAAAATATTTAATATTGTATATTGTGATGAAACTTTACATTGTAGTTAGGCAAAACATATAGAAAAAATGAAAAATTGGGCTGACATACAACCATAATTGTTTATTACAACCATCATAATATGTAGCGTGCGTTTTCAATTCATCACCACGACCAATATACAGTGGTTGTAAATAGCCTACTTACAACTATACGCTGCATTACCACGGTTACTGAACCATGATTATAGAGCTTTCACAACCATGACTATAGGTGTTTTATGTAGTAGTGTTTTCATAAGGGACTTAAATCGATAGCTTCTTAGTTTCACAGATGATGATTGATCATGGTGCAAGGATACTAGAAGATCAAACTTAAGATATTACTTCTTTACTGGTTCATCCTTGATTTCTTAGAGAGCTAAGAAATGATAAATAGTCTATAAAGATCTTCTGAAGCTGAGTATCTAGCTTTGTATTTGGTTAGTTATGAGCTATAACGGCTTATTTATTTAATGCAAGACTTAGGATTAATGTAGGAAACCCCCCGTCTTTTATTGTGACAATCAAAGTGTAATACACATTGCTGCAAATACAATTTTTCATGAAAGTACAAAACAGTTGGAAATTGATTGCCACTTTGTAAGATAGAAGATATTACAAGGCTTGTACGAATTGTTTTCTGTCAAGTCTTAGGCCAAACATGATGATTTGTTTACCAAGATTTTTCCACCTACGAACTTTAACTCCTTTAAATCGAAGTTTAACATGTGTGACATATACCATGCCAAGCTTGAGGGAGAGTGTTAAAGTACCTAGTGTTAGCTAGCTTGCATTGCCAGTTAACTGTTATCTTCATCATACAGTTCATATTTTCTAATGGTACACCATATATAGAGGAACACTACAAACTACAGAACTAGTTAAAGTTATAGTTAGTTAGTTGACGTTTGTTAGAGAAACTAACATATATAAATACATCATGTAACTAATTTTCTTCAATCAATGAGATAACTTCATTTGATCCCATTTTCTCTAGTTTTATGTTTTTCTCTTTGATTTCATTGTGGTAATGAGAAACCTCACGAGTAATCACTACAAGAAAAAGTTCTCCAGCGGTGTGATATTGCCACGTGAAAATTACGTCACAAACCATTTAAAATATAAAAAAAATGAAAATGAATTTTTCACGTTGGGGGATTTTGAGATTTGTGAAATATATGTAGTGATATGAAAATACTTCTGTTGCGGTGAGAATAGGATATCAAATTATTAATTAATTTGAATCACAAATTTATGATTCACAAACGATCTTTAATTTATCCAAAGGAAAGGTCAAAGGAAGGAAAAACCTAATTTTGCCTCGTAAACACAATGCACGGAGAGATATAGGGTTTGGGGGATGGTTAAGCTTAGGGAAGGTATTAGCACCCTAAACTTCTGTTGTACTCTACAGGAACCTCTTGTTTTAATATTGTTGTTTTGCTAAATTATTTGCTTAAGGGTATATGCTGAGGGTTAGAAGGTGAAAAGAAAGACCTAAGGGTTAGTCCTAAGTTTACTCGTCAAGATTCGCATCTTGTGCCTACGTATCCGAGGTAGGGGATGGAATAAGAGTAATCGTAGTTCCCCTCGAAAGGGAGGAAGAGAAACTTCTTGAAGGTGGTCAAGGTTTCAATGGGGATGCAAACATTCTTAAGGAAGCGCTTACATGGAGTGCGGCGACTCCTATTTCTACGTTGTAATTGAATTGAATTTAAAATGGGTAAAATAGGTATTCCACGGCGGGAAACCTAATATGGAGTGCGGCGACTCCTTATCCTAATGCTAGGGTAAAGGGTAAACTTGTCCACGGCGGGACGCATATGCAATTAGAGTTTGAACGGTGAAAGAGTCAAGGGTAAGGAATATTGACGCGACGGTCAAACGGCTAGACCTATCCTTCGGAGGAGAAGTTAACGGTAAATAACTATAATGAAAGAGTATCGAGCAAGCAACGGTGTTGAAATGTGGAAAACATGCAAGAAGAATAACGGAATAAAATGCGAAGATGTCCTCGCATAAAGTTACAACCATGAAAAATGAAAGATTAGTAACCAAGTACAAATAAGAAAGCAATGTTAAGAAAGACATGAAAATTAGGCGAAAATTCAATCGGGGCTATTAGGAATTTTATTTTTAGGATTTTTTTAGATTAGAAATTAGAATGAAATATTAGAAATTTAGGTTATACATCTTTTTAAGAAAAAAGTTTTAAAATTAATCTTAATTTTAATGTCTTTAAAAAATGTTTGTAATTAGTTAAAGACTTTAGTGTTAATTTATTTAAAAATGAATTTTATTTTTTTTAAAGAAAAACTAATCTTGGTTTATTTTTAAAAGGTTTTAGTTTTAAAAAGTTATTTTTTTAATTATAAATGTTAAGTATAATTTATTTTTAGAGGTTAGGATTTAATCTTACAAAATTGGAATTTTAGTTAGGAAAAAAAAGTTGTATCAATACATTAATATTTAAATTAAAGAATTATTAGATTTATCACAAAACTTAATTTTAAAACTTAGAAATAAAATTAAGGCTTTAAAAATGGTTTTAATTATAAGCTTTTAAAAAATTGGTAATTACAAAACTAAGATCAAGTTTTAGAAAATGTTTTTAAGATTAAGTTTTAATTTAAGTTTTTAAGATTAAGTTTTAGAAAATTAAGTGTTAAAAAACGGTTTAATTATAAAATTAAGATTAAGTTTTAATTATTTAAACAGTATTTTACATTAAATAATTAAACTAATGAAAATCTGAAAATTATAATAAAAAAATTAAAGAAAAATAAAAATATAAAGGAAAGGGTCTTGCTGAGGAGTCTTGGTAGGGTTTGGAGACCCATTTCCTCTTCTTCTAGCGACGCAACTCCATCTTCATCTTCTCCATTCTGAACTTTTCTTCTTCTTAGCCATGGCCATGCTTTTCTTCTTCTGAGCTTTCCGATGATTTCTGCAAAACAAATTAAAACTAACCCGTTAGCACATATTGCTCACCCTCTTTTAAGGGTTTGAAGCGCTTTGGAGTTAACGATGAAGTTTGCTGATGGACGATGATGATGGTGAGGAACAAATTCCCCCCCTCTAAGTCCGGCCTGTCTGCGGTTTGGGGTTCTTGGTGTTCTTTGGATCCTTTTCTCTTTTTCTCTGATGAACTGTTATATTGTTGTTGTTGGTTCTGGGCTCTTCGAAAAACCCTTTTTCTTCTGATGAACTTTGCCTCTTCTGTTCTTGCACGTGACCTCCCTTTGATGAACTTGATGTTGAGTTTTTATATTGTAATTTTTCTGGGCCCGGGTTTGCTTTGTGGTTACGATTTTTTATGATTTAAGTTGTTTTGTTATTGTTTTGGCATGACTGAATTTGTGGATTCGTTTGTTATTAGTGGATGGTTTTATTTTGGTTGTTGTTGGAGCAGAGATTGTTGCGTTTTTTCCTGGAGAGTTTGTTTTGATTTTGTTTTGGTTCAGAGGAACTTGCAGTTCTGGTTTGTTCTGGGTTTGGTGATTAGATATCCATATTATTTTTGGGGTTTTTATATGGGTTTGGATATCCATATTTTTTTGGATGTGCTGGATTTTCCTAAGTCTTGTTGGCTTTAACAGAAAAATCATTTTTCCAAATAATCACTTTTTTCCAAAAGCACTTTTTCTCTCTCTTGGAATAACTTTGAATAGATTATCGTCGGATTTATCGAGGTCAAAAAGTAAAGTCGGGGGATGCGGCGACATTGATTTTTTGCCCCTCCCGACGTACGCGATGATGAAAAATTACTGAGGGTATCACAACAACAACCAAAACCATTTTGGATAAATTTTAATTCTAACCACTTAACAATTATTTTCATGTGTTGTCGATTTTGTAGGTTCGAAAAGTCGAAGATTGAAGATCGGCGAGAAGAACTCTTAGAGAAATTAGGAAATTTTTAGGATCCTTCAGGATTTAATTTGTAATTCCAAATAAAATGTAATTATTCTTGCATATGTTGTAGTAAGCCTTGTACAAAATGAATAAATTCAATCTTTTTAATACATTAATTCCTATTTCTCGACCAAATTTCTCCGAATAAACTTTGATGTTTCAATAACTGAATTCGGCAACTAACTACTTTGCATAATACCAGAAATTAAATTACATCCGACGGAGCTTCTGAGTTCGACTGGAACCTTGAAAATTAATTCACACTTAATAATAAAATTAGTGAATACGACCTTGAACAGATGCACAGAGCAATCCAAATTAACGACAAAACGAACTTTAACTCCGCATTTAAAATCATGCCTGTGTCTTGAATAATCTGACTCCGTAACCTGAGTCGATTCAACTAAAACTTGTGATCGCACCAATTGAATACTTATTATAAACTCAATGCAAACCGAAATTCTACTGTTCCTCTAAAATTGACTGGTAATCAGTAGAAATAAACAGAAAAATATGCATAGGTCAGAATAAATTCCTTGAAGCCGATTCTCGCACCGACTCAACCCGAATTCATTTATATTTCAGCGCCCTCACTCTATATAGATTATGAATCAAACAACGTTTCTAAATTCAACCGACGACTAAATCCTGATTCTCGAATAACAAGTACTGCGTCACGAGGAACATAACGTCCATATTGTCGCAAAATTCAGCTCATTCTCAAATAAAATCACCTGACTCGGATATTGAAACCCTAATCGTGTGAGGAATTCCTGATGACGACTTTGCTTCATAAATTGTCAGCAGACTGTAAATTAATGACCCTTTTGCCTTTCATAAATTGAGACGCGCACAATGTGATTTTCCTGCAAAAACCAACAGACTGGGCAAACCGGTTAGCGGTTAGTTAAAATGGAATACATAATAAAATGAAATGCGACGTGAAACTAATAATCTAAGGGTAAAATTTGGGATATGACAACATCGCTAATTTACTTTGAAAGGTAGTGGTGCAAAACCACATGGCTAATTTATTTTGAAAAATAAAATAAAAATTAGGTGGGAAATTTGATAGGTGAGAAATATGTAGTGACGTAAAAAACACATCACTAAGTTATTTTGAAAAGTAGTGGCGTGAAAAACACATCGCTAACTTATTTTAAAAAGTAGTGGCGTGAAAAACATGTGGATAATTAGTGGCATGAAATCCACGTGACAGTTTAGTGATAATTATTGTTGACATTTTTTTTCTTCATATTTAATAGTTTTTCATAACAATTTGTTTAAATGATTTGTTTTCAATATATATAATAAATAAAACATATATAAATAGATTTACTTTAATAAAATAGGTTTAAAAATCATAATATATTAAATTGGAATTTAGTTTTTATTTAATAAAATTTCTAAGTGTTGATAATAATAGTTTTTACAAAAGTCCGTATAATATAAATTATAAAGATTACTTTCATATATAAATATATTATTTTTGTTTTAATATATGTATATTAAAAATATATGTTTATTATTTTCATTTATATTAAAATCTAAATAATATAATATAAAATAGATTTGTTTTTTTAGAATATAAAGAACATAATTTTTGGTTAAAATATTTTTTATATTTAAAATAATTTTTTTATGACGTATTTTTCACGTTACTAATTAATCAAAATTGCACTCCTATTTCCTGCACCTATATTGGTAGTTGCGAAATACTGCAGTCTATGTAAAAAAATTTGGCGTAATTTTCGCGTGGCAGCGACATGATTATCATACAGGAAATTTATAGTTTTTATATTTCAATGCATAGTCAAATTTGCAAATATACACGAATGGGACTCCATAGTTCATGTGCTAAGTCAAACATGAACTAATTTAAAAAAAATTATTGAAAAGTGGAGTTTGTTTTAGTTCTATCTTTCATATTAGATAAGATGATTTGTCAGAAAAATAGGAGTTAAAATAGGGTAGATTTTTATTCAAATTTGGACTCTCTCTTTGTTTATTTCTACAAGTAGCACTATTCTTCACGTAAATAAAAATAACATTTACCCAAATAAATAGGGCATGCATATTAAATATTGTTATTTAGTTAGCAAAATTAGGAGTATGAATAGCGTTAAAGATTTTTATTTAAACTAAGATTCTCTCTTATTTATTTCTACACATTTACACTATTCCTCACGTAAATAAAAATAACATTTACCCAAATAAATAGGGCATGCATATTAAATATTGTTATTTAGTTAGCAAAATTAGGAGTATGAATAGCGTTAAAGATTTTTATTTAAACTAAGTTGTTGAGGTAGTTTTTATATTTCAACGGATAGTAAGATTTGCAAATATGCTAGAGTGGGACTCAATAGTTTATGTGCTAGGTCAAACATGAACTAATATAAAAAAATATTGAAAAGTGGAGTTTGTTTAATTCTATCTTCCATATTAGATAAGGTGATTTGTCAGCAAAAATAGGAGTTAAAATAGGGTTAAGGATTTTTATTTAAACTAGGACTCTCTCTTATTTATTTCTACACAATAACACTATTCCTCACGCAGTTAAAAAATATATTTCAAAATAATCACACTTAATCAAATTATGGATTCATCTTCATTGCAACAAGAAAAGGATAATCATGGCAATGATACTAAAAGTATTGTGTTGAAAAAAGGAAAATGGCTGCCAGAAGAAGATGCATTATTAAGAGAGTATGTTACAAAATATGGAGCTAAAAAGTGGGATAAAGTGCGAGAGAAAACAAAATTGGCTAGAGATGGAAAAAGTTGTCGTTTTAGATGGTTAAATTGTTTGAATCCAAGCTTGAAGAAACGTCCATTTAGTAAAGAAGAAGGAGATAAAATTTTTAATCTCTATACTATAATGGGACCTAAGTGGTCTCAAATGGTTCACCAGGTATGTTAATTCATTCATGCTTCACTTTTTTTTATATCTTTGATGGTAATATTTACATATATATTAGGTTCCACAATACTAATATTTTCATGCGAGATTAAATTTTACAATGATTTTTTTTATTTTTGTTTGTGACAGTTTCCTGGAAGAACAGATAACGAGTTAAAGAATTTTTGGAATTCAAGAAATAGAAAATATAAAAAACCGTACAAACAATCATTTGTAGAGTTTCTTGAAAGCATGAATAGTGATGTCGAGTTGAATGAAAATAAAAGAGAAAGGTATGACTCACAAAAAGAAGATAATGATATATCAAATATGTTTTTTGATCAAGATCTTCCTTCACTCCCACAATATTCAAACAATCAAGATATGGACCCTCAACATCCATCATTTTCACCATTATATTATCCTCAAAATTCAACTCCAACACCTTGGGAGACTCAAAGTGGGATGCTAGCACATGGCTCTCCACGTGGTAATGATTATCCTGATCAAATTAATGATGAGAAAAATAATGAGGAAATTATTACGAGGGGTTCTACTAACCATAGTAATAATGCCTCCCAAGAAGAAGAACTGACTCTTCCAAGAGTGAAATTTAATCATCAACACATTATGCATGGTAACTCTCTTGATCAAGTTAATGATGAGAAAAATATCAACAACTTGAAACAACTTTCAACGTTGGTTGATGATTCAAATATGCTATACAATAATGAGGAAAGTGCTACATTGGATAATAGGTGAGTAGATAATTCATATTTTTTCTCTTAAATTTCATTCAAATTACATAATAATTTTATAATTATATTAACATATTTCATCACTTACATTATAACAGGTTTCCTACACTCGCGGAATGTTCATTCTTTCAAAATATGGAAATTACAGCTCCATCATTGTCGTCATGTAATATGCTTTTTGATCAATATTGTCCATACAATTTAGGGATGGATTATCAACATCTTCAAAATCCAATTCCATTACCTGAGGAGCCTCAATATGAGATCTTAAACCGCATTGAGTGGGAACCTTGATTGATGAAGAAGAGACTAAGGATATATTAGGCACATTTACATATGGAAAAATCTTCCATCCTAACGATTATGAAGGATTGCAGACAATAGAAAATTAGTTTACAGTGTTTATAATGTAATTTTTTCTTCTTTAGTTATTATTTTCATTTTTTTTGAGAAATAATTTGTATTACGAACACTTTTGCCAATTGTATTTGATAGAACTATTTTATTTTAATATATGCATTTTGAACGCAATTTTATTTTTCACATTTATTTCCTCAGTGTCTCATTCATTTATTCTAGAGTTTTCTAATGTCTAAAATGAATGAATAGTTTGGATCGAAACTAGAGGATTATGAGCATGTTTATCACATTACAAAAAAGAGTTATTCAATAAATATAACAGTCTTAGATTCCTCAAACCATCTTATCTTTGCCTTCATCTTCTGGAGCTACCTGAAAATAATAAATATGAATGGTTGATGCACTCTTTACACACACAAAATATATATATATATATATATATATATATATATATATATATATATATATATATATATATATATATATATATATATATATATATATATATATATATATATATATATATATATATAAATTCGTACATTCTTTAAAAAATATTAAATGTGATACTGAAATTTAAGTTTGTACCTAATTTGATTTGGAAATTATTATATAGACAATAAATAAATAATTAAAAATACTGCTAAAGTTTATAATAGTCCTCTTGTAAAACCTGAAGCTGCATATCACATAAAACCTTATGCTCTCATATTAGGATTTCACGACCAACGGTTTACAATTGCACATTCTCTCTCAATTCTTCTCTTCATTAATCAAACATGAAAAATCCTCTCAAAAAATATTCAAAATAAAAAACTTTCTCAAAATTAGTTTTGAATAATAAAAAACGTAATTCATTTCTTTTAGGTTTTAATCTTTTGCTGATAAATTTTACTATCGAATTGGAATTAGTGTTCCCTTCCGCTTGTGATAATTATTTAATTTTTATTTGTTTATGTAAAGCAGTTTCTTTTGTTCGCCAAATATTTAAGTTTTTAGTATTTTACGAGTGGTATTTATACTATATTTTAATGTTCTTTGTACCACCAGGTGGTGTATTTTTAAACTGATTATTTACCATGCAAGTAGTAATTGTACAGTATAAAATTTGGTTGTTTTATTATGGAGGTGGCTGATAAGTGCTAAAATGTACTGATTTAGAGTGTAAATAATTGACACTTATTGGCTTGATTCAACCAATAAACCTCAACTTTTGTGCATATGTTGTATAGTTTAAATTATAGTGTATATATTGAGTGTCGCGTAAATTTCATTGAGTTTAATTGATTTTTTCTCATTTTTTGTAGGTATTTAAGCAATGATATTTTGTCATTATCTTATAGAGCATTGAATAAGCTTTCCAACGCTTCCGACCGCGCGTAAAACGGAGTTACGGTTCAGAAGTTATGGTCGAAAGAAGTGTTGGTTTGCTGTCATGTTCGCCAGGCGAACGGGACTTCGCCAGGCGAACAGAAAATTCTAAAACGCGTGAAAAACACTGTTTTGGCAGTAGCAAATGTTGCATATGTTCGCTAGGCGAACGGGACTTCGTCAGGCAAATACTAGGACCCATTTTTGTCTATTTAAGTGATTTTTCAGCATTTTTTAGGTTGTGTTGTTTGGGAACTTTTTACCCCAACTTCATCAAACACATTCTTGAGTAGATTTAGCTTAGAAACAATATTGGAGGGTGCATCTTGACGATCCGGAGTCGAATCCACTTCAATCGGAGTTGACAGATCGTGAGATTTGTGTTCTTCTTCCTTCCTCTCTATGTATTTTTCATTTGTTGGGGTTTTGTATGTAAGTTTATCTTGATTGTATGTATATTTATGGATCTTTGTATAAAATCTCTTTTACAACTCTTTATCGATGGTTATCTTGATTTTTTACTTAATGGGTTTGGATTGCTATAGATATATACGGTTCAAACTCGATCTAAGATGAACATCTGTTAGATTCTAAATGCTAGAGATAGATTTAGGACTAATATTCACGTGGGTATCGATTCTTAATGCTCCGTGTTCTCGATTTGTGTGAGAGATCAACAATGAGACGATACGGTTGATCTCTCGATTTTGTGTTAGAGATAAACTCTGTTGTGAGTGATACGTGATGATATTGACGAGCGAATTAGGTTGCGTGCATTTGATCCATATATTTTTTTAGTACATGATAGGTAGAACGAAATACAACTCCTGACGAGTTTTCTCATTTCTTAAGAATGTACTTATTTTCTTGTTTTATGTTTTTCCTTTTGAATCTTTATCCCAAACCATTCAAATCCAAGCTTAGAGACGTAGAGATTGTCGAACGGCATTCTTTCCCTCACACTGATCCCTGTAGAGACGATAAATCCAGGAGGAAATTCTTCCGAAAATAATATTTTTGCTTGCTGCTTTACCGCTTCAACAGGCGCAGTAGTTTGACCTAATCTGCGACTCGACCCAATAATTTCTTTTGTGACTAATTTTCAAAACCATAAAACTTCTCAACTTATCTTACTCAAGCCTTTCAATTGGCTTTAGAGTTTAATAAATATCTGATGCATCTTTAATCATACATTTAATTTCAAAATTTATTTTGGTTTATTATCTTTAAAAAAAAATCCTTATTGATCTATTAGTTCATCAAAAAGTATTATGTTATTCTTTTTGATTTAATTAAATATGAATATAGCAATCAATTTTTGAATTTTTGTGTGACTATTAGACGAAAATGATATATCATTTTACCTAAAGAGAGAGTATTTATAATTTGGTTATGACATAAAACATAGATGTTAATATATATTTTTAGGGACCAAACATTGATTTAAATTGAATTGAAAATCTATAAAATTTAAATTATTAAATAAATAATCAAACATAATAAAATAATATCATATGTCATTGAAGATACATCACACATTTTTTTGTGATAGGTAGATAAGTTGTGCCTTTATTTTATTATCAAAGTAAAAATTATGGTCCAAAACAATAATAATACATCCATTTTCACGTTCAGAGCAAGCATTTAGGAACCGCTTCACTAAACTTCAACCTCTAAATCTTATTTTATTTGTAACTTAATCTATAACTATATATAAAGGGGATATGAGATTTTGGTCTAACTTATTTTTCTTTTCAACAATGCCCTTAAGTCATGTGACTCATGAAAAGATGGATAACTTCTCAAAACATCAACTGCCACATTGTAACCTCCAGTTAAAACAAATGTTATTGTTCACTATGAGTTACAAATAATATTTATATGTTTAGAACTTTTCTCTCAAATAAACTACTCCACTTTTTTAAATTTTACATTCTCAATCATTTATTTATTTTAATGAAGATTAAAACATTTACATCAATTTCCATTTTTCAATCTGTTTCCATTTTTCTTACAAATGTGATTTCAAAGCTTCAAATTTTCCTTACAAACCCATCTTCAATTCCATTACTCAAACCTGCAAATCTTGCAAATGACGACAACAACAGCGTTCAGGAAACATGATTTCGGAACGTGAAAAAAATGTAATTCAGAAAATGACTGTGTTTGGAGAATATGTTTGAGGAAATAAGCGGCAATCACATGTTTGAAGAAAATGACATTAGTTGTGATTCATGAATTTGGCGCAAGTTGCAGCGATGCACATAACACGGTGGCATGAGGTTTTAAATTGCAATTTATGTAAGGTTGCATATTTCAAGTTGCAATTTGGGTGTAGCAAATTTAAGTAATAAATCATATTTTTTATGGTAACATTGATTTTGTTTTTCCTGATATAATAGTATTAAGACAATTTTATGCTAACATTGATTTAGTTTTTCTTTGTATAACAATATTAAGATTTGGTTTTTTTGGTATAATAGTATTAAGCACAGAATGTCTTATGCGCAGGTTAAACCAACACTTATACATGTTATATTATGCACAAAGTGTATTATACCTTTTATATGTTTGTTTAAGTTTTTTTCAGAAGTTACTATTTAGTGGTATATGATCATCAAACTTTTGTATAGCAATTATTTTTTCTTTTAAATTGTTTTTGACAGGTTTATTGATTACTTTGAAAACTTTCTTGGATTTCTCTAAAACAAATTGTAGATCAAGTATTATTCTTAAAAATTTTTTTGAATTTCTATCTCTCTCATACCAAGTTATATGCACAACTGCAGGTATTCAAAGGGAAAATGGAATTTACAAAAACAAGGCGGAAACATGAAAAAAAAATAGAGAGATTGCGACGACATCACACAATCTGCATTATAGCTGGTGCAAAGGAGAATCTGCACCATGAAGCAGAGAAAGATATGCATGAGTATTTTTTTTAATAAGAAGTTATCTGTAGCAAACATTTGTACATGGGGACTCCAGATAATGATATCAAATAATTTTTTTCATCTATGATATCTAAATTTATACTATCTTTGGTTGCTCTAAATTTGATAGTCATTTGAAAGATTATTTTTCCATTTGATAATAGAAACTGAATTTGTTTTGTAGTTGAAGTTACTTCTTTGTTTATGGATAATAATTAATATTTTTTTCGTTTTTTTCGTATGCATTTCACAATACTTGGAGATATTTTACTTTGATTTATTTTAGTCAGTTAGCAATAATTTTGCCCTTAGTGACATTTTTTTTGGATAAATGCTAGAAAATTGTGAGAAGGTTTATGTCTATTTTCTCTAATTCTAGATTATTTTATGGGCTATAATGATAATGATCATAAATATATATGTTGTTGCAAACTCAGTCACACAATAATTTTATACTCAGTAAATACTATAATAATAAATTCTTATCTCCAAAGAAGAAGAAAAATTGAGTCTCTAAAGTTAGTGAATTAACATTGGTCAAAGAAAGTATTTCTTGGATTTGTAAAAAGACACGGGTTGCTTTGAGTCCTAACCTGTCAAAACTCCTCTTGTTCCACCTGTCAAGTTGCATCATAACACAACCAATCCATTTGAAGATATTCTCAACTATAGAAGATTAGTTGGAAATATACTTTATCTCACAACTACTAGACATGATATTTTCTCTGTCTTTTAGAAATTGAGTAAATTCCTGTCAACACAAAAAATCACTATCACAAAGCCTATAAGGTGATCAAATACCTCAAAGACTCACCCGGAAGAGGGTTACTATCACTACTAAAAATTATACCTTCGGTAACACTATATCATTACGACTGTTTAATCAACCGTTGTAATATTGAATTCCTATGCTCCTAAATATTTTTATTACAATACTTTTAATCACGATTAGTTATACAAACCTTTGTGATAGATGAAAGGTTACACGCTTTGAATCCCAACACCATAATTTTCTATTTTTTGTTAGAAAATAGCTTGTCCTTGTACTCTTATATATACTTTAAAATTAAAATATCTATCACCACAGTTATTACTTGAAACCGTTGTGAAAAGTACTTACGTTTTATCACGGGTTTTAATATTAACCATGGTAAAAAGTGTTACTTATATATAAGCAAAGTTATCTCACTTTAGCAGATAACAATTGTCTTTCACAAAGAAAAACCCTGACATTTCTCTTACGTCTTTCTTCTTCTTCCCCAAATTATTGTCTTCTTATACATAATAAAAGGTAATCAATTTTAACACTACTACTACTACTTCTTCTTCTTATTATTATTATTATTACACTTTATTCCTTTTTGTGTGTGTATAATTTCTAATATTGAACACCATTGAAGAACTTTCAAGGTACGTAATTCTTTCGAACTATTCACTCCATTTGGTGTTACAAAATAGTTGTTGTTCATCATGTTGTTGTTGTTGTTGTTGCTATTGTTGTTATTATTGGTGTTGCTGTTGTTGTTATTGTTGTTGTTGTTGCTCTTGTTATTGTTTTTATTGTTATTGTTGTTGTTGTTATTTTTGTTGTTGTTGTTGTATTAAAAATATTTAATATTATATATTGTGATGAAACTTATCATTGTATGCAGGTAAAACATGTGGCAAAAATGAAAAATTGGACTGACATACAACCACAATTATTTATTACAACCATCATTATATGTAGCGCGCTTTTTCAATTTATTACCACGACCAATATACAGTGGTTGTAAATAGCCTACTTACAACCATACGCTGCATCACCATGGTTGCTGAACCATGATTATAGAGCTTTCACAACCATGACTATAGGTGTTTTCTGTACAGTGTATTCATAAGGGACTCAAATCTTTAGCTTCTTAGTTTCACAGATGATGACTGAGCATGGTGCAAAGATACTAGAAGATCAAACTTAAGATATTACTTCTTTACTGGTTCATCCTTAATTTCTTGGAGAGCTAAGAAATAATAAATAGTCTATAAAGCTCTTCTGATGCGAAGTAACTAGCTTTGTATTTGGTTAGTTATGAGCTATAATGGCTTCTTTAATTTTTGCAAGACTTAGGATTAATGTAGCAAACCCCCAGTCTTTTATTGTGACAATCAAAGTGTAATACACATTGTTGCAAATACAATTTTCCATGAAAGTACAAAATAGTTGGAAATTGATTGTCACTTTGTAAGAGAGAAGATATTACAAGGCTTGTACAAATTGCTTTCTGTCAAATCTTAGGCAAACATGATGATTTGTTTACCATGATTTTTCCACCTACGAACTTTAACTCCTTTAAATCGAAGTTTAACATGTGTGACATATACCATGCCAAGCTTGAGGGAGAGTGTTAAAGTACCTAGTGTTAGCTTCATCATACGGTTCATATTTTCTAATGGTACACTATATAGAGAGGAATACTACAAACTAGAGAACTAGTTAAAGTTATAGTTAGTTAGTTGAAGTTTGTTAGAGAAACTAACATCTATTAATACATCATGTAACTAATTTTCTTCAATCAATGAGATAACTTCATTCGATCCCATTTCTCTACTTTTATGTTTTTCTCTTTGATTTCATTGTGGTAATGAGAAACTTCACGAGTAACCACTACATGAAAAAGTTCTCCAGCGGCGTGATATTGCCACGTGAAAATCACGTCGCAAACCATTTAAAATAAAAATAAAAATGAAAATCAATTTTTCACGTGGGGGGATTTTGAAATTTGTTAAAAATATGTAGTGATGTGAAAAACATGTCGCTAATTTATTTTGAAAAGTAGTGGTGCAAAACCATGTGGCTAATTTATATTGAAAAATAAAATAAAAAAACTAGGTGGGATATTTTAATAGGTGAGAAATATGTAGTAACGTGAAAAACACATCACTAGGTTATTTTGAAAAGTAGTGGCGTGAAAAGCATGTCGCTAACTTATTTTAAAAAGTAGTGCATGAAAAACGTGTGGCTAATTAGTGGCATGAAATCCATGTGACTATGTGGCTTACTTAAACACACATGCGTCACTCCCTCAGTTACCACTGCATTGTTACACAAATTTAAAATTAAAAAAAAAAACATAACATTTCCCCTTCCTCTCACTCAGTGTACTTTTTCTCCTTCCTCTTCCTCCTTCATCGTCCTTCTTCTTCACAAGATGCGCTCCTCTATTTTTTATCATCAAAAATCAACATTTTTTCAATTTATTTTTTATTCTCTATTATAATAGGTATGTATTTAAGTTATTTTCTTCACATATATTCGGATATAACTGTTTAGTAATAATTCTTGTTGACATTTTTTTTCATATTTGATAGTTTTTCATAACGATTTGTTTAAATGATTTTTAATAAATAAAACATATATAAATATATTTAGTTTAGTAAAATAGGTTTAAAAATCATAATGTATTAAATCGGAATTTAGTTTTTATTTTAATAAAATTTCTAAGTGTTGATAATAATCGTTTTTACAAAAGTCCGTATAATATAAATTATAAATATTACTTTCATATATAAATATATTATTTTTGTTTTAATATATGTATCTTAAAAATATATGTTTAGTATTTTCATTTATATTAAAATCTAAATAATATAATATAAAATAGATTTGTTTTTTAGAATATAAAGAACGTAATTTTTGGTTAATTTTTTTTTTAATATTTAAAACAATTTTTTTTGTGGCGTGTTTTTCACTAAGTTAATTAGTCAAAATTATACTCTTATTTCTTGCACCTATATTGGTAGCTGCGAAACGCTGCAGTCTATAGCAAATTATTATAACAGATGTTGCTTATAACAGATTATTATAGCAGATTATTATATGGTATAATGGTTATATGGTGTTTATTGAAGATTATTATAACAGATGTTACTTGTAGCATATTATTATAATAGATTATTTCATAGAGATATCATTAAAGCACTATGCCAAAAAAGACCTTTAGCAGCGCTTTTTTTGACCTTTAGCAGCGCTTTAAAGTGCTGCCAAAAGTGGCGCTGCTAAAGGTAAAGGCAGCGCTTCTTTTCAATGAAAAAGCGCTGCTAAAAGCTCCCTTCAGCAGCACCTTTAGCAGCGCTTTTTTATCCCTTTAGCAGCGCTTTTGTAAGCGCTGCATAATTCCCCCAACCTTCCCCCCTTTAGCAGCGCTTTAAAAAAGCGCTGTCTTAGACCCCCCCCCCCCCTTTTAGCAGCGCTTTTGCAAAAGCGCTGCCATAGCCCACCCTTTAGCAGCGCTTTTTACAAGCGCTACCTTAGACCCCCCCCCCCTTTCCAAACCAATAGCAGCGCTTTTGTAGCGTAATATTTGTGACCTTTAGCAGCGCTTTTATGTAAAAGCGCTGTCTAATGTCCTAGATTTTAAAAAAAAAATTTTATAAAATATTCACCCTGTTTTGTATATTTTACCAACAACCTGCTTATATTACACAAACCTGCTTATAATTCAGGCCTTTATTTCAGCACTTTGGCCTTATAAATAAAATTCAAACTTTGACCTTAAATATACAATTCAAACTTTGGCCTTATATGTACAATTCAAAACTTTGGATACATTGTAACTCATGACTTTGTTCATAAACATTTTAATATACACATAAACCTGTTTAAATATGTTACAACAAAATTCGATCCTCAGAATTACAACAACACAAATACATTCAATTCACATATAATTACAAGTCTTCCAATCCGATAACTCTATACAATTCTTAACCCAAGAATAAATTGACACCATTCCTCTTTAATTTCTTCCAATTTTGCTTTCGTGTAAGTAGCGCACTTGAATTCATCATAATACTACATAATATAACAGATCGAATAAGATTTAAGTTTAAAACTAATTACTCAGATGAAGTATCGGATAATTATCAAAATGAATCATATAACTTATATAATGAATTGATCCATACCAGGACTGGAATCTCAAGTTGACTAGAAAGAATAATTTCCCTCATAAAGCGCAATACAAAATATCCACAGTCAATACCATTGCACTGCCGAGGACACAGTAAATGGAAAAAACAAACGAACATTTATCCGGATATATAGTTTAAATAGTTTTATCAAGTAGAAACATGCGAGAATATACCTCTACTCTGATCCAGTTGATGTTGTTAGCCTTCCTTTTTGGCACCGTTGCATCTCTTTGTGCTCTGAATATTTGTATAACTCTAACATAATATAAACGCATATTTAGAACAATGTCACATAATAAATAAAGATATATAATTAAAGACAACAGTATATGTCATCACTTACGTATCAACAAAGTTCCTCAGATTTTCATATTTTGTTGTATCGCCATCCAATGAATCTATATAATACACTATTTCTTTCGTCGGATTAATTGCGATCAACAACCAATGTCCACTATAAAATAAGACAACAGTTTAGACGGAAATGTTATATATATAGAAAGGGAAAAATCGAACAATTATAATAAATGAATTTAGAATAAAATCTAACCCATGGCCAGTGTTATATGGCAACAAGAACAACTTCTCCGTAGTCGCGCGCATAAATCTCTGCATTGTGTACTCTTTGACTGTATCTGGTGACTGGTCTATTATACGTGAGTTGACACAGCTAGCAGATAAGAATGCGAATACTAAAGTAAATTCATTCGGGACCAATAACTTGTCATACAAGAACCTAAAAAAACATAATCAACATTAGAATATTAAGTTAAACGAGCAAATTTTAAAATGTTCAATTATTTAATAAAAATGGATCGGAGTACCTGATGTATGAATGCATAACACCGACACCCAGTTCAGAATGGTTGAAAACCTGATCAAAATCCTCCTTAGCAATTGTTTCGGGATATTCAAAACCAAAAATACCTGCCTCCATATGTATTTGACGGACGCCACCCTCAAGCACATCTGATGTTCCGACATATGTTTCAAGGCACATCCTAAATCGAGGAACAATTGCTTTTCTGGGAACCTTGGAAGTTTCAGGCATCTTACTCTTGCTGACTTGTTGCGACTGCTGATCATGAACCTAAAAGTCATATATAAGTTCAGTAATTAATATTGTATAACAAGATAGTCATGTAACTGTAGTAGTACTTGTTTCTTTGATGCAGCTGAATCGGTATCCCGCACAACAATTCTATCATCTTTTGATTTGGATTTTGTAGGAGTCTAAGATCATCATGTAAATAAGAAAATGTAGATGTAAGAATAACTTTCATGTATGAATCATAAAACATTTGAGTATTAAAAGGTTCAACCTACCTCATTATCTATGCAAATCAGATTTGTCGGCCATGCCACATACGATCCTACTGCGTCTCCCACCACTGTTGCGCCTGAAATATCATCTGGTATAGGCAACAACGCACTCCCCTCTAATGCAATATCAATAGATACTTTCAAAAATCCAGAAGGGAGCGGTTTGTGGTGAAGTAAGTCTCCCAAAAAGTTATGCACCTTTCCCTTGCCAACCATTCGATGAGTAGGTGACGATAAATATAGCCGGCAAAGTGAAATGCCCTAAACAAATAATGATCAGTTAATGTGTCAATTAAGTAAAGTGTGCTAAATTAATTTCAATGTAATATATACAATTACCTCTGGAAGCTTCTGTGGACAACTGGTACTATCTTTGTCACTAGTAGCTCTACCCTCTGGAGCGCGTCTTTCCGCCATGTATCTCTCCTTATCCTTCTGTAATTCACGGATTTGCGCTTTCAATTCCTCCAAAGTCTCCATCACTTATTTATTGGTTGGATTTTTTTTCTTTGGCTGCTTATACAGTTTGGATGGAGTGACACCAAATCCCTTACCCCTCACACGCCCAGAATACTCAGGAATATTCAGCACCCGGCTCAATAAGCTCCTGCAATCATTGTCCTCGGCGGGAGTTATGGTCTGGGACAGAGTCTCCTGAAATATAGATAAAAACCTATATAAATATATTACACACTTTTGATCAGTTACTGACAAAGATAACGTTGTACTTACACATTGTTCAAAGACTTGTTGAACTTCTTCCTGAACGACTCCATCTCGTCCCACACGGGCAGCCTTCCATACAACATGGTCCGGAAGAGATGTCGCATCACTCTTCTCCTCTTCCAACTACGCATTAAGACGGATAATAAAGCATTGTATCCTATTATATATACTTACTATTTTTTGTAAATATATTATATTAAAGCATTTATATGTACTTACTATTTTTTGTTCTAATCGTGCATATCCCAACCGGCCCTTTCTGTATGGATATGCGGGATTTGATGCCCGTTGATGATTTACGCCACTAACAACCTGAAAAAACAAGTTTATCAGAACTCCTGTACATGGAAGAAGTATATACTATTGGAAGTATATACCCGTTGACGATTTGATGCCCTTTCTGTACTTACTTCAAATTCTTTTGATCTTCGCTTTGCAACAAACGTCTCCCATTCTTCCTCCGAAATCAAATCCGCGTACTTCATCGGACGCTCTGAGTCAACAAAGTTTCCTTCAGAATCTTTTAGAAACTTGTTTGTTAAAAACGCTCTAAATCCCCTCAAGCGTTTTCCGGCCAATTGAATACAATATTTTCTCCTACGATCTTCAATATTGAAAGATCTCTGCAAACAAACACACATACATATAACATGTTAGTATATTTAATTTAAAGACGTAAATGTCAACAATAATTAAACAATTCCAATATTATACCTGAATCTCGGTCCAAATCTTATCTTTAGCCGGTTGTAATGAAACAATTCTCCAATTATCGCAAGTAATCGGAACTTGCGAACGTACAAGTGCTCCGATGTAACTTATTAGCAACGCACCATTAGGCTCAACTAATTGGTCTCTTTCATTCCAATGGACATCATACTTTACTCCTTTATCTCTCGCACGGATGATTTTTTTCATAATTGTTATGCCTCTTTTAATATCGCCTTCCACGTCTTTTGTTGTTTGTTTTCCATCATGTGCTGTTTCCTCGTTGATGGCCATAATATATATACCTGTAATTCAGAAAAACCAAAGTATCAAATGAATGACATGCAAATATGTAAATAACAAATATATACATAAGAAATGTGTGAATAAGAAAAACATGGTATAAATAAGAAATAACAAAAACATGGTATAAATAAGACATGTGTAAATAAGAAAAACATGTTACAAGTACCTTTAACATCTCTTTCTTTTTTTTGTTGTAACGGGGTTTACTTGTCTCTTAACAACACGGGCAGATGGATTGATCCAAATTTCCTCGTTATGATCATTTCTAATATATGATTCGTCCGCTCTAATATTCTCATCTGGATCATCTATAATATAAGATTCATTCTCAACATAAACATCCCCCTTTTCTCCAATGTTATCATCGATTACTTTGTTGGAAAAAAGAACTATAGACCATTTCGTACTTGTCGAATCAGTGACATAGAACACTTGTTTAGCTTGCGTGGCTAGAATAAAAGGCTCATCTTTGTACCCCACCTTATTAAGATCCACTTTCAAAAAACCTGATTTATCCATTTGTATGCCACTATTATTTTCAACCCACTTGCATCCAAAGATAGGAATCTGAAACTTCTCATAATCAAACACCCAAATGCGCTCGATAACCCCATAATACGAGGAAATGTGCATTGCTTCGGCAAGCACGGTGACACCATTATTTTGCATTGTACTTTTATCATCTTGTTCCTTGGTATAAAATGTGTATCCATTAATTGCGTATGCGCTATAAGAAAACACATGCAAACTTGGACCATATGCTAAACATCTCAACCTTTTTGTTATTGAAGCGGGATCAGAATAAAACTTTGAAAAAATATGCTCCTTGAACCATGTTATAAAACTTCGATTGTGCTCACGTACTATCCAATTTTCATTTCTATTCAGATTTAAACCTCGGAGAACGCCCTTGTGCATTTCAACATACGGCTCAACCTCAATGTCATTGTGCAGAACATACAAATGCACTTGCTCCCGTTCATCCCTTGAAATTGTCACAACTTTATTTCCAATTAACTGTTTACCATCTATTTTTTCAACAACATGATATTTTGGGAGGCCAATGGATTGAACGTTGGACAAATATTCAGTACAAAACTCGATAGCTTCTTCAACAATGTATCGTTCAATAATACATCCCTCTGGTCGACTTTGGTTTTTCACATACCCTTTCAATATTTTCATATAACATTCAACAGGGTACATCCATCTCATATAGGCAGGTCCACACAGTTGTGTCTCTTTCACAAGATGAACAACTAGATGTACCATTATGTCAAAAAATGATGGAGGAAAATACATTTCAAGCTCGCACAAAGTAATAACTATTTCTCTTTGCAATGTTGGTAAGATCGCAGGATCTATCACCTTACTACAAATTGACCTAAAGAAAAAACACAATTTAGTTATTGCGCCTCTCACTTTTTCTGGCAAAATAGAACGTATACCTATTGGTAGAAAGTGTTCCATTATAACATGGCAGTCATGTGTCTTTAAACTTTTTAACTTGAGGTCTTTCATAGAAACAAGTCTTCTAATATCTGAAGAGTATCCTTCTGGAACTTTAACTTCACTCAGAAACTTGCACAGTATCTTTTTCTCCTTTCTAGATAGAGTATAAGCAGCAGGTGGTAGATATGTGCGGTTTCCTTTCTTCAAGGGTCCTAATTTATTCCTTATTCCCATTGCTACCAAGTCCTTTCTTGCTTTAAGGCCATCCTTAGACTTTCCTTGTATATTGAGTAACGTACCAATAACACTTTCAAATACATTTTTTTCAATATGCATAACATCAAGAAAATGTCTTACATACAACGACTTCCAATACGACAACTCAAACAAAATTGACCTCTTCTTCCACCCACGCGTGACAAGCGTATGAGCAAAAGGCTTGCCAAACTTAGTACTCACATCTTTCACCTTTTCAAAAATTTGTTCGCCGGTCAATGTAGGTGGAGCTTTACATTGTTCTGAATCTCCATTGAATGCTTTTCTCCACCCACGGTAGTGATGACTAGAATTTAAGAATCTACGATGACCAAGAAAGACATTCTTCTGACCAAATTCCAACCGCGTCCAATTTGTGTTTTCTTCACAGATAGGACACGCACATTGACCTTTAATGCTATACCCCGATAGATTTCCGTATGCTGGGAAATCATTAATTGTGCCAAACACCATCGCCCTTAAATTGAAACTTTCTTTCCTATATCCATCATAAACCTCCACACCATTCTCCCACAAACTCTTTAAGTCTTCGATTAGAGGTGTCAGGTATACGTCTATGTCATTCCCTGGTTGTTTAGGGCCAGAAATTAACATAGATAACATCATGTACTTACGCTTCATACATAGCCATGGAGGTAGGTTATAAATCATAATAATTACAGGCCAGGTGAAATGTGAGATGCTCTGCAGACCATGCAGATTCATTCCATCAGTCGATAATGCCAAGCGAAGGTTTCTAGCTTCTTCTCCAAAATCAGGATAATCATTATCAATTTTCATCCACTGTGGTGAATCTGCCGGATGTCGATACTTCCCATCTACAATTCTATCATCTGCATGCCAAGTCAGGTGTTTTGCATCTCTTTCACTATGAAACATGCGTCTGAATCTCGGAATTATAGGAAAATACCATAATACTTTTGCTGGTGACAACTTTTTCTTATACCGAGATACACCGCATTTAGGACACTCGTTTAATGATGCATATTCATTTCGAAACAAAATGCAATCATTTGGACAAGCATGTATCTTATCATAGCTCATGCCAATAGAGCATAACATTTTTTTAGCTTCATAAGTTCGATTGGGAAGAACATTATCCTCCGGAAGCATCTCTTGAAGTAGGGCTAACAACTCTGTGAAACTTTTATCCGACCATCCATTACCCGCCTTTAAATTGTACAACTTTAATACCGCGGACAATCTTGTGAAAGTAGTGCAACCTTTATACAACGGTTTCTCTGCATCGCTTACCAACCTCTCAAACATCTTGGGACAATCTTGAAGATCTTCTTCAAGTGCTTCTGCAATCTCTTCGACTCGATCACAATCATATGTATCTCTGTCATTGTCCTTTGAAGCACATGTCGTATTATTCCGGGGTTCAACATTCTCGTTACTTATCTCACCATGTAATGTCCAACATGTGTAACTTCGATCAATTCCATGTCTCATTAAATGAGATTCCAACTGAACGGCGTCAATTCGACGCCCATAACAGCAACCTAAGCAAGGACATGTGATCCTACTGGGGTCTTTGGCGTGTTCAACAGCAAACTTAACGAATTTCGATACCCCATTCTCGTACTCTTTAGACAATCGATTGGAAGACATCCATTTTTTATCCATACTAATTGAGTAGTCTAAACTAAACTAAGAAAGTTAAACAAATGCAGAGAATACCTGTAAAGAAATCACTAACTTCTAAGAATGCTACGCAATAGGATGCTTCGAAACGATCACAACCTTGCTCTTCACAGGTAACCCCTATAGCAGACAAAATATAAATTTTATTAAAATCATATTAATAATTAACCAAGACAAATCATATTAAAAATACTAGATAATCCACCAAAACAAATCATATTAAAATTACTAGATAATCCTTAAACCAAAATGACACCCTTACTAAACATTGAGAAATCCTAACTAAACATATACAACCATAATAACATATCATATAAACATTGAGAAATCCATAATAACATATCAACATATAAAACCATCAACATATAAAACCATAATAACATATAAAACCATATCATATAAAACCATATTCATGTTGGCTACTCTCTTAAAAAATACGAATTTCTAAACTATTAAAAAAAATGCTCTATCAAGTTACATTAATATTTTTAGCCATCATTATCTAATATTTTTGTTATATTCAAATTAGAAGAAAACTCATTTGTATGAGTGGTGCTAGATGAATTATCCATCTAAGTTCAAAATAGCAACAAAATAAAAACAACATCAATCTCAATCCCAAAATAACAATAGAAAAACAATAACACATAAAACATTTTGAGTTTAGGCTTTTAACAACAACAACAACAAAAACAATAGTATACGTAACATATCTACACAAACCCAACAACATTAGTGTTAACATCATATCAAATATCATACTTGAACTCAAATTTACTTGCATGTCCTCAAACCTTCAATGCAGAACAACACTAAAAACCTTCACTAAACCTTCAATAACTCAATAAAAACAACAACAACAACAACAACAATAATATTAAACCTTCAATGCCTCAATAACAACAAACCTTCGCATTGCAACAACTATATCAAACCTTCAATATCTCAATAACACAAAACCTTTAATATCTCAATAACAACAAAGAGACAATAACACATAAGTGCTTAACTCAACAAACCTTTAAAGAATTTGATCAATACATATAACCACTATAACTCAGCAATGCCATATACATATACCTTCAATATCTTAATAACAACAAAGAGACAATAACACAAAACCTTCAATATCTCAATAACACAAAACCATCTATATCATCAGAACAGAAAAACCATCTATATCTTCAAATACCAACAATGGTGAAAAGATAAATAAACAAGAAAACCATAGTAAAACTTCACATACCGTAACAATGGTGGAAATGCAATGCAGACGAACGGATGCACTCAAAAACGGACGGTGAACGGCGGCGCAATCCAACAGAAGAGGGCGACGGTCGGACGGGGATGACGGCAACAGAATGTTTGAATAGGGCAAGTTCGTTCGCCAGAGGAGAAAGAAAGAAGAAAATAAATGTACGCGACTGTTCTGTTTCTCTTAAAATTCTGGAGGGTATTTTAAAATTATAATACTAATACCTATAGCAGCGCTTTTAAAGGCCTTTAGCAGTGCTTTTAAAATCGCTTTCATAGGGTGCCTTAGCAATGCCATATAGCAGCGCTTTATAGAAAAAGCGCTGCTAAAGGGGCCCCCTTTAGTAGCGCTTTTTAAAAGCGCTTTCTTAGGGTACCCCTTTAGTAGCGCTTTTTAAAAAGTGCTTTCTTAGGGTCCCCCTTTAGCAGCGCTTTTTTAAAAGCGCTGTCTTTGGTAGGAAATTTTTTTTCTTTTTTTTTACTCACCCTTTAGCAGCGCTTTTTTAAAAAGTGTTGTCTTTGTGTGCACTGCTAAAACTCATTTCTTGCGTAGTGCATGTAGAATATCTTCTTGATGATCAAATTCGACTCTTGGTAGAGCAATTTCTTCTTCTTGAGAGGCATTCTTTTGTTGGTTACTAGAACCCCTCATCATACTAATTTCTCCAACATTGTCCTGCAACTCATCAACATGGTGTATGCTTTCTGGAACGAGTTGCTTTCTAGAATTTTTTAAACTTCTTTTTTTGGAATTAATAAAATTCTTTAACTCGTTATCGGTTCTTTCAGGAAACCGTCACAACAAAAACAAATACAAAATAGTTATATAACCAAGTTCTTTCAAATAAAATTTTGCCGCCTATCACTAATATTCATTAATTTATATATTTACCAACAAATTATATTTTAAGAGTCAATTCTATAAGTAGACGTCATGCAAAAGATTATTGTTTTATTTACCAAAAAAAAACCTTAATCTTAAAGAACATACAAAAATCATTACCTATTATAAATGGTTACAATCATAGAAAGCCTAATAAACTTTAATTTTTTTTCTTCTATAAAAGTGAAACATGAATAAATATACCTCTGAAAGCATTAAAGTCCATTTGGGTCCTAACTCATTATAGAGATAAATAAGTTTTCTTTCTTCTTCTTCACTAAGCGAACACTTTTTTAAAGTTGGTTTTAGATGATTTAACCATCTTAAACGACAACTTATCTCGAACAAGTGTTGTTTTCTTTCGTACAGAATTCCACTTTCCAACCCCATAATTTGTCACATATTCTCTTAATAATAATTGATCCTCTTCATTTGACCATGTTCCTTTCTTTAACACAATATTTCTAGTATCATCACCATGGTTGCATTTTTCTTGTTGCAAAGATGGAGATGCCATGATTTGAGTAATGTGATTATTTAGGTAAATGTTTACGTGAGGAATAGTGGTAGTATTCCATGTAGTCATGGCATATCGTGTATATGGAAAAACAAGAAAAAACCTGAAGATTATGTCTCTGAATATTACAGGTTTGTGCATTCACCATATAAATCTGTTTATTATTGGTTGTGCAGGAAGTCTTTTTTTAATAACAGTTATTCACATATAATTTATCCTACAAATGAGCTCCAACTATGGCCTTTGTTGGAGGGTCATGTACCAATCAAACCACCAGTGCTTAGAAAGTCCATTGGTTGACCCAATAAGTTGAGGAACAAAGTGAATGATGAACCAAGAAATCCACATGTACTTCCTAAGAAGCTTACAACTGTGAGCTGTCATAAATGTGGTTCCATGGGGCACAATAAAAGGAGTTGCAAAGGAAAAAGGGATGCTGAGAGAGTCCTTCTCAAAGGTGGTAACAAGAAGAAGGGCAATGCATCAAAGGATGGAAAGAGACAGAAACTTGAAACAAAAGGTGGAAAGAAAACAAATGCAGTTGTAACAGAAATAAGGAACTCATCACAAGCACCTTAACCTTCTTAAGATTAGTTCAAATTAGGTTTTATGTGCTTCATGTCAGTTTGTAATAGTTAGGTTTCATGACATTTTGTGGTTTGTGTCATTTCGTAATCACTTAATTATATAGTATTGGAACAAATTATTGTCCATGTAATGACAAGTTATTGTGGTTTGTGTTAGTTTCTTGTCCATGTATTGGAACAAGTTATTGTCTATATAATGACTTTAATGATATCTCTATGAAGTAATGCTCAATTTCAAGTTATTGTCAATGTTATTTCAAGTTCACTATGCCAAAAATGGCCTTTAGCAGTGCTTTTTTTTACCTTTAGCAGCGCTTTAAAGCGCTGCCTAAAGTGGCGCTGCTAAAGGTAAAGGCAGCGCTTTTTTTTATGGAAAAAGCGCTGCTAAAGGTATCACTTTTAGCAGCGCTTTTTTACCCCTTTAGCAGCGCTTTCAAAGCGCTGCCTATTCTCCCTCCCCCTCCTCCCCTGTAGCAGCGCTTTATGAAAGCGCTTTTGTAGACCACCCTTTAGCAGCGCTTTTTTAAAGCGCTTTCTTAGACCCCTCCTTTCCTAACCTATAGCAGCGCTTTTTTATGCCTGTTTTTCTCCCTTTAGCAGCGCTTTCTTGTAAAAGCGCTGTCTATACTTCACGTTTTTAAAAAAAATTTTGTTGAAAAATCACATTTTTTATATATTTTTAGACAAACCTGCTTATAACAATTAAATTCCCTGCTTATAATTCAGGCCTTAAATATAACTTGGCCTTTAAACATTGTAATTCAACACTTAGCCTTTAATTCAACACAATATAACTAAACATTGTACATTATACAATAACACTTTGCAATTTACACATAATTAACTCAAGTATAATTTACACATAATTTAAACATTGTACATTATACAATATACAATATACAATATACAATATACAATTTACACATAATTACAAATCCAATATACATTATAGAATTCTTAACTCAATCATAAATTGACACCATTCTTCCTTAATTTCTTCCAATTTTACTTTCGAGTACGTAGCGCATTTGAATTCATCAAAATACTACATAATATAACAGAACAAGCACGATTTAATACTAATTACTCAGATGAAATATTAGTTAATTATCAAAATGAATCATATAACTCATGAATTGATCCATACCATGATTGGAATCTCTAATTGACCAGAAAGAATGATTTCCTTCATAAAGTGCAGTACAAAATATCCGCAGTCAATCCCACCACGCTGACGAGGACACTGTATTAGGAAAAAAGCGAACGGACATTTATCAGGATATATAGTTTAAATAGTTTTATAAGTAGAACCACTATAACAGTCAAACATGGGAAAATATACCTCCACTCTGATCCAGTTGATGTTGCTAGCCCTGCTTTTTGGCACTGTTGCATCTCTCTGTGCTCTGTATATTTGTATAACTCTAACATAATATAAACACATATTTAGAACAATGTCACATAATAAATAAACATATATAATTATTCAGAACACTATATATCATCACTTACGTATCAACCATGTTCTTCAGATTTTCATATTTGTTTGTATCGCCATCCAATGAATCTATATAATACACTATTTCTTTAATCGGATTAATTGCGACCAACAACCAGTGACCACTATAAAATAAGACAACAGTTTAGACGGAAATGTTATATAATATGGAAAAAATCGAACAACTATAATAAATGAATTTAGAATAAAAACTAACCCATGGCCAGTATTATATGGCAACATAAACAACTTCTCCGTATTCGCACCCATAAATCTCTGGATTGTGTACTCTTTGACTTCTTCTGGTGTCTGGTCTATTGTCCGTGAGTTGACACTGCTAGCAGATAAGAATGCGAATACTGAAGTCAAATCAGCGGGGACCAACAACTTGTCATACAAGCGCCTAAAAGAAATATAATCAACATTAGATTATTCAGTTAAACGAGCGAATTTTAAAATGTTCAATTATCTAATTAAAATGGATCGAAGTACCTGATGTAGGAATGCATAACCCCGACGCCCAATTCTAAATGTTTGAAAACCTGGTCGAAATCCTCCTTAGCAAGTGTTTCGGAATATTCAAAACCGAAAATACCTTGATCCATATGTATTAGACGGATGCCGCCCTCAGGCACGTCTGTTGTCCCTACATATGTTTGAAGGCACGACCTAAATTGAGGAACAAATGCTCTTTTTGTCTCGAACTTTTTTTTGGGCACCTTGGAAGTTTCAGGCATGTTTCCCTTGCTGACTTGTTGCGACTGCTGATCAAGAACCTAAAAGTCATATATAAGTTCAGTAAATAATTTATAATAAAATAATCACTTAAACTGTAGTACTAGTACCTGTAACTTTGATGCAGCTGAATCGGTATCCCGCACAATAATTTTATCATCTTTTGTTTTGGATTTTGTGGGAGTCTAAGATCATCATGTCAATAAGAAAGTGTAAATGTCAGAATAACTTTCATGTATGGGTAATAAAACATTGGAATATTACAAGGTTCAACCTACCTCATCATCCATGAAAATGAGATTCGCCGGCCATGCTACATAAGATCCTATCGCGTCTCCCACCACTGTTGTGTCTGATACATCGTCTGGCATAGGCAATAACGCCCCCCCTCTAATGCAATATCAACAGATACTTTCAAAATCCAGCAGGGAGGGGTTTATGGTGAAGTAAGTCTCCCAGGGTGTTATGCACCTTTCCCTTGCCAACCATGCGATAAGTCGGCGACGATAAATATAGTCGACAAGGTGAAATGCCCTAAACAAATAATGATCAGTTAATGTGTCAATTAAGAAAAATGTGCTAAATTAATTTCAATGTAATATATACAATTACCTCTGGAAGCTTCTGCGGACAACCGATACTATCTTTGTCACTAGTAGCTTTACCGGCCTCTGGAGCGCGCCTTTCGGACATGTATCTCTCCTTATCCTTCTGTAACTCACGAATTTGAGCTTCCATTTCCTCCAAAGTAGCCATCACTTCTTTATTGGTTGGATTTTTTTTCCTTGGCTGCTTATACAGTTTGGATGGAGTGACACCAAATCCCTTGCCCCTCACACGCCCAGAGTACTCAGGAATATTTAACACCTGACTCAATAAACTCCTGCAATCATCGTCTTCAGCAGGAGTTATAGTCTGGGATAGGGACTCCTGAAATATAGATAAAAGCATATTTAAATATTTTATACACTTTGTTCAAAAACTAATGTTGTACTTACACATTGTTCAAACACTTGTTGAACTTCTTCTTGGACGGCTCCATCTCTTCCCACCCGGGCAGCCTTCCATACGACATGGTCCGGAAGAGATGTCGCGTCACTTTTCTCCTCTTCCAACTACGCATTAAGACGAACAATAAAGCATTATATCATATTATGTATACTTACTATTTTTTGTAAATAGATCATATTAAAGCATATATATGCACTTACTAATTTTTGTTCTAAGCGTGCATATCCCAAACGCCCCTTTCTATATGGATACGCAGGGTTTGATGCCCGTTCCCGATTTACGCCACTCTTAACCTGAAAAAACAAGTTTAAGTCATATCAGTTTGTTTGTGGAATAGGTATATATACTATACATTGTTCATGATAAGTTGTACTTACTTCAAATTCTTTGGTTCTTCGCTTCGCAACAAATGTCTCCCATTCTGCATCCGAAATCAAATCAGCGTACTTCGCTGGACGCTCCGACTCTACAAAGTTGCCATCAGAATCTTTAAGATATTTGTTGGTTAAAAACGCTCTAAATCCCCTCAAGCGTTTTCCGGCCAACTGAATACAATATTTTCTCCTAGAATCCTCAATATTAAAAGATCTCTGCAAACAAATACACATACATATAACATGTTAGTATAATTAATTTAAAGATGTAACTGTCAACATAATTAAAAATGATCAAATCTCATACTTGAATCTCGGTCCAAATTTTATCCTTAGCCGCTTTTAATGCAGGAATTCTCCAGTTATCGCAAGTAATCGGAACTTGCGAACATACAACTGCTCCAATATAACTTGTCAGCAGCGCACCATTAGGCTCAACCAACTGATCTCTTTCATTCCAATGGACATCGTACTTTACACCTCTATCTCTCGCACGGATGATACTTTTCATTATCGTTATGCCTCTTTTAATTTCGCCTTCAACGTCTTTGGGTGTTTCTTTTCCATCATGTGATGTTTCCTCGTTGCTGGCCATAATATACCTGTAATTCAGAATAACAACAACAACAACAAATATCAACAACAATAACAACAAATGTCATATTAAACAACAACAACAAACCATCTATATCAAATATAAACTATAACACAATATCATATATATCATATATCATATTAACTATATCAAATATAAACTATAATAAACCATCTATAAACCATCTATATCAAATATAAACCATATCAAATATAAACCATCTATATCAAATATAAACCAACTATAACAAATATAAACCAACTATAACAAACCATCTATAAACCAACTATAACAAATATAAACCATCTATATCAAATATAAACTATAACACAAACCATCTATATAACACAATATAAACCATCTATATCAAATATAAACTATATCAAATACAAACCATCTATATAAACTATAACAAATATAAACCATCTATATCAAATATAAACTATAACACAAACCATCTATATAACACAAATATAAACCATCTATATCAACTATAACAAATACAAACCATCTATATAACACAATATAAACCATCTATATCAAATATAAACTATAACACAAACCATCTATATCAAATATAAACTATATCAAATACAAACCATCTATATAAACTATTTTACATCAACAACAACAACAATATCATATATATCTCATATATCATATTAACACAACAACAAATAACACAACAACAACAAAAACCATCATTGAAAAGATAAAAACCATCTATATCATCAGAACAACAATGGTGAAAAGATAAAAAAACAAGAAAAGCAGAGTAAAGCTTCACGTACCGTAACAATGGTGGACCGGCAATGCAGACGGATGGATGAACTCAAAAACGGACGGTGAACGGTCGGTGATGGTCGGAAGGATGATCGGACGGAAGAAGTTGATGGTCGGACGATGAACAGTGGTTCGTTCGTTCGTTTTCGTTCACCAGAGAAAGAAGAAATGTGTTGCGTGACTGTTCTGATTCTATTAAAATTCTGGAGGGTATTTTAAAATTATAATATGAATACCTATAGCAGCACTTTTAAAGGCCTTTAGCAGCGCTTTTAAAAGCGCTTCCATAGGGTGCCTTATCAATTCCATATAGCAGCGCTTTATATAAAAAGCGCTTTCTAAGGGTCCCCCTTTAGCAGCGCTTTCGTAGGCCCCCCCTTTAGCAGCGCTTTTTAAAAGCGCTTTCTTAGGCCCACCATTTAGCAGCGCTTTTTTAAAAGCGCTGTCTTTGGTAGGCGCTTTTTTTTTACTGGCCCTTTAGCAGCGCTTTTGTATAAAGCGCTGTCTTTCTATGTGCTGCTAAAAGTGATTTCTGGCGTAGTGGTTATTGTTTATGTAATGACTTTTCGGAACAAGTTATTGTCTATGTAATGACTTCACTACGCCAGAAATGAGTTTTAGCAGCGCACCCTTTAGCAGCGCTTCTTAAAAAAGCGCTGCTAAAGGGTGGGTAAAAAAAAAAAAGAAAAAAAATTTCCTACCTAAGACAGCGCTTTTGAAAAAGCGCTGCTAAAGGGGGCCCTAAGAAAGCGCTTATTAAAAAGCGCTGCTAAAGGGGGACCTAAGAAAGCGCTTTTTCTATAAAGCGCTGCTATATGGCATTGCTAAGCACCCTAAGAAAGCGCTTCTAAAAGCGCTGCTAAAGGCCTTTAAAAGCGCTACTAAAGGGGGACCTAAGAAAGCGCTTTTAAAAAGCGTTGCTAAAGGGGGACCTAGAGGGGGACTTAAGAAAGCGCTTTTAAAAAGCGCTGCTGTAGGGTGTGCCAAAGAAAGCGCTTTCCTTCAAAAAGCGCTGCTATATGATTTTCAAAGAAAGCGCTTTTTAAGCGCTGCTGTAGGTATTAAAATTAACACAGAATTAAGTTAAAATATATTACAGAATTTTTTAAAGAACTAAAACAGAAGCAGAATCGCGTGTATACTTTCTTCAGTTTTTCTTTCTCCTCCAGCGAACTAGAACCCTATTTGCATTTCTCCTCCTCCTTCTGTTTCACTCCTCCGACCGACCGACGCCCACCTCCGTCCGTTTCACTCCTCCGTCCGACCGACGCCCACCTCCGTCCGACACACAAAGTAGCACATTTCGCCTCCACTGTTACGGTATTTCCGCCATTGTTACGGCATTTTTCTGGATTAAAAAAATAGTATTGCATTTTTCTGTATTAGTTTCACTTCTTTATGAGTTATTGACTTGTTTTTGTTGATACTATTGATGAGCATTACTCTTTTGATATTGGTTTGAGTTTGAGTTATTGACTTGTTTTTGTTGATACTATTGATGAGCATTACTCTTTTGATATTGGTTTGAGTTTTGTATACAGGGTGTTTGTTGAAATGCCATACACAATGAATTTGTTTTTGTTAATCTTGAAGTTTATTTATTTTCCATGTCATAGTTGCCAATAATGCATGCATGGAGACTACACCAAATCAAGTAATAGAACATAGCCACCTTATTTAAATTAATCAAATCTAGGGAGATAATTATTATAGAGTCATTTTGAGCATTATAAAATAGTTTAGAATAGTTTAGAATAGTTTTATATGAGTATTATAGAATAGTTTAGTTTAGAGTAGTTTAGAGTCATTTTAGAGTACTTTAGAATAGTTTAGAGTCATTTTGAGCATTATAGAACATAGCCACCTTATTGATTTTGAGTATCACATCAAGTAATAGAATAGTTTAGAGTCATTTTGAGCATTATAGAACATAGCCACATTTGATGAGTATTATATGAAATAGTTGTTTTTTGAGCATTTTAGAGTACTTTAGAATAGTTTGAAATACTTTAGAGTCATTTTGAGTTGTGGAAATTATTATAGAGTTGTTTAGAGTTTGCCTTGAGGACTCTATTGCGTTAAAGACAAATATTGTAACCCTTTTGACGAGTTATGAGAAGATATAAATAATTAGTTAATATGAGATGTATATGAGATTTATTAGTTAATATGAGAAAATAGATAAAATAGAAAAAATAATAATATGATTTATTGGTATTATAAAATGATTTATATTTTAGTATAATTTTTTTAGAAAGAAATCAAGAGCTTTTCAAAAATAAGATCATATTTGTCGTGCATTCTTTTACACCAAAAGGATTAAATATTGTTGATTTACTGTTAGTTGAAAAATTAACTTACTCGAATAATTTCATATATTTGTTAATTTCGTTGTTGATGTTAATTTCATATATTTGTTAATTTCATATATTTACTGTTAGTTGAAAAATTATTTAATGCTGATGATATTATTAATTTTGTCTGTTATAGGGGTTACCTGTGAAGAGCAAGGTTGTGATCGTTTCGAAGCATCCTACTGTGTAGCTTTCTTAGAACTTAGTGATTTCTTTACAGGTATTCTCCGCATTTGTTTAACTTTCTTAGTTTAGTTTAGACTACTCAATTAGTATGGATAAAAAATGGATGTCTTCCAATCGATTGTCTAAAGAGTACGAGAATGGGGTATCGAAATTTGTTAAGTTTGTTGTTGAACACGCCAAAGACTCCAGTAGGATCACATGTCCTTGCTTAGGTTGCTGTTATGAGCGTCGAATTGACGCCGTTCAGTTGGAATCTCATTTAATGAGACATGGAATTGATCGAAGTTACACATGTTGGACATTACATGGTGAGATAAGTAACGAGAATGTTGAACCCCGGAATAACACGACATGTGCTTCAAAGGACAATGGCAGAGATACATATGATTGTGATTGAGTCGAAGAGATTGCAGAAGCACTTGAAGAAGATCTTCAAGATTGTCCCAAGATGTTTGAGAGGTTGGTAAGCGATGCAGAGAAACCGTTGTATAAAGGTTGCACTACTTTCACAAGATTGTCCGCGGTATTAAAGTTGTACAATTTAAAGGCGGGTAATGGATGGTCGGATAAAAGTTTCACAGAGTTGTTAGCCCTACTTCAAGAGATGCTTCCGGAGGATAATGTTCTTCCCAATCGAACCTATGAAGCTAAAAAAATATTATGCTCTATTGGCATGAGCTATGATAAGATACATGCTTTTCCAAATGATTGCATTTTGTTTCGAAATGAATATGCATCATTAAACGAGTGTCCTAAATGCGGTGTATCTCGGTATAAGAAAAAGTTGTCACCAGCAAAAGTATTATGGTACTTTCCTATAATTCTGAGATTCAGACGCATGTTTCGTAGTGAAAGAGATGCAAAACACCTGACTTGGCATGCAGATGATAGAATTGTAGATGGGAAGTATCGACATCCGGCAGATTCACCACAGTGGATGAAAAGGTGAAAGATGTGAGTACTCAGTTTGGCAAGCCTTTTGCTCATACGCTTGTCACGCGTGGGTGGAAGAAGAGGTCAATTTTGTTTGAGTTGCCGTATTGGAAGTCGTTGTATGTAAGACATTTTCTTGATGTTATGCATATTGAAAAAAATGTATTTGAAAGTGTTATTGGTACGTTACTCAATATACAAGGAAAGTCTAAGGATGGCCTTAAAACAAGAAAGGACTTTGTAGCAATGGGAATAAGAAATGAATTAGGACCCTTGAAGAAAGGAAACCGCACATATCTACTACCTGCTGCTTATACTTTATCTAGAAAGGAGAAAAAGATATTGTGTAAGTTTCTGAGTGAAGTTAAAGTTCCAGAAGGATACTCTTCAGATATTAGAAGACTTGTTTCTATGAAAGACCTCAAGTTAAAAAGTTTAAAGACACATGATTGCCATGTTATAATGGAACACTTTCTACCAATAGGTATACGTTCTATTTTGCCAAAAAAAGTGAGAGGCACAATAACTAAATTGTGTTTTTTCATTAGGTCAATCTGTAGTAAGGTGATAGATCCTGCGATCTTACCAACATTGCAAAGAGAAATAGTTATTACTTTGTGCGAGCTTGAAATGTATTTTCCTCCATCATTTTTTGACATAATGGTACATATAGTTGTTCATCTTGTGAAAGAGACACAACTGTGTGGACCTGCCTATATGAGATGGATGTACCATGTTGAACGTTATATGAAAATATTGAAAGGGTATGTGAAAAACCGAAGTCGACCAGAGGGATGTATTGTTGAATGATACATTGTTGAAGAAGCTATTGAGTTTTGTACTGAATATTTGTCCAACGTTCAATCCATTGGCCTCCCAAAATCTCATGTTGTTGAAAAAATAGATGGTAAACAGTTAATTGGAAATAAAGTTGTGACAGTTTCAAGGGATGAACAGGAGCAAGTGCATTTGTATGTTATGCACAATGACATTGAGGTTGAGCCGTATGTTGAAATGCACAAGGACGTTCTCCGAGGTTTAAATCTAAATAGAAATGAAAATTGGATAGTACGTGAGCATAATCGAAGTTTTATAACATGGTTCAAGGAGCATATTTTTTCAAAGTTTTATTCTGATCCCGCTTCAATAACAGAAAGGTTGAGATGTTTAGCATATGGTCCAAGTTTGCATGTGTTTTCTTATAGCGCATACGCAATTAATGGATACACATTTTATACCAAGGAACAAGATGATAAAAGTACAATGCAAAATAGTGGTGTCACCGTGCTTGCCGAAGCAATGCATATTTCCTCGTATTATGGGGTTATCGAGCGCATTTGGGTGTTTGATTATGAGAAGTTTCATATTCCTATCTTTGGGTGCAAGTGGGTTGAAAATAATAGTGGCATACAAATGGATAAATCAGGTTTTTTGAAAGTGGATCTTAATAAGGTGGGGTACAAATATGAGCCTTTTATTCTAGCCACGCAAGCTAAACAAGTGTTCTATGTCACTGATCTGACAAGTACGAAATGGTCTATAGTTCTTTTTTCCAACAAAGTAATCGATGATAACATTGGAGAAAAGGGGGATGTTGATGTTGAGAATGAATCTTATATTATAGATGATCCATATGAGAATATTAGAGCGGACGAATCATATATTAGAAATGATCATAACGAGGGAATTTGGATCAATCCATCTGTCCGTGTTGTTAAGAGACAAGTAAACCCCGTTACAACAAAAAAAAGAAAGAGATGTTAAAGGTACTTGTAACATATTATTTCTTATTTATACCATGTTTTTCTTATTTACACATTTCTTATGTATATATTTGTTATTTACATATTTGCATGTCATTCATTTGATACTTTGGTTTTTCTGAATTACAGGTATATATATTATGGCCAGCAACGAGGAAACATCACATGATGGAAAACAAACAACAAAAGACGTGGAAGGCGATATTAAAAGAGGCATAACAATTATGAAAAAAATCATCTGTGCGAGAGATAAAGGAGTAAATTATGATGTCCATTGGAATGAAAGAGATCAGTTAGTTGAGCCTAACGGTGCGTTGCTAACAAGTTACATCGGAGCACTTGTACGTTCGCAAGTTCCGATTACTTGCGATAATTGGAGAATTGTTTCATTACAACCGGCTAAAGATAAGATTTAGACCGAGATTCAGGTATAATATTTGATTATTTTTAATTATGTTGAGAGTTACGTCTTTAAATTAATTATACTAACATGTTATATGTATGTGTGTTTGTTTGTAGAGATCTTTCAATATTGAAGATCGTAGGAGAAAATATTGTATTCAATTGACCGGAAAACGCTTGAGGGGATTTAGAGCGTTTTTAACAAACAAGTTTCTAAAAGATTCTGAAGGAAACTTTGTTGACTCGGAGCGTCCAATGAAGTACGCGGATTTGATTTCGGAGGAAGAATGGGAGACGTTTGTTGCAAAGCGAAGAACAAAAGAATTTGAAGTAAGTACAACTTATCATGAACTATGTATAGTATATATACTTCTTCCACAAGAGTTCTGATAAACTTGTTTTTTCAGGTTGTTAGTGGCGTAAATCGTTAACGGGCATCAAATCCCACATATCCATACAGAAAGGGCCGTTTGGGATATGCACGATTAGAACAAAAAATAGTAAGTACATATAAATGCTTTAATATGATATATTTACAAAAAATAGTAAGTATATATAATAGGATATAATGCTTTATTATCCGTCTTAATGCGTAGTTGGAAGAGGAGAAGAGTGATGCGACATCTCTTTCGGACCATGTTGTATGGAAGGCTGCCCGTGTGGGACGAGATGGAGTCGTTCAGGAAGAAGTTCAACAAGTCTTTGAACAATGTGTAAGTACAACGTTATCTTTGTCAGTAACTGATCAAAAGTGTATAATATATTTATATATGTTTTTATCTATATTTCAGGAGACTCTATCTCAGACCATAACTCCTGCTGAGGACGATGATTGCAGGAGCTTACTGAACCGGGTGCTGAATATTCCTGAGTATTCTGGGCGTGTAGGGGTAAGGGATTTGGTGTCACTCCATCCAAACTGTATAAGCAGCCAAAGAAAAAAAATCCAACCAATAAAGAAGTGATGGATACTTTGGAGGAATTGAAAGCGCAAATCTGTGAATTACAGAAGGATAAGGAGAGATACATGTCGGAAAGACGCGCTCTAGAGGGTAAAGCTACTAGTGACAAAGATAGTATCGGTTGTCCGCAGAAGCTTCCAGAGGTAATTGTATATATTACATTGAAATTAATTTAGCACAGTTTACTTAATTGACACATTAACTGATCATTATTTGTTTAGGGAATTTCACTTTGCCGGCTATATTCATCGAATGGTTGGCAAGGGAAAGGTGCATAACTTTCTGCGAGACTTACTTCACCACAAACCGCTCCCTTCTGGATTTTTGAAAGTATCTATTGATATTGCATTAGAGGGGAGTGCGTTGTTGCCAATACCAGATGATATTTCAGGCGCAACAGTGGTGGGAGACGCAATAGGAGCGTACGTGGCATGGTCGGCAAATCTGATTTGCATAGATGATGAGGTAGGTTGAACCTTTTAATACTCAAATGTTTTATAATCCATACATGAAAGTTATTCTTACATCTACATTTTCTTATTTACATGATGATCTTAGACTCCTACAAAATCCAAATCAAAAGATGATAGAATTATTGTGCGGGATACCGATTCAGCTGCATCAAAGAAACAGGTACTACTACAGTTACATGACTATCTTGTTATACATTAATTACTGAACTTATATATGACTTTTAGGTTCATGATCAGCAGTCGCAACAAGTCAGCAAGGGTAAGATGCCTGAAACTTCCAAGGTTCCCAGAAAAGCATTTGTTCCTCGATTTAGGATGTGCCTTGAAACATATGTCGGAACATCAGATGTGCCTAAGGGTGGCATCCGTCAAATACACATGGAGACAGGTATTTTCGGTTTTGAATATCCCGAAACAATTGCTAAGGAGGATTTTGATCAGGTTTTCAACCATTCTGAATTGGACGTCGGTGTTATGCATTCATACATCAGGTACTTCGATCCATTTTAATTAAATAATTGAACATTTTAAAATTTGCCCGTTTAACTGAATATTCTAATGTTGATTATGTTTTTTTAGGTTCTTGTATGACAAGTTATTGGTCCCGAATGAATTGACTTCAGTATTCTCATTCTTATCTGCTAACTGTGTCAACTCACGTATAATAGACCAGACACCGGATACAGTCAAAGAGTAAACAGTGCAGAGATTTATGCGCGCGACTACGGAGAAGTTGTTCTTGTTGCCATATAATACTGGCCATGGGTTAGATTTTATTCTAAATTCATTTATTATAATTGTTCTATTTTTCCCTTTCTATATAACATTTTCGTCTAAACTGTTGTCTTATTTTATAGTGGACATTGGTTGTTGATCGCGATTAATCCGACGAAAGAAATAGTGTATTATATAGATTCATTGGATGGCGATACAACAAAATATGAAAATCTGAGGAACTTTGTTGATACGTAAGTGATGAGATATAATGTTGTCTTTAATTATATATCTTTATTTATTATGTGACATTGTTCTAAATATGCGTTTATATTATGTTAGAGTTATACAAATATTCAGAGCACAAAGAGATGCAACGGTGCCAAAAAGCAAGGCTAACAACATCAACTGGATCAGAGTCGAGGTATATTTTTGCATGTTTGACTGTTATAGTGGTTCTACTTGATAAAACTATTTAAACTATATATCCTGATAAATGTTCGTTTGTTTTTTCCATTTACAGTGTCCTCGGCAGCGCAATGGTATTGACTGTGGATATTTTGTATTGCGCTTTATGAGGGAAATTATTCTTTCTGGTCAACTTGAGATTCCAGTCATGGTATGGATCAATTCATTATATAAGTTATATGATTCATTTTGATAATTATCTGATACTTCATCTGAGTAATTAGTTTTAAAATTAAATCTTATTCGATATGTTATATTATGTAGTATTTTGATGAATTCAAGTGCGCTACTTACACGAAAGCAAAATTGAAAGAAATTAAAGAGGAATGGTGTCAATTTATTCTTGGGTTGAGAATTGTATAAAGTTATCGGATTGGAAGAATTGTAATTATATGTAAATTGAATGTATTTGTGTTGTTGTAATTCTGAGGATCGAATTTTGTTGTAACATATTTAAACAGGTTTATGTGTATATTAAAATGTTTATGAACAAAGTGATGAGCTACAATGTATCCAAAGTTTTGAATTGTATATATAAGGCCAAAGTTTTGAATTGTATATTTAAGGCCAAAGTTTTGAATTGTATATATAAGGCCAAAGTGTTGAAATAAAGGCCTGAATTATAAGCAGGCTTGTGTAATATAAGCAGGTTGTTGGTAAATATACAAAACAGGGTGAACATTTTTATAAAAAAAAATTTTAAAATCTAGGACATTAGACAGCGCTTTTACAAAAAAGCGCTGCTAAAGGTCACAAACATTACGCTACAAAAGCGCTGCTATAGGTTTGGAAGGGGGGGGTCAAAGACAGCGCTTGTAAAAAGCGCTGCTAAAGGGGGGGGCTATGGCAGCGCTTTGTAAAAGCGCTGCTAAAGGTGGGGTCTAAGACAGCGCTTTGTGAAAGCGCTGCTAAAGGGGGGGATGGTTGGGGGAAATATGCAGCGCTGGTGAAGGGAGCCTTTAGCAGCGCTTTTTCCATGAAAAAAAGCGCTGCCTTTACCTTTAGCAGCGCCACTTTTGGCAGCGCTTTAAAGCGCTGCTAAAGGTCTTTTTTGGCATAGTGATGGTAACTATCTTGATCAAAGTTATGATGAGAAAAATAATGAGGAAATTATTATGAGGGGTTCTAGCAATCATAGTAATAATGCCTCCCAAGAAGAAGAACTGACTCTTCCAAAAGTGGAATTTAATCATCAAGACATTATGCATGGTAACTATCTTGATCAAGTTAATGATGAGAAAAATATCAACAACTTGAAACAACTTTCAACGTTGGTTGATGATTCAAATATGCTATACAATAATGAGGAAAGTGCTACATTGGATGATAGGTGAGTAGATAATTTCATTCAAATTTCATAATAACTTTATAATTATATTAACATATTTCATCACTTACATTATAACAGGTTTCCTACACTCGCGGAATGTTCATTCTTTCAAGATATGGAAATTACAGCTCCATCATTGTCGTCATGTATCCCAACATAGTGAACCTGAGAATATCTAGCTTAACTCTGATATAAACTTCGAAGCCAACTTCAACAATATTGAAATCAAACAAATCATGACAAGTAGAAATTGCTAAACAAATTATGCTTTACCTAATTATTGACTTTCGTTGTGGCACCAGTGCATGATTCCCACTTGACAATGGTGGTGTTAGCTCAGTAGGCTTTATAAAAAGTGTAAGCAAAAAGAGAAAGAGAAAGAAAAAACACAAGTCGGAAAAATTTCTTCTTGTTATTCCGTGGTTGAAATAAAAACAAAAACCTGTAAGATATAGTATGATATACTATCATACTATTGTTGCAAAATGGTTGAAAATATTCCAAATGTAAGATATATTAAGATGTTAACCTCAAGCTCCTCCAAGCTCTCATTGGAGTGTATATGAGTTGAACTACTATTTTCCTTTTGAGAAGAAACTGGTTCTGCTGCCACTATGGACTCTGAGTATGCAGAGTTCAAATTAACGTTTTTCATGTTTCGGCCAAAATCTGACTTTATTTCTGTACTCAAGATCATTTTCAAGCTCATCAGGCTCTTCTGAAAAGGCTTGATGTGCATCATATGGACCACGCGTAATATTTTCGATACCGAGCTTTTCTGTTTTTTTAGAACTACATGTATTAGTAGCAGTAAGTAGAGGGTTAACTTCTGAGATGCTTTTCTCCTTAACGGTGTCTCTATTCCAAGAAGGGTACTCCCCTGAAAAGGGCTTGGAATTTCTCAACGCATCCACACTATCTTCTGCTTGCTTTCTCTTCCTATCATCGTTAACTCCTAACACGGCCACTTTATCTTCTTGGCCACTTTATCTTCTTGAGATTTTTCTGCTTGACCATGGCCGGAAATCCTAAGCTCTGAACTTGACTTACTCACCCTGGTTACCTTGGATGGGAAGTTAGGTCGAACACCACCGAGACTCACCCTGGTTACCTTGGATGGGAAGTTAGGCCGAACACCACCGGGAAATACAAAGACAGGTATATCACGGCGTTTCACATGGGTTACAAATATATCCATTCTAGGGGTGAACATCGGTTCGAGCCGGTTCAGATTCGGGCCCAAAACTCCAATCCGGCCCAACCCTCGGGTGACATACAAAGGCCCATTTCCGACCAATTTAATCATCGGTTTTTTTAGGTTCGGGTTGAAACGGATTCGGGTAATTGAACCAGTTTATTTCGGATTTTATTTGTAATTGGGCCAATACAAAATCCAGCCCAAATTGCAAATCCAATATATTTGTTTTTTTTTCTTTTTTAACTTGTTATTAAAGACTAGTAATTGGGCCACTAAAAATGCACGCCCAATTACAACCTAATATAAATTTTATTTTAATTTTAAAAATGGCAATTAACTATTAACTATTTGAATTAAACAAAAAATACTAATTATTTACACAAAGGGACTGAACTTACAAATTTATAAATTTATAAAGTAACATGACACCAATATTATTTTAAAATCTATAATATTATTACAACTTATAAAAACCATTCAAAAATAGAATCAGTGAGATATTAAATGTGTTATTTCATACTTCCTCCAACTCATTCATCTAAGTAACGGGTGGATTATGACTATAAAGATATGAAAGGCCCTCCAAAATCTGTCTAAACCATTTCTTCAAAGCTCTCAAATCAACATGCTTATGTTTCTTCCGATGTCTACACAATTATCTTCATCTACTAAGATAGATTAACATTTTATCAATTGAGCATAAAAATTCATAAACAAAATAATAAGGATACACTTTCTTAAAAAAACCCTTCTCTAGAATCTTAGTACCATCAAAAAGTAAGAGTTACATAACAGAAAATATAGATCTAAAACTTTAAACCTATAACTCACTTATAAGCAACAAAAGATAAAACTTTGACTTGTAATCTCTAAAAACTCCAGTATCTTTCAAGCTGCAAGATCAAAACACAACATTATTAAATACAAAAACTTTATACTTCGTAAGATTCAAACTTTATACTTAAGTTCAGTTTGAACTTTGGACTCTGAGAGAAAACAACAAAACAATGGACATGATAGTACACATACCAAGGTAACATTTCCTTGCTTTTCAGATTTCATTTTCCTGTCACGTTTAGTTTCATTAACTTCAAACATAAACTTAAGATAAAGATATAAGAATATAGCATTAAAGGACAATTAAGAAAAGAACTGTAGCTTGCCACACAAACATCAAAATTCTCAAATCAGTATGATCCACCTCCATATCAACACAAAATGCTTCAAGTCCTTCAAGGCTATGTATCAACCATGTTCAAAATCTATCTAAAAAATTACAATTCCAATTAAACAATTTTTAACAGACATTATGAAATTGCATTAATCAGCATGTAATTCCTTCAATAAGAAGTTGCAACACAAAATTTATATCAAAATAGGTCTTAAATGTCCTCATTTATTAAAAGAAACTGTCATATATGGAATTGAAAGATGAAAGGGCTAATTGATCATGGTGTTTATCCAAAATACATACATTTGAAAGGTTGATTGACCTCAGTAGACAGAACATCATACATAAACAGCAATGACAAATCACCGTGACCAAGTTGGGTTAGTATCGGAGTTAAAATAATTTTACCTGCATTGACACAACTAGTTCAGCATTGGCATCAGGTGCAGGTACAACCCGAGATTCTCTTACACCTCTTCTCTCAGGATCATGTCTCTGGCCTTTGCTTCCTGTTGCCCCTTGTCTAAAATGAAACAGGTTATGAACTTCCACACACAAATTGGAATGATTTTAAAAGAAAAACTTGAAGTTAACAGAAATTATCAAGCCTCAAGGCAAGGAGCTGACAAAAGTGAATTCACAAATAGCTTGACAGAATCCTGAATCTATGTAGGATACTTCTCAGACCAGAACTTAATCAACATGCTATGAGTTTGCTCAATATTGCACTTTGAAAGGCCAATAATCAAACCCTTACAATGACAGATACAAAGAGACAAATGTAAAACAAAAATTGCTTCATGATGCAAGTAGTGAGATATGAAGGCTGGACAGCCCCATCTCAAACATAGAAACAGCAGTATGTTCTTGGTGTTTTTCATCCACATCCAATGATGAATTCCAAATATAATTCTAACAGCAACTTATAAAAAGTCTTTTGATATGAAAACAAGATTAAAGGGGTATTGGTTGAAAACAGAAACAGCAACATGTTCTTGATATAGCAGGTTAAGCATTAAGGCAACTATGGCAAAAAAAACTGGAATTCTCCATCTGTTAGTGAATTCCAACAGGTTTTGGCAATGATAAATAGGTTTTGACAGCATCGAAAACTTGGATAGCTAAAATAGTAGAGAGCCAAATGTTATTCACCAAGTCATTGACATTTGGAACTAGGTTTTACCATGAGTTCGCTAGACACATATGATCAAGCTAAACTAATGGACAGCCAGAAATCATGAGATCAACCTATATGAATCCTGCAGTCCTGATAAGGAGCCAAGTTGATGACCCTCCCAACAAGATTGTGGACAACATCAAAACACTATGTCCACCAATTGAAACCAAATTGTCCTAAATCCTAACAGATTTATAGTAGTAGCCCCCTCCATATTACATCAAAGCAAAACAGCAGATAAAACTTACCAGCCTCCACTAGCCTATATGGTTAGTCCAAAACTTTAATCACAAATGCAAGTTCATAAACTTTAAGATAATGTAGATCAAACATTCCCTTTTTTGAGACTATGAACATGGTAATAATTAAGAGACAGAGTCGTGGAGGTCACGTGACCGGGACGAGTACTGCCTAATTCGATTCCGGCAGCTTTCTTCAGGTACCACGAGACGGACGGAGATTTCACTATGAACTCAAACGTGTTGTCTTTGTAAGTTGTTATTGTAACAGCCATTGGTGTGTCGGGCTTGAATTTCTGAGTTCTGGCATTGAAGTCTTTGCAGAACGCCATTAGGTTTAGACGGTATTGACCTAGCACGGGTCCCACTGGTGGCGCTGGACGTGCGCCGCCGGCTGGAACTCTCAATCGGATTGTCGCCGCTACCGCTTTCGGAATGCTCATCGTCGGTGAGTGGGAGTGGTGGTGGTGATGGGATTTGAGATTGATGGTGGCAGCTACGAAATCAGTCAGGGTTTTACATTGGGCCGAGTCATTCAATTGCACACAAAAATTAAGAACTTTTTTTTTAAAGAAGACATTCAAAATATATTTTTAAGAAATCTTTAATACAATAATTTAACAAAATTAAAGGCCATCTAAATATGATTTTTAAAATATTTTTAAAATATTTTTGAAAGAGCATTTGTTCACCAATTGTAATGTAATTTTATAAATCAACTTATTTTAAGAATGTTCAATGTCTAATTTTTAAGACTAACATAGTCCAATTGATTCTCGTAAGGGATTAAATATAAACTTTTTTCTCAGAGATTTATTTAAACTTTGCCATTTTGTGAGACACCAAAATAGATGCTAATTTAATTCCTTAAAATTTAAAAACGTAAGTTTTGATATTTTTTCATGAATATTTAACAAATTTTGATTTTATTTTAAAAAATTTATATTAAAATTAGTATACAAGTTCAGTCACAGTTCAAAAAAATAAATAAATTAATAAATGTTAACAGAGACTAATATAACACTTAAGTTTTAAAATAGATTATATATAATCGTTTTTTTTCGATGATTAATCTGAACTCTATACTTTTCGTAAAAGACCATAATGACTCGTCGTTTTTTATATATATAACTGACCTGACCTGATCAGAAGGGGATCACGGGCCGGCCACACGCTGTTGGGCTGCTACCTGTTCACCGGTGATGAGGAGGAGGAGGGGGGTGCACCTGCAAGACACTCCGATGCCAAAGTAAGAAATTGGGCAGAGTGAGAGCAAAGTACAGAATTGGGGTAAGAAGTGAATTACCTGACCCTCTTGAGGAAGAGGGTATTTATAGAGAGACCCTAGCGTTGGGCCAACGGTCACTTGCGTTGGGCTGGATTGTCAGGCCCAACCCAGGTGACTGCTAGGGCTTACGTGGCGTAGTGAAGACCAGGACGTGGTCTTCGCCCTAGTCCAACTGCTCCTTAATCTCCGGAAAGTGGGTTTGACCTGCTCTTTCGGAGGTGGGCAGTTGGTTGATGACGTGTCCCCGCGGAGGGGAGCACGTGGAGAACGTGCACCGGGCACGTTGTTCTCCCCGCGGAGGGGAGCTCGGGAGGTTCCCCGGAGGCAGGTTGTTCTCCCTGCGGAGGGGAGCACGCGAGGACGTGGAAGAACCAAGAGTCTTGCTCGACGGACCGGGGGTGCCCTGTTCGGCCGACAAAGGGGATGTTGAGACGCTACAGGACGTGTCGTCCATCCCAGCGGGGAGCGTGCCCTGCCCGTCCTATGGGGGTGTGTGTGCTCGGTCGGGCTAGTCCACTTAATGGGCCTTGTGCGTTATTGGGCTGGACCGCGAGGCTGGGCCCAGACCAGAACAATAACTATTATAGAATATATAAGCTCTTACTTGTTAGTTAAGGAGATAGATAATTATTTAGATAATAGTTCGTAATTTGATAGTAATAAGATTTTTTTTTGTATTAGAAGGTAGATCGGTCTTAAAAGTGTTATCATTATTTCTTTTTAAAAACAATAATTTCTCATTTTTAGTTATAATATATTAGTTGGTTTAATCAATTGGTATGAGAGTAATTCTAAGATTTTTTTCTATTTTTGGTGCTTTCTTTATCCTTTTGTCCTGTGTATAATAAATAGACAGTTAAATGGTACTTGAATGGTGCATTTCTTCTATTTTTGGTGCTTTCTTGATCCTTTTGTCCTGTGTATGATAAATAGACAGTTAAAAAGTTCATACAGGCGTTTTATCATATATTTTATTTACATTGGGGTTTTTTTCATTGATTGTATGTAAAATAATTCAATCAGACTTTATGTATTTTTGACAATTATCAACTCTCCCCAACTTATGTTTTGGTTTGTCCGAAAGCAAAATCGATAAAAATGGTTCAAGAAATTTCATTATGTAGTGTCATGAAAGGTCTCAAAATTTGATCAGGTTTTGGAAATCACTTTGAAGTATGGCATGATTATTTTTCAAATTCAAGTTCGCAATAAATATTATAAGCACCCATAAACTATATCATGGAGATATAAAACCAGCTTTGCAAAAGTATAATTCAAAACATGTTTACATCAACAGTCAATTGTTCATCAGAATCATTATCTCACGTGTGTATCACTCAAATGAGTTAGTGTTTATCTCAATTATCAGATCATGCATCAACTATAGATGGAAGCACAAAATATATTTTAGTATTGTTTACGTGCTTTAAGTTCAATTTATGTGTTTTGATGTTTTACAATTCGATTATTGTTTAATATAAGTAGAATTGTGTATTTGCAATTTGGATGTTATTTCAGTTCATTTGTGTGATTGTAATATTCATTTCAATTTGATTGTAATCCCTTTGGCTACTATAAATCCCTTAAGCGGTGTGTTTGGATTTAAGTGTCTGGGGCAAGAATTTGGTCGAATCCATTAGGGGATACTCTAGGTTGAGTCTCTCGGGCTAGACTTCTGTTAAATCCCTCATGCGAGACTTCAAGATAAACTTATCATGTTGTGAGGGCGAGGTTCCTTATAACTGTGTTTTAATGATGTCAAAACTAGGAAAATTCCGTACTTGTATACTTTGGACGGTATCACCTTGCCTTAGCTCGCATTCATTCTATGCGCATAATGATCCACATACACGAATCTAGGCATATAGGATCATTCTCTATGTGTAAAATATGATTTGAATCATTTTGGATGCATTAGGTCGACACATACATGGTGTTAGGTCGACTAAAAATTGATAAAAATGGTGTTTGTAACATTTAGGCATCCTTGCGTTGACTCATAGATACTGTGTAGGTTGACGCATACTGATTAATATCATCTTGGAGCTCTCTGGTGCTCATGCATCGACGATGGTCAGTGTTCAGGTCGACATATAGTTAGATTTTGTGCGCAGGTTTGCTTTCTGACATGTTCAGGTCGACTCACAGTTTATGGAGGTCAATCTCTCGCGCATTTGAGCTTATTTTCTGCACCTTTGTGATTCAAAAGTTTATTATTTTCTGTTATATTTTCATAGTCATATATATATATATATATATATATATATATATATATATATATATATATATATATATATATATATATATATATATATATATATATATATATATATATATATATATATATATATATATATATATATATATATATATATATATATATATATATATATATATATATATATATATATATATATATATATATATATATATATATATATATATATATATATATATATATATATATATATATATATATATATATATATATATATATATATATATATATATATATATATATATATATATATTCATATGCATCATTTTTTGTAGACAACCAGCAAGAAAATTGAAAATATACATTGAATTGCTCTTCATCTTCATTCTCACACTTGCATTCTTCAACAATCACACATAATCATCTTTGTTGAGGTGATAATGTTCAAAATTAGGAATTGTAAATCTAGTTTGGGTTGGGGTTTCATTGGGATTTTCTTGAATAAAACCATTGGGGTTTTGTCCTCCAAGATCTTGAGGGATTTGGGGGGGTTTTACACAAATCTTTGCATCACAGATTCAGCCGAGTGAAAGGCTTGAAAAACTGTGGGTTCAGTTAAGCAACTAACGGTAACCATAGGATTGTGTTGAAATATTTGGAGTCAAATAGCTTGCGATCAAAATCATCTGAGCAAAAGAGTTGAAGAACAGAAGGTTTTTTCAAGTAAGTAACGGTAACTGGAGGTTTGTTCGAAGCGTTTGATGCACTTGATTCGGCTGGAATCAAGGGGAGAAAAGTGGATAGAGTCAACATCAACAATTAAGTTTGATTGTGTGGCAGCTATCACTTCTCTTGTAATTAACTTTGCAACTAGATATTATACATATCTCAAATCTAGTTTCAGAATTGGGGGCAGACGTACCCGAAGCATGGACGAAAGGGGAACTGCCTAAATAAATCGGATGTCGCTCTCTCTCTCTTTATTTTGTGTTGTTAACGTTTGTGTGAAATCAACTGTTAGATACACTTCTATTGATTTGTAGTGCTGAAAAAATATTTTTAAAATTCATTGCAATCACTTTGATTGCAATTGGAAAAAGAATTTTGCACTATCATTTCATAGGAAATTAAACTTGGGGTGTTGTGCACACCAAGTGTTTGACATATTGATCGCACACAAACTATTCGTAAAATTTTCAATTTAATTCTACCATTTATAATCCATTGGAAACTGGTTAATTCAAAGTGGTCTTCATTTGAATAATTGATTTTGACAATTGTTGTTTTGTTTATCTCATCAATTTTATTCCATTCGGATTCGCATATCTGATCTTACCAATAATGGTTTGTTTAGACGATTTAAAATTAAAGGTCGTTTTCGTACATTTTTGAAATAATTTTTAAGCGACGGTTTTATTAAAAATTAGTACCTATTCAACCCCCCCCCCCTTCTAGATCAATGTCATCGTCTAACACATGTGAGACCCTAAGTCCCCCATAACATATGTGTAGAGGAATTTGTCTGACGAGACTTTAAGTCTCTTAGGCGAGGCATTTAAAGAAGGTGATCCCATATATATAGTTTATTAACTTTGTGTCGCACCTCGAAAATTCATTCGAACATACGACCGTCGCGCGAAAGGCACGGAAATGCGGTTCGACAGAGTCGCCACCGAACTTTATTTTTCCCGAACAAACGGGAGAGGAAAATATCGAGAAAACCTCGTAAAACGAAAGGATAGGAACAGGGTTGTCGCAACCATGTTCCGGGTTCGGGAGTCGGTTACGTGAGGGGAAGGTATTAGCACCCCTCACGTCTGTCGTACTCGACGGGAACCTCTTTAGGTAATTGTGGGGAGTGTTGTTTAGGTTTACTTGTTTTCTTCTCGTTGTTAAAGGTAGAATTGGTAGGATAATGGGTTAAAGATGCTAAGGAGAGATGGGTGGTTAGAGAATAGGGTGCTCGCCAAGGATTGGGGCCCTTGTGCCTACGTATACTCATCCAGACAAGAATGAGAAATCAGAGCGTCGTAGTTTGACTACGGGAAAGGATGGGGGGAAGCGGAAGATGAATGGGATTGTGCTCGCCAAGATCATCGCAATCTTGTGCCTACGTATCTTATATTCGAGAATGAATAAAGAATCAGAGCGTCCGTAGATCGTGGTAACAACCACGAAAAGATGAGATTTGAAAAGGGTTGAAGTTTGAGTTGGAGACGAAAGGATGACTGACAAGCAACCCAAGAGCGCGTCTCAAGAGCTTGTCACTCAAGAATCCAAGGAATGCGAGACTCCAAGAACTCAGTTCTTTCGGGAATTGACTGAATAGGTTGGAGATAAAGAGTTGGATGTTTTGAAAACGAAAGAACGAACGAATAACAACTCAAGGGCACGCCTCGAGAGTTACTCATTCAAATATTCAAAGAATGCTTGATTCTGAGAATATCCCTCTTTCGTAAGTTTAAAAAAATGTTTGTGAAAGGATCGAATCGAAGAATAGCATGCGAGGCCAAAGGAAGTTGGTTTGGAAGTAGTTCGACGACGTGTCGAAGATTTAATCGAAGATGGAACCGACTTGATGACGTGTCAAGGGTTACAGTTGTGAGAAACGATATTAGTCCCTAAGGGTGCTCCTAATATCGAGACCACGAGGAATTGTGAATGAAAAAGGGTTGTGAATGCGGACGAGCATTCGACTTAGGAGAATGTTTGAAAAAAAATGAATTCGAAAGGTTGAGTGAATAACAACTCAAAGGGCGTGCTCCGAGGATTATTCACTCGAAGACACAAGGAATGCTAGACTCCAAGTATCTCCTTCTTTCGAAGTTTGATCGAGAAAAATATTTTAAAAGTGATTTGAAACGAAATGGGGTATGAAAATAATTTATGAACGTGTGAGAAGTGAGAACGCGAGATTGAGTTTGAAAATATCGATTATTTAATAAATGAGACGCCGGCCCCACAACCAAATAATCGGGGTATTACCGAAATGCTAGATTCCAATAACACCATTTTTATTTGAAGAATGTTGGAATGAACAAAGAAAATATCACACAGAATGCTAGATTCTTATGATGTTTCTTTGCTAGAAATAAGGTATTTTAAAAAAATGAGAAGTTGAATAATACACTATTTAAGGTGTACACCTCAATAATGATTATCCGAAAATCCAAGAAGTGCTTAGACTTCAAGGATTTAGTTTTTTTTACGATTTGATTGAAAGATAATTTCAGTATTGAAAAAAAGATAATGAAATAGGATTTAGAAAGAAAAAGTAATTATATTTTGAAAGTCATTTAGTTATGACAATAATTTGAAAGATTTTACGTAAAGAAAATAAGAGATTTTAAATTGGAAGGAACTTCGATTTTTGTCGACCAGCTCCTAAGATCAAACAAATTAAATAAACTAACATAAATAATTAAAAAAACAAATAAGGAATATAAATGAAACCGGAGGGCGTATTGGATATGAGAGGGGTTTGCTGCCAAGTTCACATAAATTGGACTTTTAAAGATTGAAACTTAAATTACCCAAATATTGTTTAGAAGATGATAAGAGAGAAACAAGAAAAGAAAGAAAACGAGCCGGTCCGTGACCGCCCCATTCTTATACCTGTCACGCATGCACTTCATTTGGTTAATACAAATCAAGTCTCTCAAATCTGTTATCATAAATGTTAACGCAGTAACCAAAGAATTAAGAGATAAGGCCTTTAATCACATGCTAAACCTTATAAAAATGCATCTAATCATTCTCAACACAACAATTAATGACAGTCTTAATGAATAAATAAATAAAAAGATTAAATTAAAAAAAAAGGTGAATTTAAAAATAAAAATAAAAACTAACGAGGTCCCCTCCCAGTACCCACACTATTTCTCACTCACCATTGCTTTCAAGCGACGAACCCTAAAACCACCCAGCAAAAACCCAATTCGAAACCCTTGCCCCTCTAATCCAAAGCACGTTCATACGAGTAAAAATCAATGGAGAAAACATAAAGCAAAAATGAGAAATATTCATCCATTTACCGATTCGGAACTTCTACCGATGTTGTTAAGCGGTTTTCAATTTTGTTCTTCCTGTAGCTTCTTCCTTCTACTCCGCACTTAGCTCCGTTTAGATATGTCTCTGATTGAAGGATTATGATGGTGAACGAAGATAAACGGGGCGGCGTCGTATCAGGGGTTACGCTTTAGGGTTTTTTCTTTGAGCTGGTCTGCGGGAGGAGTCTGGCGGCGTAACGGTAAGGTCCTCCCTTGTTCTTATTCGAGCCACTCTTTCTCTTATTTCTGATCTTCGTTTGGGTTTGATTTGGTTGAAGGTTATTTGAGGGTTTACGGGTTCGAAGGTTTAAATGGGTTTGAAGTATGTTGGAGAGGATTTGCGGTTGAGTAGTGGGTTTGGGTTGTTGAAGAGGAAGAAGATTCGCAGGGTGTATTTTTTAGGCTATGATGTTGAAGAAAATGAAGAGTTATGGAATTCTTTCCTCTCTCGACTTGGCTTCGTTTCAGAAGAAAAAAAAGGTTTATGGTTTATTGGAAGTCTGGGGTTTTGAAAGCGAGTTTCATGTTTGAAGGTTGAATGAGGAAGAAAGCAATGGAGTTTTTCTGGTTATATTTAATTTGTCATGGTGAGTTCAGAATTGAGGAGTGATTTCAAGGTTTTTTTTAGGTATGGATTTGGTTATGGGAAGAAAAGAGGATTTGGAGCTGGAGGTTGTCTTGAAGGAAAATCGAGGGAAGAGTTGAAGGTTTCAGTCCCTTTTCTGCGCCAAAATGAGGTCCTTTTAAGCGTGGTTCTCAGCCCCCCACCCCTTTGTGAACTCGTCTTGATTAAATAATGTATGGTGCTGATATTTGTCCTCCCTGTTTGTCGTTTTTTGCAGGTCCATTCAAGAGGCCAAATGGTTATTGTGAATAGCTTTCCTTGTTGTAGCAGCGTTGCAACTTTGTTTGTACGATCTGGGAAGAATTGGCAGCATAATGTGTATTTGCGAGTTTTTTGTTTGTTGGCACGTTGTCAGAAGGTTGTCGCTTGCAGGTACCTTATTGTAGGTATTATGGTCGTGGTTGTTTTACTACAAAAAATGCTCTTGAAATGTCGTGACATATTCAGGTACAAGCTACCTTTATTGGTCCCCCCCAATTCTTTTCACCATTTGTCTTATCCCCTTTTTTTATTCGCAGGTGGGTGCGCAGACGACATGGTTTGTGATTTGCAAAATACAACAAACCAGCGAATGGCTTTCTTTTCCACTATTTGCTGCTGTCCTTTCTGGGTACCTTAGAACATGGTGGGATGCGTGTTTTCCTTTGCAGGTACAAATTGTGAGCTTTAATTTTACTCGTTGAATTATGGATAGGCTGGAGGGTAGTGCACAGACGATGGGTTGTTTTAATGGGATATTGGTATAGTTTGTGCAGTCTGGACTGCTGCAAGCAGAGTCCTTGTCATAGCCTATTGTTGTAAAGTAGTGAGGTTTATGTCGTACCGTCCTTTTCTTTTGCAATTTTGTGCGCGGTTTTAGCAATTGGTGAGTGAAGTCCCATGTGCTGTAAAATGTTGATCCCTCTTTCTTTTAATCCATCTTCTATGATTTTGTGTTGTAGGGTATGTAATGCGATTTGGGCTCACTGCAATCTTTGAGATGGGCCATGTATAGGCTTGCTGAAGATTTAGGAAGAAGTTTTACTATCATATGCTGTGATGCTGCTTTTTGGAGATGGTGGGTTCCAAGCAAATCATTTGTGGCGAGTTGCTACAGCGCTTTGGATGGCGCACTGTCGTACGTCCAAGCTTGGTTTGCAACGTTCTTTTTCTTTATCTGTTTATGGATTAAAGATGCTTTTGGTCATTACCAACTAGAGGCTGTCACATTGATGCATATAACCTTTGGCATTTGCTGTGAGAAGTTATTATTATGTGGTGCACGTACAATTTTATGGGAGGTATAGCAGCTGACATGACTGGTTGTGCTGCAGGTACATTGGGAAGGCAGCTTTCTGTTGGTTAGTGAAAGAAAAAAAACTAGCTGTTGCATAGTGGCTCTAGGTGGTATCTCGCTGCAGGCTGAAGGAGTGGCCTTTGCACAAATGGGTGTATGGTTGCCTTGAGGGACCCATCCTGGAGAGTGATATTGGCAATGGATGGACCCTTTGCTGATGGATTTCCATGGGTTCTTATTTTGCTCTTTGATAATAAATATGTGACCCACGTGATACATACAATCATGTAATAATACATTTCATTTCATTTTTCTTTATAATATTGTAATTGAATGAAATGATAATGGCCTTTTCACTTGCAATTGGTCATTCTTGTAATTGGGCCAGCTTTATGGGATCTTTAAAATTTGGATTTAGATAAATCTTGAATTGATAACACACTTTAGCATATAACTTTTGCACCCTTAAATTCAATTCAAACAATGTTTGGTTTCAAATACCATTTTGACAACAAATTTGGAACCTTGATTAAAACCAAAATAAGCAACAAAATGTCCGCATTGAATACCTTGCCAATTGACTTTTTCCTAAACGACTTGAACTTGTTTTGACGATGTCGTTATAACTCTCTTTGAAGCACCCCAATTGCCATTACACACATACACTTTTTACATAGTGCAACCATAATCCTAATTTTGAAGTAGACTTTTGCTAAAGCGAGGTCAGGTTGTCATCAGATGGATTGCACACATTCTAAAAACATAACTGCCTTGATAACCTTACCTGAATCTTGACTCATTCTCACCAGCACTTGCAACTACATTATTTTTTGAATTTTTCTAGATATAGTTACTGAGCAAATGTACAGATGCAGATTACATACAGGTAGGACAAATTAGGGGTATGACACTTTGCCATAAAGGGAAGACAAAATCTTCTGGCGAAAGTCTAGCGTACTTTTATTGTCTTAAGAGAGGACAAGGATCTCCCTGTGGAAGTCTAGCATATTCATATTATCTTAAGTGGTAGCAAGTATCTTCCTGCAAAACTCCAACATACTTTAATGTCATAAAAGGTGGCTAGTATCTTCTTGTGGAAATCCAATTCTCGTATTTCCTTAAGAGACGACAAGGATCCTCCTGTGGAAGTCTAACATGCATAACAGTAAAGCCAAAATATTCGTTTTGCTCATAAATATTTAGAAATTCGTACATAAATGGGTAACACGCCCCCTATGAACATTCGTAAATAACTTAGCTATAATAATATTTTAAACTGATGGAATTCCAAGTCCTAGGGATGATTTTACCATATAGTTCTTTCAGCTTATATGCTCTATGTGATAGCTTATAGAATATGGGATATTGTCATTCCTAGTTAGGCTGCAATTTTTCCGCAAATAAACTACCATGTATTCGAATTTCTCTGTGAATTTTGCCACAAACATATTTCATTAACACAATTGTTGGAACTCTAACTCTTTCTGAGCCTTCAAACTATCTGGAAAATACTTATCCAAAAACACAACTTTAAAATGAGCATAGTCCTTCAAAATACCCTGAGTGGTCATATGGGCTAAGGCACTGGTCCACCACCTTACTGCAGAACCTTTTCGCATATGTGTGTCAAATATCACTTTCTCGTCCTCACTGCATGGAGTCACATGAAATATTCATTCCATGCCAGTGATCCAATCATGTGTTAAAATTTAGTCGAGGCTTCCTTCGAACTCGTGAGGGTTCGCCTAATAAAATTCTTGGAAACTCTGATTTCCCATATTCTACTAGATAGGTTGTGGTTATGCACCACCTTGCATTTGCCGCGTCATAAAATCATGTTGTTGTTGTTGTTGTTGTTGTTATTTTTGCATCATCTGAACCCATTAGTTTCCATCACTCCCAAATCATTGGTTTGGCTCCACATTATTAGCATGATGGCCTTTAGACATTCCACATCCTCGTGGTCACTAAACCATGAACTTGTTTGTTACAAATATAGAAATTAAGTTGATCAGACCTAAAATTATATACTATTAAATTAAGGACCATGTCAACAATGCACACATATGAGGCACACAAGAATTTACTAATGATGTTTCATGGCTGGGTCGAGAATCAACTTGCTATGATACCAACTATAACACCCTAAATAATATGCGTCTAAAATCGTACTATTCAAAGCATTATTTCGTGGCATTGGGTACAATCAAAAGTGTCTACATGATTTCAAATATAAAATGTAGTACTAAGTCTGTAACATAGTACATACACAAAATATATGACAATACAAATACTACATATAAGATACACATGGGCAAAGATAAAATATACTTCATGATCTTCAAGGCATATTTCCTTTACGTCTATCTTATCCCTAGCTACCTAAAATATTATACATATATCTCAATGGATCTCACTTATCCTGTGTGTGCGCTCGGTCAAGGTGTTTTCATACTGAGTTCTATTTATGAAATGTATTTTCTCAACCTTGCATATTATACGATCATGCAAGCATAGGAATATGAAATACAATCGATCTCATATTGTGTGTGATTATCATGATTCAGATTCATACAACCCAATGTATACCTTAGGAAATAACGAATGAATGAGACTTCTTTTCCAGGCCATAACTCTTCATACAAGTTTAGATACAGGCCACAGATACCCTACTAAACAAGGAACATTTCTCCTTAGCCACTACTTCTTATAAAACCTGGTCACAAGCCACAAACTTCCTTTGCTATACATAATATCTCTCCCAGGCCACCACCTCTCATATAGGCCTGACCACGAGTCACGAACATCCAACTCTATATGGAATATTTCTTCCCAACCACCGCCTCTCATATAGGTCTGGGCACGGGTCAAGAAGATCTAACTATATACGAAATGTCTTTCCCTAATCACTGCCTCTAATATAAGCTTGAACATGAGTAACTTACTTCTAATTAAATTTCTCTCGGCAACGATAATAGTTCTGTTGCGACACAAAAAATACGCAAGCGTAAGGAACGCTCAAACTATAAACAAAACAGAGTCGCCATTGAACTTTATTTATTCCCAAATGGGGAAAGGGGGAATATTGATAAAACCCACAACAACAAAAAGAAATTCGTCGTCGCAACTAGATTGGATTCAGAAGTCGGTTATGCAAGGGGAAGGTATTAGCACCCCTCACGTCCATAATACTCGATGTGGCCTATTTAATTAGTTTTATGTTAGAGTATTAGAGCGATATTAGTTTTAAATCTTCTACTTATCGAATGAGAAAAGAGAAATAAAAAACATTTTTTTATTAAAGGGGTGTTTTTTATTATTATTGTGCTCTCCCAGATTTCATAATCTTATGCCTACGTATTCTCATGGTCTAATGAGAAAATCAAAGCTTTGTAGTTCTACTTGCTAAGAACTATTATGTTGGTTGCTTTTAAGGAGTATGTCTTTAGAAATATCGAGTATTTTAAACCTTTGCTTGTTGCCCGCTCTCTGAGACTAAAGTCGTTGTTTCTTTCACATTAATATGGATAAAGCATAATCTTTTCTGAAAAATGTTTAAGTTGCTTTAGGGATATGAGCATCCAAACAGGGAGCTTTATAGAAATATTCAAGTGCCGGGGGGGGGGGGGGGGGGGGGGGGGGGGGGGGGGGAAGAGGCATAAGCCCTAATTACTCTCTTTCAAGAGTTTTTAAGAAACTATATGGTGAATTAAGTCAAAGTTCATTAATGGAAGATGATTATTCACACATGGATTACTATAACAGTATGCAAATAATCGATAAGGTGAGAGTCGATACTCAATCAATATTTTTCTTCTATAAGAGAATTGACCTAATTCGTTTGATTACTCTATTTTAAAACGGAAAGAAAATGTTCAAACATGGAACCTTACAGCAGTATTCAAACATCTGAAAAGGGGAAGTTTAAACCTAATTCTCTTCTATTTAATTATTGTGAAAGCTTAAAAAGGAATAACTTGATATTGGATCAGGTGTTGCAAGTTTGATTTATGAAAAAAGTTTGGATGTGGTGGGGGACATGCTAGACATTTCATTCAATTTGGATTTGATTTGGGTGGGGGGGGGGGGGGGGGGAAGAGGCATAAGCCCTAATTACTCTCTTTCAAGAGTTTTTAAGAAACTATATGGTGAATTAAGTCAAAGTTCATTAACGGAAGATGATTATTCACACATGGATTACTATAACAGTATGCAAATAATCGATAAGGTGAGAGTCGATACTCAATCAATATTTTTCTTCTATAAGAGAATTGACCTAATTCGTTTGATTACTCTATTTTAAAACGGAAAGAAAATGTTCAAACATGGAACCCTACAGCAGTATTCAAACATCTGAAAAGGGGAAGTCTAAACCTAATTCTCTTCTATTTAATTATTGTGAAAGCTTAAAAAGGAATAACTTGATATTGGATCAGGTGTTGCAAGTTTGATTTATGAAAAAAGTTTGGATGTGGTGGGGGACATGCTAGACATTTCATTCAATTTGGATTTGATTTGGGGGGAAAATTCAACGTTGGGTCGAGTATATAATTTTGTTCTTTTCTGAAAGTTATTGATTTTAATTTCTAGATTAACAATCAACCAATATAATAAAACAGTAAAGGATAGCTGTAAAATTATTACATATTTGTGGGAATGTGGGTACAATTTGTCAAATGCGGATATATAATACAGTAATTTAACAGTGCAATATTAAATAAACAATTGTAAATAACAAAAGTAAATAGTAATGGAATCAATGGGAAAGTAAATCAGAGAAAGAGAAGACATTGGAAATAAATCAGAGTTTCAAACTATTGAATGTTAGCATTATGTTAAGCAATCCTAGAAATATTCATGTAGGAATCTCTCTAGGAGGGACAATCAACAATACTCTATGCATTCAAGTAGTTTCTAAAATTAAATTGAGTTTTAATTATGAAATTGTAGTACATCTGTGAAAAATTGATGGGACCAAAAAGTTGATGGTGTTCGCTCCAACATTGAATATGATAGAGATCTGAAGTTTACTTCAAGGTTTTGGAGAACTTTCCAACAAGCCATGGGATTTGAGTTATATGTGACGACAAATCATCCTCAAATAGATGGTCAGACAGAACGGACAATACAAACTTTGGAAGGCATGTTAAGAGCTTATGTGCTTGAAAGTGGATGAAATTGGAAAGAGTTCTTACCATTGGTTGAGTTTGTGTACAACAATAGTTACCACGTGAGTATTGGTAAGGCTCCTTACAAAGCATTATACAGAAGGAGATGTAGAACGCTCTTGTGTTGGACGAAATTTGATGAAAAAAGGATTTTAGGATGATTCGCGACAAGATTAAGAAAGCACAAGACCGTCAGAAGAGTTATGCGGATAACCAAATGAGACCCTTGGAATTTGAAGAAGGTGATCATGTATTCTTAAAAGTTACTCCAAGGTTGAGATTGAAAGGACCGTTTAAGTCGTTGAAGTTACGTCCGAGACACGTGAGATCATATCAGATTCTAGAGAGGATTGGTGAAATAGCTTACAGACTAACCTTATCATATTCTCTATCTAAGATGTATGACATTTTCACGTGTCTTAATTCTGGAAGTTTGTTCCTGACCCTCATTAGCTAGTTATATCATATACAATTGAGATAAAAGCTTATTTGACTTTTAAACCTCTACCAAGTCGTATTATGGGGAGAGAAACTAAGGTGTTGAGTGAAGGTGAGAAAATACTTAGAAGGGGGGGGTGAATAAGTATATAGAAAAAAGTATGGCAATAAAAACACAAAGATTTTTATCCTGGTTCGTTGAACTCAACTACTCCAGTCCACCCTATCAAGAGTGATTTGCCTTTCTCTTCAAGGACTTAATCCACTATTAATCAAACTGATTACAATAGCAACCACTAAGAACAATTGTTCTTAGTCTTCTCAAGAACTACTGACCACAACTTGGTCTTCTCAAGGAACTTTTACAATCAAATGTAAAACTAAACAAGTGTTTGAATGCTTCTAAGTAAGCTGTATCACAACTGTGATTTACACTTAAGTTTAAGAACTATGAAAACTATTTAACAAAGAATAATAATTTGTATGAGAGCTTGAGAGAGTTTTCAAAGAGTTTGGATAATTCTTGTTAATATTCGTCAGCTTGAGAAAGATGTTGAAGTCTTGCTTTTATAGTCACATAAGTTCAAGATGTATGAACTTTGAAGACCGTGTCTGCAAAGTAGCTGAAATCTTTTTGTCTTCACATCACTTGATCTTTCCTAGAAGTAGAACTGTTGCGGTTAGAATATGATATCAAATTATTAATTAATTTGAATCGCATCTTTAGTTCACAACCGCTCTTTGATTTATCCGAAGGAAAATGTCAAAAGAGGAAAACCTAATTTTGCATCGTAAAGACAATGCGGGGAGAGATCTAGGTAAGGGGTTGGTTAAGCTTAGGGAAGGTACTAGCACCCTAAACTTCTGTAGTACTCTACAGGAACCTTTTGTTTATTGTATGCTTTTTTATTTTATTATCTGTTTGAAATATATTGCTAAGAGATAAAGTGACCTAAAAGACCTAAAGGTTAGTCCTAAGTTTACTCGGTAAGACATCGCATCTTGTGCCTACATATCCTGACGGGAATGGAATCAGAGTAATTGTAGTTCCCCTTGAAAGGGAGGTTAGAAACTTCTTGACTGTGGTCAAGGTTTCAATGGGGGAATAAACGTATCTTAAGGACACGCTTACGTGGAGTTTTAAAACTCCTATTTCTACGTTGAATTTGTTAAATGAAATTAGGGTTAAATTAGGGTTGACTAAATGTTCCACGGCGGGAAACCCTAAAACAGAGTACGGCGACCCTTTGACCTAAAGCTAGGGTAAAGGGCATTTTCGTCCACGGCGGGACACCTAGACTATTAGGGTTTGGAAATGGTCAAAGGTTAGGGTTATTGACTCGGCGGTCAAACGGCTAGACCTAATTCCTTCGGAGATGAACATAGCAGTAAATCATGCAAAACATGGCAAATTATTATATGGTGGAAATTAAAGTGCGGAAAGTAAAGAAAGCGGAAAAAGCGCCGTGACGATCACTCGCGTAAATTACAAAATCCCAAAAAATGCGAAATAAAAAATAAACTGCGACCATAGCCTCGCGTAAATTACATCCATGAAAAATGCAAGAATAATAATGAAATAAGAGCGACGATTGCCTCGCGTAAATTACAACTATAAATTGGAGTGCAAAAAATAAAGGATCAATAAACTATACAACTGAGAAAAAAAATGTTAGGAACGTCATAAATTAGAAATCTAAATGTCTTTTTTTAATTACAATTTATTAAAAACTAAATTAACTATAAATCATAAAAAACTATTACTAACTATAAATTATATAAAAAAAATACTAACTATAAGCTATTAAAATGTTTTTAATTATTAGTCATCAGAAAAAATATAATTTCAAATTATTAAAAAAATAAACTAATTATAAGTTATGAAAAATGGTTTTTAATTATAAGTTTTATATAGATATATATAGATTTTTTTAAAAAGGTTTGTAGTAACTTTAACTAAATAATGATTTTAATTTACAAACTTAGATTTAAATTTTAAAAAGGTGGTTTAAATTTGGAAAGAAAAAAAAAGAAAAGATTTTAATTTTGGAAAAAAAGTTTTAGTTTTAAGAAAATATTTTAATTTTGGAAGAAGAAAAAAAAACTTTAAAAGAGGTTTTAACTTTAATAAAAGAGTTTTAAATCTTGTTCAAAAAAAGCTTTAATGTTGAATAAAAGGTCTTAATGTTAGCTTTATGTTTCTTTTGTTGTATTTCTTTTTAAAAATGATTTAATTAAAAATAATGCACTAACCTCTAAAAAAAGAATTTTGGTTCAAGAGGAGTTTTAATTAAGAAAATTGATTTTAATATTAACTAAATCTAAAAAGTTAGGAAAAGCCTACGGTAACGGCGACGGATTCTTGAGATGGGATTTGAAGCAGTTCCGGAAGGAGGACAATGATGAGAGCTTGAGCTTCTCTAAGTCGCGATGATGATGATTAACGAAGGAAGCTCTGTCTTCTTCTTCGAAGAACCGTCCCTTTCTTCTCCTTCTGGGTTCGTGGGTTCCTTCTTTCTTCTGATAAGTTGTGAGAACGGCCGCCGTTTTTTCTTTTGTCTCCTTCTCCCCTTTTTCTCAAATGCAACTCATGTTTATATAGGTAACAAATTAGGGTTAACTCTAACCTAATGCCACTTTAGAGCCCAACTTAAAGAATTAGTCAAAATTATAAAATACGAAAATATTCGAACTATTGACCTCTCAGACTCACAACTCCTCACACACGGTCTCCTTCCAATTGTGCCATTTTATTCATTCGAAATAAAGTGGCACTAGAAACCATGTAAAGGTAGGACAAATTTGGGGTGCAACAGATGCCCCTATTTAAATAGCTTCACCTAAGTTTCTTTTCACCATTGTTACTACCTTCAAAATTCTGATTTTATATTTTATGTTGTTCTATCATTAGCCTTCGTTGTTTATTGCAAGACATTTAAGTATCTTTAATTTTAAAAAAATGCTTAAACACTATGTTTATGAGCTAGCAGGGTAAATGGAAAACCATGTCGGAACCAATTAGTGAGAGCATGCCAATAAACGCAGCAAGGAAACCAATAATGGCTGAAGGATTTCGAAATTGTGGTAGGGGTTGATATAGAATCTATATTTCATCTTGCTTATGAAGAAAGATGAACATTTATGCACAAAATCTAGTAAATCTAAAAAAACATTTTAGTGGCCGAATTTTTCAACATTACCTCAGTCACAATGTTGTTACTCACATTTGAATAGAAATGATTAATATGATACTTTTTAAAAAAATTTAAGGATCCAAATGGTTTTATTTAAAGTTATGAAATCAAATTCAAGGATCCAAATAATTTTATTTAGAAAATTTCTTAATTCACTCCTTGATATTCTTAGACATCTAGCGAGTTTTTTTTAATGTCTCCTGTTTTTAGAAATATATATTCTGACGCATTTTTTTTGTAAAAATTTAGTTTTTTCCGAAGGTACATCTATAGAATCATTTTAAACTGCTATACGTTGGAAAAAACTTTAAAATAATTCAGTTCAGGAAAACTTCCGTAGATGCACCTCCAGAACGTCTAAGCGTCAGATTGTTCCGTAGATACAGCTCCGAAAATTTTTGCTATATTTGAAACATGCATGATCATTCCCCCATTGTTGTATTTTCTTCTTCCACACTCATCTTCACCAACCTAAAAAACCCTACATTATCAATATCATTTTCACTCCAAAACTCTAATTTTTTTCGTGCAACAAATCAAAGGGAGTAAGAGAAGATCGAATTTCAGGTAATATTGCACTTTGTCCACGACATTGCTCTGGAAAAAAAGTAATTTTGCTTCCGAAGTTGTACCTCCGGAACGTGTTGAAGAAGAACACTTTCGGATGTATATCTCCGGAACGTGTCTGTTCTGTTTTTTTTACAACAGATTTTTAATTTTTGTTTATTTTTCTTATTGTTTACAAGTAGATATGGTGCACCCCGATAATATCTTAAAAGAATTAGTTTCCACAAACAATGTATCTCCGAATGTTCAAGGGGTTGTTGTAAAGTAGGTAGATGTTGGCGTTGACTTTAATAACAAGCAAGAGTTTGATGATCGTGATAGTATGCTCACGTTAATTTGTAGGACTCCAACTAGACTTGATTTTGGAGTGGTTATAGGAAGATCAAATAATGGTTAAGAAAGAAGAAACGCTTTTGTAACTTTGTTGTGGGAAAGAAGCGGAAAATATCAGACTCCTCTACGAAAATTTAAAGGAGACGACACCGGTAGTAGAAAATGTGAATGTCTTTTTAAGATTCATGGTTACATGTTAAGTACCAAAAAGTAGAAATTTAGTGTTATTTGGGGTTTGCATAACCATGAATTGTGTTTAAAGTTACAAGGTCATCCTAGTGTATGTCGGCTCAAGCCGGAAGAGAAGACATGTATTAGTGACATGACCTTGAATCTTGTTCAACCGAAAATATACTTGTCACGTTAAAACGGAACGAACCCGATGATATATCAAATATAAGGCAAGTGTGTAACATTCGGTACGTACCAACAAGGCGATTAGAGGAGATAGAAGTGAGATGTAACAATTGTTGAAATTATTGGATAATAACAATTACGTGTTCCGGTACAGAACTTGCAACGATGGAGTTACGGTGTGAGATATTTTTGGACTCATCCAACATTCGATAAAGTTGTTCAACACGTTCTAGACAGTGCTCGTTCTTGATTCTACCTACAAGACCAGCAAGTATAGACTTCCTTTATTTGAGATGGTTGGTGTTATGTCTACCGAGAAGACATATGTCGTTGATTTTGCTTTTCTGGAGTGTGAAAAAAAGGACAATTTTACATGGGCATTAGAGGTGTATCGGTCACTTTTGAAGGACCAAGTTGAGATGCCTAAAGTGATTGTTACCGACCGCGATACCACGTTGATGAATGCGGTATTTCCTTCTTCTAATGTATTACTTTGTTGATATCACATAACAAAGAATGTGAGAAGTCGGGTCAAACCCGCGGTGGATCATCTTATTGCATGTGCATATGATAAGGTGTGCATTGATTTGACGCAATACGGGTTTTCGGAAAGCTTTTTTCCACTCCGCACCGCACCACCTCAAAATCTAATTGGTCGCATCTTGTGTATTGAATGGCTTGCAAAATCAAGACATTTTTTACAAGTTTGCTTGAAACTTGGATGCTTCATACCACCTACATCACCGAAATGGGAAACTCGTTCAACCACAAATGTCGAGACGTGACCGGATCGTTTTGTTGAAAGGATGCACAAATTCGAGAGATTGAACAACATTGAAAAGGAATCGGATGCGGAAAATTCCAAAGGGGTACCACCAATATATTTAGCCGGCGACACTTGTTTTGATTCGTTTTGAATTATTGTATAATTTGACGACTAATTGTAAAAATTTTGAAGTACAAAATAGTCACTTTTTATTCTTATGCCTTATTTAAGCACCTGTGCCTTTTATTTGTCTATTATGATGTGCTTCTATATTGAATTCTGGTTTTAAAATATAGTAGGAAAAGTTCAGAATGTGTATCTACGAAAGGTTCTTAATTTTGCAGTTTCAGGGAAAATTCCGGAGAAAATTCCGGAGATACACCTCTGGAACCAATAATTATGGGTTCGTTCCGTGAATATAGCTCCAAAAAAAAGATTGACAGAAAATAGTTAGTCCATATTCACCTAGATTTTCTATAAATATGGGGTTTCATGCGTTATCTTTCACACAAATACAAAAATGTCTCAAATGTTTGAAATCAAGCTCTGTTGGTATGTCGTAAGTGTCTTCTTTTCCGACAGCAAAACACCCGGGAGACGTTTAAGCTCATGGATCTCACCCCACTCATCGATATCATAGATGAGATTCAATATCACTTACAATGACAAACGAAAGATTGTGAAGCTTGAGTATCGTTCACCTTCAGTTGACAACGAAGGGAATGTTTTTTTACAACAAGTTTGAGCTCAAGAATGGCGATGTGGCGAACATATTTCGGTTTTGAAAAGAAAATTTCGCTCGAGTTGGAGGCGATGACATCTTAGATAAGTGCAAGCGTCCACCAGGCTATTGAAATGTAGTATTTAATTTTTTGTCGAAATTATCAATAACGCCAATTTTATTTTATAAATGTTAATTTTATCATTGCAATGTTGATTTTATGGTATTTTGTTTTTAAATTTCTTCCGTAAATACACATACAAAAATATTTCGTAGATACATCTACAAAATTAATTAAAAAATTTATAAAAAATATGTCGGAAAATACGTCTCCAAAATCATAAGGGCATTTTGGACAAAGCACATGTGTTTAAGAAAGCAATCGGTGAAGTAAGAAATTTCCTTTATTTAAAGTTAAAAGATAAAATGCAAGGATCCAACTATGTTATTGCATGCTAAGTATATTTATGAATGAATCTAAGAAATCACAACTTATTGCAGCTAAGATAATATCAATGTACATCTTATGCACACTGCATTTAAGCATTTAGCTTCCATCATTAGGAAGAAATTACGAGTTTCTGAAATTTCCTGACTCAAATTGGTGTGAAATTATATTGTCATTAAATTGAATAGGATCACTATTTTACTTGATTACTTCTCCTTTAAACTGTTCTAACACTTGTCTCCATTGATTGCATCATACTATGAAAACGTGCAAACGTAGTTTAACTGACTTTATATTGTGTATAGATTCAATAAAAAGGGTTCTAATGAAACTTAACAAAAATAAAATAGATGCATGCGATTCAGTAATGCAAACCCCACAAAGTAAATGTGCCTGGTGTTTGAAGTGAATAACATTTAAGTTAGACCATAACATGACTCTTAACTCTTTTACTCCATAAATACTTCTAACAAAAACACTATAGAAACGCACCAAACATGAAAATGTAAAAGGAAGAGAACTGAGGGGAGAGGGGGAAGAACATTCCGATCGGCCGCTTGAAAATGGCCAAATTCAACTTAAATTTTGTTGAATGCGACGATGTCACAACTCTGGACATACTCATTGATTGGCTCAACTGTGAGTCTCTCCTCAATGAGGTCGTCCACGGAGACAAGGTCATCGATAATTGTCATCATGATTTGTAGCTTCTTGATCCCGTATCCAACAGCAACAAGCTTGGCTGTGTAACAATAGAAAATAAAACATTTAGTAACCCACAAATAGATATGAGAAAGATTAACAAATATTTAAAGTTTTTATCATACATGCTCCCCAGGTTAAACCGGGAATTTCAACACTGCGAACAGCCTCTTCCAGCTTCTTCATGTCTGTCTCATCATCCCAAGGCTTAACATCAAGCAGAATGGAAGATTTGCCACCTATAAAAAAATGCAGTTGATGAGCTTCAGACACTTGACAATAATTTTGATTTAACAATGTAATAATCTTTATGCAAATCTACAACTTTTCTCAACAAACTGTTGATACTTTGCAACAAAAAATTTGTAAGGTTAAAAAGAAAGCTTACTTTCTTTCTTCTTGGCAGGCTTTTTAGCTGCCTCCCTATCCTCTGCTGCCTTCTTCTCATCCTCTGTTTCATCACCGAAGAGGTCAAGATCATCATCATCTTCAGCAGCGGGCGCATCCTGACAAAACAAATCCAAATTATCAAAATAGTTAATTCAAATAGTTCAATCGGTGACTCCACTACAAGTATAAACAATGACTACAACTTGACCAAAACTCAGGCATTTCCATAAAGTCAAAAGTTTCAGAAGTGTATAGCACACAAGCACTGCCCCTTCATTGTTGCTAACTAAGATAACAACAATGTAATCGATAAACAATTAATTCTATCAGATACAATTGAACCAAGAATATGATGTTACTTTTATTATAGTATGTCATTGAATATCATCATGTCAAAAACACATTACAGTACATCTTACAACTCTAAATTACAATTACAAGATAATGCCTAGCTATATCAAATCTGCAATGAACACATGATTGGCTGAATCTCACTGTCAAGAGCTTTATACAGCTCTAAAACATCTTTGTTGCACAGTATGTTTCAGCCAAACTGATTTCACTTCACAACTAAAAATCAAAATTCAGTATTATGCAATACAAGAATTAATGTCCTCTTTAGTATGAACCAGAATTTCAGTTATAGTATTGATCATGTATACTGCAAAATATACTCTAGCCATGGTAAATCAAAAACAATCACTAATTACTAGATTAATTGCTAAATCAATAAATAAAATCAAAATATGATAAAGGAAATATTGTTTAAAAAATCAGGTAGAAAAATATAAAATTTAATGTGGAATACTATGATTATTTATCAATAAAATATTGTTTACAAATCGCTAGAGTGTTATCTACCATGATTATTTATTTTTTTCACTTTTGGGTGTTGCTTGTCTGCTTAAGTTGTATTCAACCATGATTTGCAATTGAGAATAATTTATCAAGACATAATGTTCTACAATTTTATAATTTATGCAGAGTCTACAACAATACTCTCCTAATCAATAACAACCTTTCAGTGACTATATACTATATACCAAAACATATTAATATTGTTACAAATCAAGTTCTATTCTTTTGGGAAGAAAAAAATTCAAAGTTTTTATCTCCTTAAATGTTTATTTCACATCAGATAAAAGCTTAAATGTTTATTTTTCACATCAGATAAAAGCTTAAATGTTTACCAGGACCCTGAAGTTCGAAAAAGTGACAAATTGAAAAACAGCAGATGTGGATTTGAACATGTGTTAGAAGTTATTATTTGCAAATCTTAGTCATTGTAAGATCAATCAAAATTATCTGATTTCACAAATATCAATTCAAGGTTACTCTAAAATACATAAAAGAAACACACATCAAATAACTATAAAACTCACTCTAAAATACATAAAAGAAACAAAAATCAAATACCTATAAAACTCATAACAGAAACTATAAACATAAAGTAACACACAAAAACCAAAATTCAGAGAGATACATACTGCTTTGGCAGGTGCTTCTGCAGCTGGAGCAGCACCACTTCCTGTAAACTTTACACCTTGAGCTTTTCCAGGGAAACTATTCATACAAAACCAATCAGCAAACAATAATCAAATTCAAATTACAATCACAATAAAAATGAAAATAAACTAATAATTGATTAACAAAAAGTGAAAAGACCATACCTAGCAGCAAGACTTGAAGACACAGCATCATACCAATTAGCAGCATTGGAAAAAGACCCACTTGGCTTCTCAGTAACAGCTCCATACACTTTGATATCATCCTTGGTCAATTGATCCCTGAATCAAAAGAATACAAATTTCAATAATCAAATTCTCAGAAAAACTTGAAACAATGAATAAATTGGGATTGAAAGGGTTTGAGTTTACCCAGAAATGTAGGTTTTTCCGGAGAGGAAATCGTTGAGGGATTTGAGACCCTCTTCTGTGTGTAGATCTGAGAAAGTAACTGCCATTGGAGATTAGATTGGAATGAATCGGTTGCCGAGAGTGTGTGAAGAAGTGTGGAGTGTTGAGAGGAAGGTTTGGCTTTTGATAATTGGTATTTATATGATGCGTAATCGCAAACCCTAAATCAGTTTCCACTCTCCAATATTAGCTTTTTTTTAATTAGTTTTAGTATAATTATTGGTATATCCTATTTTGACTCTCGATTTTATTTGTTACATTTTTGTTTCTATTTTATTTTTACATTTTATTCTATAATTGATTTTTTTATTTTATTGTTTATTATTTTATTTATATTTCTCCTAATTTTATTTTTATTTTTTCTAGTCTCTCATATATCATTTATATTGATAATAACTCTTGGAAGTGGGTCTGGTAAATTTTTGTTCTTGGGAATGTGAAAATTTTTTTTTGAACAGTTTTGCATAAGTTTCTTTTTACGAGATTGATGTTGTGTTATTGTGGTATGCTCCAGACGAATCTCTATCCTAAATGCAATCAATACGCTAAGACGACTCTCCACTACCTGAAAGACTATGAATTTGCTACTCGCTTTTGAAAATCTATTAGCTTCTTGGACCCATTATTCTTTCAAATTAATAGCTTATACAATTGGATTAGGCATGACATCGATGGTGACTCTATATTTTTGGTTGTTTATCGGTGGTTGTGGTCTGCTAGGAACAAATTGTGTTTTACGAAAGAACAGGTGTCTATAATATAAGAAAAGTAAATGTTTTGAAAAGTCATATTTGCCCTTAATTTGCTTACTGTCACGACATCAGTTTTAGGGTAAATGTTGTCCAAGTAATGCTTTTTTCCAACTAATGACATCAGTTGGTTCAATGCAAACTAAATGTTTTTTGTCATATTCAATATATTCTCCTTTGAATCAACTCATTTCCATATGAAACATTTTTCTCTTGCGTCATTTGGTTCTCAATGCTACTTTTTTTTCTTTACTAACTAAACAATATAAAGATTCATTCTATCAACCACCATTTCTCTATCTAAACTCATTTTATCTTTCATCTTGTCTCTCTTCTCTCTCCGACTATAACTTCTCATTCATGTCAATTTAGACAATCAACAGCATCAACTATTCCGAAAAATCATAAAACTTTAAGTTGGTTTGTCATTCATCTTCTTTCTTCTTGATCTTATATTTTTCTGTATCTTTTTCGTTTTCCATTCTGATTCATCATAGTTTTCTTCTTTTTTTTGTTCACTCTAAAATCCAGATCTGTTATCTTAGTTTGATTTATTGCATATTTGATGGATGAAGATCTAGAAGTGATTGTAGATTTTTGGATTTTGTAGAGATTTGTATAGATCTGCTTCTAACATTTTGATTTTGAGGTTTTTTGTTCTATCTTCTTGTGTTGCTTCCTGCTCAGATCTATGGTTTTGGATTTATTGTTTTCATATTTCAAATGGTGGGTTATTCATCGATATGTTTACATTTACGTTTCTTGCTCTGAGATATTTTCCAAATACCGAACAATGTTGGCGACGAGTTAATAGCGTATGAATCGTGAGAGAAAGAGAGAAGAAATAAGCGTTTTTTAGAAGAGATAAGCGATTTTGTTATTTTTGTTTTTTCTCTTATTGCTTCTTTTCTTTTATTTTTTTAAATGATAAGGGTTATGTGGCTATATCTAGGTTAATGGATCTGAGTTCAAGGATGATTGATCAGTCACCATTTCTATGTTGTGTCCCGCACTTATTTGACATCTAATCCACGAATCGGTAATATTTATGTTAGTTTTTTTACTACTTTTGAGTTATATTTACTATTTTCATGTTTTTCTCAAGTTTTATGTTTTTCTAGTAATTTTGTTACATTTAGTGCATTTTACGCGTTTGGTAGTGGTCTTGATGTTTTCAGGTCCATACGGAGAAAGACAAAAGACTCTGGCGAAGAAATAAAAGATTCGGGAAAAGTTGGATGAGTTTTTTAAGCATTATAATGGTCTGACACGGGCCGTGTCAGGAGAGGATCCTTGAGGCCATGTTTGAGAAGAAAGTAGGGGGCTGACACGGGTGTCCGTGTCAGCAAGTTTGGCACAGAGAATTCTTGGATCAGAGGAACAGGGAGCCAACATGGCCCGTGTTGGCTTGGGGGTGTCATTCTCCAATTTCTTGTTATTTCTGTCTGTTTTGACCCCCGAGGGTATTTTCAGAATTTCCTGAGTTTAGTATTGGATCTATTAGTATTTAAGATACATCTGGACAAAAGGAAAAGACACTTTTTGACTATTATATTTCGAGAATAAGAAAAGGTTTTGACAAGAAGGATTGAGCACTCAAGAGCAAAAGGGAGAACGAAAGATTTTCAAGGGCGGAAGCAATTGAAGATCAACGTCATCCCCAAGCACCCTTGTAATGTTAAATCTAATTGTTGAATTTACTTTTATTATTATGATAGGCTAAACCCCCCAATGCTAGGGGGTGTCCTTGGATGGCTATTGTATAAATATTATTTCCTTGTTGATGACATAAGCACTTATTTCTATTTTTCAAGTTTTATCGTTCAATGATTTTATCACTTTTTCAATCGGACAAATTAATTTAATTTTTCAGTTAACCTTAGCCCGAAAAAACCATTGTTAATACAGTTTGATCGATAATGCCTCAGTAGATAATTCCTAGGACTAGGATTACCTTGTTGTGCACTTGAATACTGCTGAAACTATTTTCAATACTTGATTTCAAATTAGTTTTCCTATGGACGTAGTAAATTGGTTATGATTTCAAAGGTTTTCTCGCTAAGGCCTTAGGAGTAAACACTAAGAGCAGTCAAGAACTTGATAAAAACTGTGTTTATGTTATGAAATAAGGGTTGATATTCTTGCAAGGCAATTCATACATTGCCCCTAGTATGCCCTCATATCTTGTTAAACCTTATTCCTTCGTTTGCCTTATTTTAAATATTGTCTTTTACTATTCTCAAATCAAATCTAAAAACCCCCAATTGAGTTTTGTTTGATTGAATACAAATTACGCTTATATTTCCTATGCAATCCTCAAGATCGATATTGGGGATAACTCTCTTATTTTAACTATAATCGGCATAATAGTACACTTGTTATTTTTGCAATCAAGTTTTTGGCATCATTGTCGAGGACTGCCAAATATAAGATGAATTTTATTCAATTGAAATTTTGTTGCTTTGTGACTAAAATTTTATTTTTGTTTATTTTTAGGTTTATTTTTATTTTTACTAATATTTGTCTAATATGTGTATGCGAGGAAAGCCCTCAGCTGAGTTTCTTTTTGACGCAAAACCCAAAAGATCACTACACGCGAGACACTGTCAAGCAAAACTAGCAAAGTCAGAAGAAGAAATTTTGGTTCATTCTAAGCATTCTGATTCAGAGTCCAACACAGACATAGTGACATAGCCAAAAGGAGTGAAATGGCTGGACTTCCACCAGCAGAAAGACTTATGGGTGACTATGGAGGAGCAAATGCTCCAGCAGATCGGTTGATATCGTGAATCAACCGATTAATGTAGCAAACTTCCAACTGCATTCGACAATAATCCGTCAGCTGAAAAGAGACCTTTTATTGGAAAAATCAATGAAGATGCAAATAAGCATTTACAGAGGTTTCTTACGATGAACACAACATTTAAAATTGAGGAGCATTCGGAAGAAGCTAAAAAGTTACTTATGTTTCCATTCACTCTTTCTGAAGATGCCGAAAAGTGGTTCTATTCTTTACCTGCAAGGAGTATTACTACTTAGGAGGAGATGGAGACAACTTTTCTTAAATGAGTACTTTCCAGCTTCTGTTTATATTCGAAAAAGGTATGATATTGGGAATTTTAAACAGAAGGAAGGAGGGTCACTTGGTGATGCATACAAAAGGTTTAAGAGGTTATTAGTTGCTTTTCCCACACATAATATGGATCAAACAGAACAAATGCAGATGTTTGTAAATGGTCTCAGAATGAAGACAAAATAACTTATTCATACAGCTGTTGGTGGCTCTTCCAACTTTACAACAACCACTGGTATCAAAAAGATCATTGAAGCCATTGCTGCAAATAAACACCTGGAATTGTATGATTAAAGTGCGAGCAAGCATGAAGGAGTGATTGATTTGAAACTGGCTAACCAAGTGGTGAAGATGGAAGATCAAATTATTGCTGAAGTTGAGAGGAGACTGAAAGTTATGAATATAGGTACCCAAACTAGAGCACAAGTTCAATCGGTACAAGCTGTTAGTTGTGAGATTTATAGGGGGTCCTCATTTTGTTATGCATTGTGTAGCCACGACTCAACAAATTGAGGAAATTAATTTCTTAAAGCAGAACAACCCTTATTCTAATACTTACAATTCGGGTTGGAAAGAATCATCCAAACTTCTCCTGGAAAGACCAACAAGGGAATGCACATAAGCAAGGGTCGACTCAGTACCAAAACCAACCACAACAACAACATCAACCACCGTATCAACAACCATATCAATAACCTCATCCACAATATCAACAACATGCTCCAAAGAAAGCTGATTGGGAAATTATCATTGAAAAGATGGCCGCTCAAAGTATCCAGTTCCAAGAAGAGACTAAAAACAACCAGAGCAACACTAATGCTTCTATTAAGAATCTGGAGGTTCAAATGGGTCAGATAGCACAACAGATAACAAATTCTCAAGCACAATGTGACCTACCTAGTGCAATAGTGACAAATCCAAGAGATCGTAATAGTGTGAATATCATAACAACTTGAAGTGGGAATAAGGTTGAAGTGTCTGAAGAGAAATCTAAGGAAGAGGACCAACTACTTGAGGTAGATCTAGAAATCTTAGAAATTAAAATCCCCATTGAGGAAGAACAGATTCAAAAGCCGGTTGTGAAGGAAAAACCCATTGAACCAAAACCCGTCATTAAGCTTCCTTTCCCCACTAGAAACAAGAGAAAAGATCAGCATGAGAAAAAACTTTGAGAAGTTTCTAGAGATGTTCAGAAAGTTAGAGATCAACATCCCATTTGTCGAGGCACTTGAGCAGATGCATATACATGCCAAGTTCATGAAGGACATCATCTCCAAAAAATGCACCATCGACATTAAACTTTTTATTCTAACTGAAACTTGTAGTGCTATTTTGCAGGGTATGAAGATTCCAGTGAAGAAACCAGATAGATGGTTGATTACCATTCTGTGCATAATTGGAGATAGATCATTTAAAAAGGTGCTTATTAATTTAGGGGCTAGTGTGAGTCTTATGCCATTATCCATATACAAGAAGCTGGGAATAGGAAGTGTTCAAGATACTAGGATGACACTCCAATTTGCAGATCATTCAGTTAAAAGGCCTTATGGGGTAGTTGAATATGTTCTAGTAAAAATTGATAAATTTGTGTTTCTTGTTGATTTTGTGATTCTGGAGATGCTTGAAGATGAGGATATCCCTTTTATTTTAGGGAGGACATTCTTAGAAATAAGCAAATGTATGATAGACATTGAGGGAGGCACTATGACCCTCAACGTTTATGATGAAGAGCTGGAAATTAATGTGAGAAATACCATGAAGCATAAAGAAGATATAGAGACAAGCCACGCTGTGGAGGTTATAGATGGCATGGTAGTTAAAGTTATTCACAGTCAAATCCCTAATTCACCTTTGGAAAGAGTTATTAGCTTATCGGCCCAAGAGATAGAGGATAATGAGGATGAAAGGGAGAAAGAATTTCTTGTGATGTTGAATGCTCAACCACTTTGGTTGAAGTCCAAACCACACCGGTGGGAGGATTTGAAAGCTTCGCCAGAAAATGAGACTGAAAAGGAAAACAAAGCAGGTACAAATTCTGAACTAAAGCAATTAACTAAAATTTTGAAATATGTGTTTTTGGATTCTGGAACCAAATGTCCTGCTATAATCAATTATGGGCTGAAAGAAAAAGAAGAGGAAAAACTGGTACATGTACTTAAGAAATACAAGAGTGTTGTGGATGGACCAATGGGGATTTAAAAGGAATTAGCCCCACAGTATGCATGCATAAGATACTGATGGAGGACAATCACAAACCAGTGGTTCAACCTTAAATAAGATTAAATCCAGCAATGAAGGAAGTTGTGAGGAAAGAGGTGGTTAAACTGTTGGATGTTTGGTTAATTTACCTTATTTCCGATAGTTCTTGGGTAAGTTTGGTGCATGTGGTACCAAAGAAAGGAGGAACAATAGTGATTTTGAATGAGAAGAATGAATTGATCCCCACTCGAACTGTAACAGGATGGGAAGTGTGTATTGATTACAGGAGGCTCAACACTGCAACAAGAAAATATCATTTTCCTCTCCATATCGTTGACCAGATGTTGGAAAGGCTTGTAGGTAATGAGTACTATTGCTTTTTGGATGGTTACTTAGGGTATATCAAATTGCTGTAGCCCCAGAAGATCAGGATAATACCGCGTTTACATGCCCTTACGGTATCTTTGCCTAAAGAAGGATACCATTTGGGCTATGTAATGCTCTCGCTACATTTCAGAGATGTATGACATCTATATTCGCTGATGATCGGTGGATTTTACTTGTGTTTTCAAACGCTGTTTGTTGTTAATTTCGCACAGTTTTTATCCGTTTTCGAAGCTTTCGTTGTTATTATCTGAATTACTCGTAGTTGTTTGTCTTCAAGTCTTATTTTGAAGTTTGTATTACTTTTGCCGCTGGTGCGTTTGATTCGGTTTCTTTTAGTGTGTTTTTGATAGGAATGGATAGCATGACAGTCGCACCGCTTTCGGAGGCAAAGAAAAGTCGGAAAAGGGAAGTCAGAGCCACAACACGGGTACCCGTATTGCACAACACGGGTACCTGTGTTGCACAACACGGCCCGTGTCATGGAGGACACGGTTGGCAGACACGGGTAGACCAAAGCAGAAGAAAATGGGAAACAGACGTACAACACAGGTGCCCGTGTCATGCAACACGGCCCGTGTTGCAGCCCTTGGAGATGAAAACGTGCCCTGAAGGAGTCAGCAACCTGACACGGCCACCCGTGTTGCACAACACGGCCCGTGTCAGGGCCACTGAGAGTAAAATTGTTATATTTTCTGATTTTTTGCTGTCAGACCTATTTCGAAGGGCATTTGAGACATTTCGCGATGTAATTTGAATTTAGATATAAGAGCCGCTTTTTAGAAAGTAGGGGAGACTTTTGAACTGATATTAGGATTGACAACTGAGGAGAGAGTTCTTCTAGAGAATAAAGGATCGATCAAAAGCGGAAGCAATTGATGATCCAAGGGATCCAACTCGAATTGTAATGATCTTCTCCTTTTCATTTCTAATTGCATTTATGTTTACAAAGAACATGAGCAGCTAAACCCCAAGTTGTTAGGGGGTGGTCCTAAGTTGCGATGTAATCACTGTTGTTTGATTATTTTATGAGAACTATGTTATTCACCTTATATATTTTATTTTGCATCAATCTTAATGCGTATTCATATTGGAAAATAGAATTCGAATTATGCTTAGGTTTTAGTCTGGAAAGGCAACCTTACACTTTTGCAAAATAGGCTCACGGTCGATATTGCTTAGGAATGAGGATATCCAGTATCACGAATTTTATGGTCGAAACTATTGCTTGATGCGTTTCAGGGACACTGAGGAATTAGTGTACATGAAACTCATCAAAGGGTTTTCATTAAGGAATTAAGAAAAACTAAATTGGCCAACTGATGAATTAAGGTTAATAACTATTCTAGCAGGATAATCATACATGGTCTTTACTCGCATCGTATCCACTCCCCTAACACTGTTCTTAGATTGATTTATAAGTCTTTATTTACTTGTTATATGACTCTGCTACCAAACAAACCACTAGATCGTTTGTTCTTTTGAATCCTAAAAATCTTGTTAATTACTACGCAGTCCGCGAGATCGATACTTGGGACTTTTCCCTTATTACTACAATCGGTAAAAATAGTACACTTGCTATTTTCCCGATCAAGTTTTTGGCGCCGTTGCCGGGGACTGCCAAATTAACATTGTTTTTAGAATCCAAAAGAAATCTTGTTGCTCTGCGACTAAAATTTTATTATTCACTGCATTTGTTTCTCTGCTTGTATTATCTAACGCTTGTCTAATTGTGTATGCGAGGTCAGGCCTCAGCTAAATATTCTTTTGATACAGAACCAGAACGAGCGTTACACGAAAGACGGAGAATAGCTAAAGTTAAAAGACTGGAAGAAATAGAGGAAATTATATATGTGCAGAGCGACTCCGAAGAGAGAGAGAGAGACAACACCTGAAACTGTTCAAATGGCTGGAAATCCACCTCAGCCTGAAAGACTGTTAGGAGACTATGGAGGGGCCAATACTCAACCAAACCGGATGACCATTGTGAATCAACCGGTGAATGTTGCGCATTTTCAGCTACACCCTTCCACCATCCGTCAGTTGGAGAGCAAGCTGTTCGTCGGAAGAATCAACGAAGATGCAAATAAACATCTTCAGAGATTCCTTACGACCACCACCTCGTTAAAGATAGAAGGACATTCCGAAGAGGCCAAGAGATTGGTTATGTTCCCGTTCACACTCACTGATGATGCGGAAGAATGGTTTTACTCGTTTCCAGCTGGGAGTATCACAACATGGCAAGAGATGGAAACTGCGTTCCTGAATGAGTATTTCCCTGCTTCAGTGTTTATCCGAAAAAGATATGACATTGTCAACTTCAAGCAAAAAGAAGGAGAATCTTTAGGGGATGCATATAAGCGGTTTAAGAGGTGTCTTACAGCATGTCCTACTCATAACATGGACGCCACTAAGCAGATGCAAAACTTTGTGAATGGATTACGACTTAAAACGAAACAGCTCATAGACACTGCTGCTGGTGGCTCAATCAACTTCTCAACGGCCACGGGTATCAAAAGGATCATAGAAGCAATTGCCGCTAACGAGCACCTTGAGTTGTATGATCGCACGGTAAACCAACCGGAAGGTAAGATTGATTTGAAGTTGGCAGACCAGGTTGTTAAAATGGAGGATCAGATTACCGCTGAGGTAGAGAGAAGGTTAAAGAAAATGAATGTTGAAACTCAGACAGTGGCACAGGTTGAACCAGTTCAAGCAGCACCTTGTGAAATATGCGGTGGACCACACTTTACAGTGCATTGTGTAGCAACTCAAGAGCAAGTGGAACAGATTAATATGTTGAGGCAGAACAATCCCTACGCCAACACATATAATCCTGGTTGGAAAAATCACCCCAATTTTTCATGGAAAGATCAACAAGGAAATGTACAAAAACCTGTTCAAGGCCAACAACCGTATCAACCTCAGCAACAGCAGTACCAGCAGACACCGTACCAACCTCAATATCAACAACAAGCGCCTCGAAAAGCTGATTAGGAAGTAGCCATTGAGAAAATGGCCGCCCAAAGTTCTCAATTTCAAGAAGAGACAAGGAGTAACTTCAGGAATGCTGGAGCATCCATTAAAAACCTTGAAGTACAAATGAGTCAAATTGCTCAACAGCTAGCGAGTTCACAAGCGCCGGGTACACTTCCAAGTGCCACAGTACCAAATCCGAAGGATCACCACCAAATTAAGGCGGTAGTAACAAGAAGTGGAAAATCCAAGGAAGTAGAAGAAGAGGAAACAGAACTAAATGATCAGATGATTGAGGTTGAGCTAGAAATTAAAGAAAATGAAGTAGTTGAGGAAGAAGTGGTGACACCGGTACCGGTAACTAAAGAAAAAGTGGTAGAACCGAAACCAGTGATCAAGCTGTCATACCCCTCAAGAAATAAAAAGAAAGGACAGCAAGAGAAGAATTTTGAGAAATTCCTTGAACTGTTTAAAAAGTTAGAGCTGAACATTCCGTTGTTCGAGGCACTAGAACAAATGCCTACCTATGCAAAATTCATGAAGGACATCATTGCTAAGAAGCGGACTAGTGAGTCCGAACCTGTTATTCTAACGGAAACTTGTAGGGCTATTTTGCAGGGTCTGAAGATTCCGGTCAAGAAGAAAGACAGTGGAGCTGTTACTATCCCATGCACTATTGGCGATAGGTCATTCAACAGAGCTTTAATTGATTTGGGAGCAAGTATTAGCCTCATGCCCTTGTCCATCTACAAAAAGTTGGATATCGGTGCGGTTCAAGACACTCGGATGACTCTCCAGTTTGCTGATCATTCAGTTAAGCGGCCGTATGGAGTGGTTCAAGATGTTTTAGTTAAGGTAGATAAATTTGTGTTTCCGGTTGATTTTGTGATCCTAGAAATGCCGGAAGATGAAGAAATATCGTTAATTTTGGGCCGGCCATTCTTGGAAACCGGGAGAATCATGATAGATATGGAAGACGACACCCTGACCTTGAAGGTATACGACGAGGAGTTAAAAATTGATGTTAGTAATACCATGAAGCATAAACAGGATCTTGGCACAAGTAGCAACATACAAGTGCTAGAACAAGTCGTAGAGAGCGAACATTTGGAGAGTGTGACCCAACTGCCCCTTGAGAGAGTGTTAAGCATGTCAATCTTTAAGGAAGATAAAGAAGTGGATGAGAATGACAGGGAAGTAGTTGAAATGTTGGAAACTCGACCATTCCAAAGGGGATCCCGACCACACCGATGGGAGGACTTACGGCAACCTATAGCGCTGGAAGGTAATGACGAAAAGCCTAAAGGTTCGGAATTGAAACAACTGCCGAAAAATCTCAAATATGTTTTTCTAGACACCGAGGAAAAGTGTCCCGCCATTATCAGCTCTAGTTTGAAAAGTGTCCAAGAGAAACAACTGATTGGGGTTCTTAAAAAATTTAAGAGTGCTATTGGCTGGAAAATCGAAGACCTCAAGGGTATAAGTCCTACAGTTTGCATGCACAAAATCCTTATGGAGAAGGACCACAAACCGGTTGTGCAGCCCCAGAGAAGACTGAACCCCGTTATGAAGGAAGTCGTAAGAAAGGAAGTGGTGAAATTATTGGATGCTGGACTTATCTATCCTATATCGGACAGTTCATGGGTGAGCCCTATTCACGTGGTGCCCAAGAAAGGAGGTACAATTGTGGTGACTAATGACAAGAATGAGTTGATTCCTACGCGTACAGTCACTGGTTGGAGGGTATGCATTGATTATAGGAGACTTAATTTAGCCACCAGAAAAGATCACTTTCCGTTGCCCTTTATTGATCAGATGCTAGAAAGATTGGCTGGTCACGATTACTATTGTTTTCTAGATAGATACTCCAGATACAACCAAATCGCGGTTGCGCCGGAGGATCAAGAGAAGACAATGTTCACATGCCCGTACGGAGTTTTTGCTTATAGGAGGATGTCATTCGGTTTATGTAATGCCCCAGCAACATTTCAAAGACGCATGACTTCTATTTTTGCGGATATGCTTGAGAAACATATGGAAGTCTTCATGGATGATTTTTCGGTTTTTGGGTCATCATTTGATAATTGTTTAACTAACCTGTCACTTGTTTTGCAGAGATGTCAGGAAAGTAACTTGATCCTAAATTGGGAAAAATGTCATTTCATGGTAAGAGAGGGCATTGTCCTTGGTCACAAAATCTCACACAAAGGGATCGAAGTCGATAAAGCAAAAGTGGAAGTAATATCCAAGTTACCACCAACCGTGAACGAGAAAGGTATCTGAAGCTTCTTAGGTCACGCAGGCTTCTATCGCAGGTTCATAAGAGACTTTTCCAAGATAGCTAAACCGTTGACGTCCTTGTTAGTCAAGGACACGTCGTTTGTGTTCAATAAGGAATGTGTTGACGCATTCGAAAACCTGAAAAATAAGTTAGTGTCAGCACCAATTGTGATAGCCCCAGATTGGTCGCTGCCGTTTGAGATCATGTGTGAAGCCAGTGACATTGCGGTGGGGGCTGTATTGGGGCAGCGGAAAGGGAAGCTTTTGCATGTTATTTACCATGTGAGTCACGTTTTGAACCCGGCACAGATGAATTACGCAACTACCGAGAAGGAGTTGTTAGCGGTGGTGTATGCCTTTGACAAATTTAGGCAATATCTGTTGGGTTCTAAAGTGATTGTTTATACTGACCATGTTGCGTTAAAATATCTTTTTGCTAAGCAGGAGTCAAAGCCCAAGCTGCTGAGATGGATCCTACTTCTGCAAGAATTCGATGTGGAGATTCGTGATAAGAGAGGATGTGAAAATACTGTAGCTGATCACCTCTCGCGAATGTCATCGATTGAAGAAAACGAGGAAAAGCGTCCGATAAAGGATGAGTTTGCTGATGAACACATCCTAGTTATTCATGGTGTTCCTTGGTTTGCGGATTACGCCAACTGTTTGGTCGAGGGTCTAATACCCGACGATTTTGATTCTAACAAACGGAAAAAGTTTGTTCATGACTGCAGGTTTTACTTATGGGATGACCCGTTTCTTTACAAGAAAGGGGTGGATGGATTGATCAGACGATGCGTTCCGGAAAACGAGCAAAGGAAGGTGCTCGAAGCATGTCATAATTCAGATTATGGAGGGCATTTCAGTGGCGACCGCACCGCAGCCAAAGTCCTCCAATCGGGGTTGTATTGGCCGTCTTTGTTCAAGGATACCCAGAACATAGTTAAGGAATGCGACAGATGTCAACGGACTGGAAATATCTCGAAAAGAAACCAGATGCCGCAAAATTCCATGTTAGAAGTAGAGTTGTTTTATGTTTGGGGGATTGACTTTATGGGACCATTCCCACCATCATTTGGAAAACACTATATACTGGTGACAGTTGACTATGTTTCGAAGTGGGTAGAAGCAGTGGCACTACCAACAAATGATGCTAAGGTAGTGGTCAGGTTTCTGAAGGAGAACATATTTTCGCGGTTCGGAATACCAAGGGCCTTTATAAGTGATGAAGGAACTCACTTCCTGAATCATCTCATGGAAAAGTTACTCCTTAAGTATAATGTGAAGCACAAAATATCTACTTAATACCATCCTCAAACCAACGGGCAAGCTGAGGTGTCAAATCGACAACTCAAACAGATATTAGAGAAAACAGTGCGTGCCTCCCGTAAGGACTGGGCAGTAAAGCTGGACGACGCTCTCTGGGCGTATCGCACTGCATACAAAACACCCATTGGTATGTCCCCTTACCAACTGGTCTATGGTAAAGCTTGCCATCTGCCTCTAGAGTTCGAACACAAGGCATTATGGGCATCAAAAGTCCTTAACCTAGACCTCACCAAAGCAGGAGAGTCTAGGACTCTCCAACTCCATGAGCTAGAAGAATTCAGGAACCGGGCATATGAGAATGCCAAAATTTACAAAGATCAAGCAAAGAAATGGCATGATTGACGAATTCAGAAGAAAGAATTTCGGGAAGGACAATTAGTACTGTTGTACAACTCCCGACTGAAACTCTTTCCGGGAAAGCTTAAATCAAAATGGTCAGGACCATTTGTAGTACATAAGGCGTTTCAGCACGGAGCAGTCGAGCTGAAAAATCCAGCAAATGGAGACATTTTTAAAGTAAATGGTCAGCGTCTGAAACCTTACTACGAGGGACAGCAGAAAGATCGAAACGATGTCGTTCATCTCACATGATACTATGAAGGACCGTCGAGCCAGGCGACGTAAAACGAAGCGCTTCGTGGGAGGCAACCCACGTATTTTACACTCACGCTTTCATTTTGTTTTTTTTTTGTTTTGACAAGTTTTGATTAACTCGAGGTTCATCGGTAAAAGAAGATTGTCAGAGACCGGAGGAGAGGAAAAATTTGAAAAACAACACCCTGACACGGGTGGCCGTGTTACACAACACGGGCCGTGTCAGGCCTAGCATATCAGGGCTGAACAACTTGAAAAAAGGTGGAGTCAGTGGTGCAACACGGGTGCCCGTGTTGTGCAACACGGCCCGTGTTGCAAGGGCGTGGTTTTGAAAAAAATATATATATAATGCAGGAGGTGCAACACGGGTGCCCGTGTTGTGCAACACGGCCCGTGTTGCAAGGTACGCTGCCACTAACCATGTTTTACCAAGTGGGGCCCACCTGTTTTACTCCCCACTTATCATTAGTAACCACCCATTCCTTATCATTGTTCCATATCATTTCATCTCTCTTCTTCTTCTCCCTCACAAAACCCTTAGCCTCCATAGCCTACTCTCCAAAAAGCTTCCATATCCACCACAACGACTCATCGGAAACACTTCCGCCCTTCACAAAAAACGTTCTACTCATCCTTGTGCTCATTTCTACGGTCGCGTTTCTCACTAACAGTGATTTCGCAATTTTTCGAACTATCTGTGTTGTTTGTGTTTTGCAGGATTAATAATGCCTCCTCGTAGAGACACATGAAAAGTAGTGGTGGAAACTTCGCGCCCCAGAAAGAGAGCATACCGTATGGCGAATCCTCACGGCATACTCTTTGAAGACCCGAATCATCAGAGGAAATACTCCAACATCATCAAGCGTAAGCTCGCTCCCACAAGGTATATCTGTAACACTACGCTTGATAATCTAGGGCTGAGAGTAGAAGTCCATAGAATGTTTCACACTCTGGGTATGCTAGAATTTATGCAATTGGAAGCGCCGACTTATGAGCGCATAACTGTTGAATTCTTGAGTACTTTAGAATTTCAGTTGAAGCACAGGTGGACAGGTGTGGAGGAGGAATATTATGGTACACTGAGGTTTCGGTTATTTGATACTGACCATAGTCTGACAATAGCCGAATTGGGAGATATTCTGAAGCTCCCCAATTTTGGACCTGGAGCCCCTCCGAGAAATTTTAGTGCAGGGGACTTCTGGAAGGCTATTACAGGCAGAACTGATTATGTCGCGAAGGCGGCAAAAGCCTCGTGTATCCATAACCCATGTTTCAGGTACGCTCAAAAGGGATTGGCTTATACACTGTTCGGCAGGGGTGACAGCACAGGAGTGGCAACTCATAGGGAGTTGTACTTCATGTATGGCATGGCAAATCAAGAACTCATTAATGTGGCCGCCTTTGCAGCTAACCACCTGAAGAGGGTTGCGAATGCACCTTCCGGCAAAATCAGTGTAGGCGGTATGATTACTCAAATCGCAAATCACTTTGGCCACGGTGCTCTCTTGAGAGAGGAACCTACTGTTGCAGGTAAGACAAAGATAGATCTTGCCACACTGACGGCCCAAGGTATGATTCGTGTCTTTGATAGTTACTACTCCTTGGTAAGCCGAAACAATCATCTCCTCGCTTTACCTGCCCCTGACTTTATTAGTATTCAAAATGTGAATAACTGGCTATATGAGAGCACAATGCAGGATGAAGAAGACCAATTTTATGATGGTACAGGTACAAAATTCTTTGAGGATGAAGGAGATCAGGTAGAAGAAGCGCCTATACCGCCTACTCGAGTCTCACCCCATCAGGAGTCCGGCTCAGGCTCTTGGAGCTTATCTAAAAAAGAATGGGATTGGATGGAGAGTGAGATGTGTCATCTCCGAAGTGAGCAGACAAGGCAAGGCGAGAAGCAGACAAGACAAGGAAACGAACAAATCCGACAAGGCAGGTTGATTGGTGAAATGCACGAATGGATGCGGCAGATGATGCTGCGTGACCAACCTCCGCAACCATGAACTCTGTGAGTCCTCTGCTACTGGTGTTCCAACAGTGAGGACACTGTTGAATCCTAGTGTGGGGGTATTTTATTTGTGTTTTTATGTTAATTGTTTATGTTATTTGTGTGTTTTCGTTTCTGTTTTAGTTATTTGGTTATTTAATTTTCAGTGTTAGTTTCAGTGTTAGTTTGAAAGCATGATAGCAAGTCCACAGGAAAACCCCCTGACATTGAGCTAATAAAATTAATAACATTGTTGGTTGGGGAACTGTTTAGTGAAGTTGTTGAGTGAGGTGATGAGAAAGTATATAGAATACTCAGAAAAGAACTGTGAGGATGAAATCGGAACAATCTTGAGAGATAGGTAAAAGGCAAACACCCTGGGTTTCCCGAATAGGAACGAGTTTGACGTGTAGATTTGTACCATAGTGCTTTGATCTGAGAAATACCCCTGAGTAGTTTATTTTGACAATCAGGTGTCATCAATAAGAATCGTGTGTGCAAGGTTAACGAAAAATATTGAGCTAAGGCACAGAGAAAGAAAAAAAAACAAACAAACAAAAAGGGGCAATTAGGCGACTAATCCTTCTAAGTTGGGTAACCCTCACCCGGTTATTCAGCCCAACGGCGGTCGAAACTGAAAGCCATTAAAAAATAATAACGTTGCCAGAAAAAGAAAAATGTCGTTGACGAATCGTGTGCACACGAGGAAAATCAAAAAATAGTGATTGTCCGAATGAAAGGGAGGAAAATCGAAAAAGAAGACTTAAGTACAAAGCATAGTCGGAGAGGTTACCCATAGGGAGACTGAGGTCTGTGGTTTACCGCAGTCTAGTGTTTGCATGTTACCTGTTTTGAGGGAAAAGCCGAGATTAATCCTAGTGGGACTTGGAATGAGAAGTTCAAGTATGAGTATCATCACTGTAACTCACATTTCTATGGACGGTTCCGTTATGAAAAAGATATTAAGTTCGGTTTGGCGAGCTTTTTGCTTGAGGACAAGCAAAAGTTCAAGTTCGGGGGAGTTTGATCGGTGGATTTTACTTGTGTTTTCAAACGTTGTTTGTTGTTAATTTCGCACAGTTTTTATCTGTTTTCGAAGCTTTTGTTGTTATTATCTGAATTACTCGTAGTTGTTTGTCTTCAAGTCTTATTTTGAAGTTTGTATTACTTTTGTCGCTGGTGCGTTTGATTCGGTTTCTTTTAGTGTGTTTTTGACAGGAATGGATAGCATGACAGTCGCACCGCTTTCGGAGGCAAAGAAAAGTCGGAAAAGGGAAGTCAGAGCCACAACACGGGTACCCTTGTTGCACAACACGACCCGTGTCATGGAGGACACGGTTGGCAGACACGGGTGTCGCGGTGAAATTTGGATACCAAACTATTAATTAGTTTGAATCGTTAATTCAATTTGCAACCGAACTTTGATTTGTCCAAAGGAAGGGATAAAGATCGAAATTCCCACAATGCAATGCAAATGCAAGGTTAGAGAGTTTTAGGTTCGGGGGTTGGTTAAACTTAGGGAAGGTACTAGCATCCAAAGTTTCTGTAGTACTCTACAGGAACCTCTTGTTTTATGTTTGTTTATTGCTATGTGATTTGCTTAAGGATGATATTAAGGGTTAAAGGTAAAGAGAAAGACCTAAGGGGTTAGTCCTAAGTATACTCGCCAAGACGTCGCATTTTGTGCCTACATATCCTGACGGGTATGGAATCAGAGTATCTGTAGTTCCCCTCACAAGGGAGGTTAGAAACATCTTGACTGTGGTCAAGGTTTCAAGGGGAATAAACGCATCTTAAGGACACGTTTACGCGGAGTGTAGAAACTCCAAATCTCTATGTTGAATTGTTAAGTTGAAATTAGGGTTAGGTTAGGGATTCCACGGCGGAAAACCCTAAAATGAGTGTGGTGGCTCTTTGACCTAATGCTAGGGGTAATTTTGTAATTTTGTCTGTAGCGAGACATAGGTGAAAATTAAGGTTTGTAAGGGTTTGAAGTTTTGAGGACTATTGGCGTAGCGGCCAAACAGTTAGACCTAACCTTCGGATGTGTGTAACGTGACAGATCGATAATGATGAAAGTGTGAGAAATTTAGACCATACATCAACGGAAATTTAAATGTGGAAACGTAAATGCGATTGTTAAGATTCGCGAGGTTACAGAGGAGGAACAATTACAATAACATGATACGATTTAATTTAAAATGAGCAAAAATAAAGGGCAACGTGATGAAGCTGCACAGTGAACGAACTACGTTAGTAAACGGAATTATGAAACAGAAGCATGAAGCTATGGGACATTTTTTTGTGGCTTTTTATTTTATGATATATGAGAACTTTTAAAATAAATCTAAACTTAATTTTTCGAAATTGTTTAACTTGATAAAAAAAGGATTTTAGTGTTAATTTTAAAAGGGAATTAATGTTAGTCTTAATATAATTTTAAAAGATTTAATTTTACTTAAAGAAAATATTTTAATTTTAATCTCTAAAAAAAAAGTTTTATTTTAAAAAAAAGTTTATTTGCATTTAAAAGAGTTTTTATTGATTAAGAAAAGAATTTTTTTTTATTTATTACTTAAAAGAGTTTTAGTTTATTTATTTAAAAAAAGTTTAACAATCAGGTTTTTATTATTAATTAAAAGAAAAGAGTTTTATTATTTTTTTTTTGAAGAAAAGATGTTAATTTATTGTTATAAGTTAATTTTTTTAGTATTTGAGTTACAACTTTTAATTAACAAACTAAAACAGAGTTTAAATACACAAAAAAAAAAATCAAATAAAAAAACAAATAGAAAACGCAAGTGGGTCGGGTTGGGTACCCATGTCTCAGACCCGACCCGGGTCCATCAATATAAAAGCCAAAAAAGTTAGGGTTCCGGAACCCTATTCCTCCCGCGGCGGCCTCACACTTTCCTCCGTCTTTGTTGTCCTCCTTATGTTGAAACCCCTGAAACAAACATCAGAACATCAAATTTTCGAAGTATTATGCATGCGAGGCTTACGTTTTTTGTGACGTGATCAGTGATGGACGGAAGTTTTGGGCGATGATGAGGCTCGCTCTGAGCTCAAGAAGAAGTTTGCCCGCCGTTGGTTAATCGGCGCTGGTGGGCCTCTTCGCGAGATTCTGTTCGTGGTGATGCGTTTTGATGTTCGCGTTGTTGCCGTTTTTCGCCCTTTTCCGTCTAGGGTTTTACTTGAGGTGATATCGTTCCTTATATACTTTTTATGATTTCTTTTTGGGCTTTGGATCTATGTTTGTCCAACTGATATTGATTTTATGATTGAGAACATCATCCCCTTTTCGGATTTGATTGGATTCGATTTGTGATCTTCAATTATTTCTTTCCTTTTCCAACTCGATTTGATTTTGTTTCGTGGTAATTTACTAATTCGATTTTAACTTGGTTTTTTTTAACTTTCAGGGCCCAACCGGATATCTATTTCCACTCTGATTTTGCATTGGATGTTTGGTTTCCTTTGGATCAGTTGGACATCTTATTTGGCTTCGATTAACTGGGTTATTTGTTTTGCTTCCATTCAAATTGCCTTGTGATAAACTGATTCTCTTTTTCTCTGATACAGATTCACTGTGAACTTGGGCTACGGATTTGGCTGTGATATGTAAACTGAGCCCTGATGCTTGTGTTTTGATTCCACAACAGTTGAACTGTCCCCTACTGATACCACTTTCATGTGTTAGCGACTTTCAGCTTTATTGGGTGCCCTTGAGTTTACACCTTGTGAATTATCTGGCTGAAACTTCTTCTCATTGATTGCCTCTCTAATGCACTCTTGTCCTTGATAAGCCGCGAACTTAGGGCTATGATGCTCTGACTGAGCCCTTACCTTGCTGTATTCGATTTTTCCTGTGTACCTCGAGCTTGGTTGTGACTGGTGTGATATGTGTTTACCCTGTTCTCATAGTCATTCATTTGGTGCTTTGTTTGATTGTTGAAACACTCTTTCTGACTGTTGATTAATGATGGTCTGACTTTTTTCTGATACAGCTTGTTACTCTGATTTCGGCCTTGCACATTTGTTTGCTTTTTCTGGTATAATCCTGCTCACATGTGTGATTTGATAACTTCATTTTGATATCCTGTTTGGTTGCAAGAACGGTCTTTTTGACTGCTGTTTTTCCAAGTAGTAATATGGACTCTGATCTAATTCTTGCATCATGGTTTTTGGTACTTGCAGTCTTGAATTGGTTTGATCTTGCTGTTTTCTCGTTTGGCTTGAACTTCGTCTTTTGTCACAACTGATGCAGCTTGACTTTGTTAAGCATCTCTTCTATTTTATGAACTGCTTATGCTTTGGTTTGTTTGTTGAACTGCATTCATCTAGACCTGGACGCGCTCTTTTGCCTTGTTGCTATCATGAATTCCTGTTTTATGAACCAATTTTGATGCATCTCTGAACTTAATTGAACTGGCTGAACTCTTTTCTTGCGTCTGTTGTTCCATTGGTTGAGTGACTTATGAATTCCATGCAGCTTGTAACTCTTTTTCGGCTTTGAGTTTGGTTAGGAACTTTGGAAAATTCTGATGCTACTTTGGTGAATTTCAGGTGTTGGATAACTTCGAAAGAAAAGCGGTTCAGACCTACAGGTGTCTGGGTCTAAATCCGAATTGGCTGTGATGTTTAATTTTGTATCAGTTTGGAAACAACTTGAGATTTACTTGATAATGACACCATGTTTACTTGATGGAATGGTGCTTTAGTTTGGCTTTGAACCGAATACAATTACGGCAAATGAATTCAGTCCCCACTTCTTTTACTCTTTATCTCTCTCGGTTGCCCCGTAGATGAGGACAGATATTACCTGATCTGACGCCAATGGCACGGATCGGTAACGGGAGTAGGATGCGGCTTCGGTTGTGCCCTCCCGACACTCGATGATGACAATTGTTCTGAGAGTGTCGAATAACCTCTAACACTTTTTCTTTTTCTTCTGCTTTGTTTTCTTTGGCTATTTTTCAGGTAATCGGAGCTTCATGAAGAACTCAAGGGAGGAAGATTATGAAGAACACTTAGAAGCTTAGGACTTAGAAATTTTTAGAATAGATAGCTAATGTAATGAATCTTTTTGTAAACCAATGGGTATTCTGAATAAAGTTCAAAATTATCTATCCATTTCAATTGTAAACTAAATATTTATGAAATAAAGTTCAAAAATATTTATTCACTTCTTATTTGTAAATTTTAAATATCTATGAATAATAATTCAAAAAATTATTTAAATTCACCCCTTAGATGTAAATTGCAAATACTTATGAATAAAGCTTCAAAAATATTTAAACTCACCTCTTAGTTGTAAATAGGGCTGGAAATGAGTCGAGTCGAGTCGAACTCACCTCAGCTCGGCTCGACTCGTTAAGAATTGTTCGAATTCGAGTTCGAGTTCGAGTTTGACACGAACTTTTTTTTAAGCTCAAACTCGACTCGTTATAAGTTCACGAACAGTTCGGTTCGACTCGTTAGGTTCATCTCATTAGGTTCAGCTCACATGGTTCACGAACTTAAAAACTATTTTTTTAAATATATATATTTTTTAGTATATTTCACATTTTAAATAAATATATATATTTTAAATAAAATATTAAAATAAAATAAAAGTTATCATATTGAAATTTAACTTTATCTTCGAAATCTACTAATTCAAAACCTACACAACTTTCAAGAGATACATTTGAGAGTCTAATTCAAAAACTACTAAATTGAAGATTAAATTTGTCTAAGATTTGAAGTAAATATTTAAACATAATCTTAAAGACAGTATAATTCTTTTCATATGTAATCGAGTTGACTCATGAACCTAACGAGTCGAACTATGTATAGTTCAAGTTCAGCTCATTTAGTTAACGAACTTAATTTTTCGCTCATACTCAACTCATTTGGTTCATGAACCTAGTTCAACGATTTAATTGTCGGGTCGAATTCCGAACTATCTTCGAGTTGGTTTGGTTCATTGCCAGCCCTAGTTGTAAATTATAAATATTCACGAATGATATTCACACATATTTAAATTCATTTCCCTTTTTGTATTGGACAATATTATGAATGAGATCCGCCATCTTTATATTAACTGATCGTTTACCGTAACCTGATTAAATCTGACCAAAACTCAAACTGAGCTCCCGCTTTCAAAATAACCTTAGCAGTATCCGCTTTACTTTGAATCCAAAATAACTGCTTAAAATACTTCAAAAACCAGACAATGAATGGCCCCGAGTCCAATGATATTTCTGACAACCTCTTCGACACCGATCAACGCGAACCAATTCCTCAATAACCACATGATAGACAATTGCCTCAGACACGATGGTGCTAATTTTCAACTTCTTCAAAATCTGGCAGAACCAACATGAAAAGACTAAAATGCCCCTGGTGTACTTCCTGCAAACAAAACACACTACATGACCTGTTAATAGCTAGCGGATGCGAAAAATGAGATGTTATGCAACATGAATCGACTAAATCTGAGGGTAAAATTTAGGGTATGACAGTTGAACTATAGTGGTTTCAACAGCAAGGAGGTGAGATCTTAAGGTCAAAAATTAGGGTGCAACAGATGCCCCTATTTAAGTTACTTCTATTCGGAGATATGGAGATTGAAATCTTCGTCTCGACGAGATAGGAGGGACTTAAATACAAACCTTGTACGAATTTTTGGCCATAAGAAGCCACCGAATGCAAATGATATGCAATGATATGAAATGCAAAACAAAGAGGGTCCTATGGATTTAAGGCGTCACATGGGGGAAAACTAGACACGACATGCGAGAAACAAAGGAGTAATAGAATCGACGAAGCGGGACTCCGCGGGGACAGGATACGACCATCAATGGGGAATCTCCAAAATGTAACAGCGGCACATACGCCCAGAATATAGCGTTTTAGCAGCAGATGAGAGACTTGTAATCGAAAGATAACTTATTATCACCACGGAGCCATCCAGATGACTGTAATACCCAGAGTGAATTCTCTGATCGAATCAATAATTCAGTTTTGTTTTGTTTTTTTTTCTGTTTTTCTTTTTTGTTTTTTTTTCTGTTTTTTTTGTACATCTTTTTCTTTTGGAACTCAACTTGAAACAGTAGAATGCCTAACTTCTCCGAGTGTCATGATAAGGGTACCATGAGCTAGTCTCGGTTTCTGCCCGAAATGTCAAAATTTTGTAGGTGGTAGAATTGCTGTAGTCTGTAGGTGTAGATGTCATTGTCGTTGTGAATGTGGTTGTAAAACTTCCCCTTGCGTCATAGTCTGGGTGCTTATGAGTTGGTCTCAGTTTCTTGATGTAGAACTTCCCCTTGCGTCATAGTCTGGATGCTATGAGCTGGTCTCGGTTTCTTGATGTAGAACTTCCCCTTGCGTCATGGTATGGGAATCATAAGCTGGTCTCGGTTTCTGATGTAGAACTTCCCCTTGCGTCATGGTATGAGAACCATGAGCTGGTCTCGGTTTCTGATGTAGAACTTCCCCTTGCGTCATGGTATGGGAACCATGAGCTGGTCTCGGTTTCTGATGTAGAACTTCCCCTTGCGTCATGGTATGGGAACCATGAGCTGGTCTCGGTTTCTGATGTAGAACTTCCCCTTGCGTCATGGTATGGGAACCATGAGCTAGTCTCGGTTTCTTCCCGAAATGATGAAAACTCGTGAGAGCACCTTCATAGGGGGTTGTAGATTTTGTAGATTGTGGACGTCGTTGTAGAATGTAAATGTAGTTCGTTGTAGAACCCTGTAGATGCGGTTCGTTGTAGAACCCTGTAGATGTAGTTCGTTGTAGAACCCTGTAGATGTAGTTTCACCGAGGATCTTCGGAAGATATGTGAGCCGGTTGAATTGTAATCTCTGGGGAGATACCATTCGACGGAGGTAAATTTGTGTGATGAACTCACTGGGGAATACCTTTGTTGTTGTAAAATATGTGAACTCTCAAATGAAGAGAGATGTCTGTAATTATCTTCTCTGCTGGATCAATAATGTTGAGGGACACCATGGAAGGTGAATGATCTGTCTTGTAGAAGCTATTGTTCGTCGTCTCAAATAAAGAGGTAGATGTAAATGTTGTTGGCGAGATGTCTGTCTTCATGAATACTCTTCTTGGGGATTAGGGTGCAAAATGAATGCACACTTAATCCATGTTCAAAGGTTGGAGACGTCCATGATGTAATTGCCAAAAGACCGAAGTTCAATCCAGGGAATATCTGAAGAGAAACTGTCAAATAAGACTCGACCAAATGGAATTGTACTAAAATAACCATCTTCCATGAGGATTGAACTCCATGGGGAAGAATGAAACATTGTTTTCTGCCTAGGTCGACAAATCTAATTGAAAGGATAGAACATACCCAACACCTAGGGATAACTACGGCCAAAGCGACAGAACACAAAGGGTGCAAACAAATGTATATGACATGCTGGCTACTTATATGCTATGTGTATGCCTATTCTGACAAAACAGACGGAAAGAGGTGCCGGAGATGAAATAATCATCTCGAGATAAACATCTCGACCAATCCTTGAAGATAGAAGCACCTGCTGGGAATAAATGGACAACTAGATATAGGATCACACTCCCGCTTTAGGGCTTCAGAATTCCTCTTGAATATATCGGAGTCGAAACTTCGTGGGGGATGAAATAAACATCCACCTTACTGGGGAAAGCTGTGGTTGTAAAAAATTTACTGAGGAGGGAGATAACGTTCACTTCATTCGGGAAGGCGAAGTTTGAGCAGATCACTGGAGAAACAAACAGGTCCTCCACTGGGGGTTTCTTGCATTTATCATTACTGCTTGAGGTAGAGATCCATCGGAGGGATCATGACCACTAGGAATAAGATTCATTGGAGACATGAAGAATGTTGTGAAAACCAAGTAGTTTTATAATAGTTGCCATTTTGGACAATAGGTATTGTGAGTGGATGACGTGCTCTTCACTTCTCACATGCCCCAGAGTACATGCTTTATGAGAAAAAAAATCGTTCCAAGAGGATTTTACAGAGAAGAGGGAATTTAATTGCCCCGTTATTCTCAAACTCTTGGAGAGATTGTCGAATCTCGACGTAACTGGCCCAGATTGACGGTGTTATGTATAATTGTGTCTTCAAAACTTATTTCTGGGAAAGTCAGGCTTGCATTAGTAGACAACTTAGAACCTACTTGCCCCCAGTCCAACATGGTCTCCGAGTTTCATCATTGAGGTCTATGTGTAAACTTTCTAATATATCAGGCAAAATTAACACGCCTGAAATGTTAATCCTGAAACTGTTAACGCAACATATATGTTTGTCTTGAAGTTTTTCTTCTCTTTTTTTTTGAAAAAAAAGGGTATCACAATAACTTGTGACTAAATCACTAGTCAAGACACAAATTTAATTTATAAAGCCAACGTCAAATTGAGCATAGCTCATAGGAGTCAGGAAACGTCATCTTATCGAGTATGCTTTCAAAATAAACCCTACTTCAATTAGGTCTTTTAAAGGTTGTATCGCGGCTTGGTTCACGGTTTAAGAAACAAACGATAAAGGCTCAAAGTTTATTTGTACCCACCCATTCTTCGTGAGGTTCTCCAATCCTACATTCAGCTAAACTTGATACAAGCACTTATCTCTCAAGAGGATTTTGATATGGTTGAGAATCTGTCGAGGTTTTGGACATGGCAGTCACTCACCCATTTCCTTTTGGTGTTTGATCACACGACTTGTTCTTTACTGGATATTTCTTTGTAACATTTTGTTTTTTTTTTGCCTAACTTTTGCCTGGACGAAGTCTTTCGAATTTGACTTTGAAATCCAGCAGGCTGTCTCAATTTCTCTTAGTCTCCTTCATAGGTTTTGACTTGGTGGACTTTTCTTTTTCCATTATTTTTATTTTTTGAACAAGTCGTGTGATCCTAAGTCATTTTGATCTTTTTGAAAGGATTGTGACTACCCCACTCTTTAGATAGTTGAGAGATATTTGTTCGTGTTTTTTTTTACTTCTAGCCTCCTAATATGTTAGGGTAGATAAAATGGATTTTCGAATGTTCACTCCTCCTTTTTGAGAGTCTGAGCGCTCAATCAGCTTAACTGAAAACTACCCTGCCCCAGGTTGCAATTGAGGGTTTTTGCAGAAAAGAAAGAAAAAAAAATTCCTACTTCAAGGCTCAAAGGGGTTAAAGAGGGATTATCTTCTTTATATCTCCAGTGTTTAGGATTTGAAACAATGCCTTACATCATCAGCAGGGTTTCATTCAAAAGCATATGACAGAAAATTTTTTTTTACGTGTTTATTCGTCATCCTCCTCCCAATTCTCTGTCAAAACAAGAGATTGGGTAAAGTTGGCTTTATAAATTATGAAAAAATAATTTTATGAGTGAATACGAATGGGTTCCTTCAAGACGAACATTTATTGCATTACTTATTCAAAATAGAAAGTTCTTACACACCAAATATGCTTCAACCCAAAAAAAAATGAACAAAATAAAAACTTCTTCAGAGAGTCCTTTCTAGGATCTTTATTGTACTTTCATGCAGACTGGAGAGACATGCGGAAATGTCTGGTGCGCAGCTTTCAGACGCGGTGTTGACGACCTTGAATCATGCCCGTGGAGGACGAACCTTGTTGAGATATGGGGCTATCTCGCACATAAGGGACGGAACCCTCAAAGAATAAGACTCCACATTTGACCAAACTTTGAACGTCTGCTTTCATGCCGTGACAACTCTCAATGTCGTGCCCCGGAGCACCTCGATGATACAGGCAAAATCTGTTGGCTTTGTACCAGTATGGAAACTTCTTAGGTACCTTAGGTGGAGCTCTTGTCTGGATATGACCTCTTTGAATCAGAGTTGGGAACAAGTCAGCATACTTCACGGGGATGGGATCAAACCGATGAATTACTTCTCTTGGTGTATCTGGAGTCATCCTTTGATACCTTTTTCGGAATCGTCGATTCTGTGGTTGATCTGGAGAGGCCAACCTCTGCCTAGGAGATGGTTGTTGTTCACGCTGAGCGGGCATTGCATACTGATGTTGAGGATGGGGTACCGGAGCTATGAATTCTCTGGAAGGTCCACTGTCATCTTTATTGTCTGGGGCTACACCCAAGTTGTGATGGTATTGCTTCACAAAAGCAACAGCTAAATCTTCCCAAGACTGAATGTGGTTCCTTTGCAGCTTCATATACCATGTTAACGGTGCTCCACACAAACTTTCTTGAAAGCAGTGGATCATTAGTTTGTCGTTCCCAAGGTAAGCAGTCATCTTCTGACAAAACATCATCAAATGATACCTTGGACAAATCGTACCTCTGTACACTTCGAAGGCGGGCATTTGGAATTCCAGAGGGACAACTCGGTTTGGAACTAGGCGCAGGTCATGAGCATAAAAATCAGGTGCGCGGTTCCTCTTCATCATTTTCCATCGTTCTTTGAAGTCACGAAATTCATTTTCGAATGCTATAAGCCCAGGATCGTCCATTTCCTTCTCAGCATGAACATTCTGAAAGTCAGCAAACAGGTTGTCTCGCATGGGCTGAAGTTGCGCTGGCACAAAGTCATTGGAGGGACGGTGAAATGTTGGTTTGGACCTTACTCTGAAGCTAGTCATGCGATCCATATCTTCGTCCTCTTTACTGTCCTTTAGTAATACTTCAAGCTTGGTCAGATGGGCGAGGTGTCAACTGACAGACAAAAGACAGAGGACCGGATGAGCCACAGAAAAGGAGAGATTCATGCATATGTGAAATGCTGAATGATGGATGCAAAAATGCAGAATGCAGAAATGAAAGGTTTCATGGAACTCAAGTTTTCATAAACGTTACAGAGTTTTCTTTACCCCTGCTTCCTTAGGTCGTCCAAGTTAGGACCCTTAAAAGAATACTTCCAAAATATTTTCTTTTACAATACATATCGGTTTCTGTAATGTTTATAACTAAACTAGGAATCCCATGCAACCAATGCAGAATGATGCTTTATGAATGCAACAAACATAAATAGACAAGGATACACAAACAAAGGGTGCCCTAAGTTTGCGACGGTCATGGAGCAAAGGGTATACCCATTCCCAAAGGATAAAGACTAAAGGTTGATTGTACCTGTAGAACCGGGTTCTAAAGAGGTTCCCAAAGTCATTAGCCCATCTTTTGGATATTATCAACTTCCCAACTAACTCGGGGGTTAATAATATTCTCAAGAGAACTTCTTTTGAGTGTAGCATCGCGTAGTACTATTTCGGGACTTGCTCCCTCATAGCCTCGCACTACGCCCTAATAAAGGCCAAAGCGGGGTTAAAGGTAACTACGGTCCTTAGTATCATGGACTCCAATTGAGAATAGTAAAAGTTTTCACGACTAAACTCGTTCAACCGAACCATTTTCAAAAGGGTCTCAACTAAGCGGGATTCTCGAGTCAACTTAGTCGGGACTCACTCCCTATAAGCCTCGTCGAATATATCACCATCCTATCATAATTTCTCTCAAGTCCGGGTGTAGGACTTTGTCTCACCACTCATAGGTATCAACCCAAAAGAGATAATTAAACAATTATACAAATAAACAAATAAGCAAATATAAAGCAATAGACAAATAAATAAAACAAGGTAGGGAAACCCACAAGCGGGTCCCCAGTGAAGTCGCCATTTCTGTCGCGGTGAAATTTGGATACCAAACTATTAATTAGTTTGAATCGTTAATTCAATTTGCAACCGAACTTTGATTTGTCCAAAGGAAGGGATAAAGATCGAAATTCCCACAATGCAATGCAAATGCAAGGTTAGAGAGTTTTAGGTTCGGGCGTTGGTTAAACTTAGGGAAGGTACTAGCATCCTAAGTTTCTGTAGTACTCTACAGGAACCTCTTGTTTTATGTTTGTTTATTGCTATGTGATTTGCTTAAGGATGATATTAAGGGTTAAAGGTAAAGAGAAAGACCTAAGGGGTTAGTCCTAAGTATACTCGCCAAGACGTCGCATCTTGTGCCTACATATCCTGACGGGTATGGAATCAGAGTATCTGTAGTTCCCCTCACAAGGGAGGTTAGAAACATCTTGACTGTGGTCAAGGTTTCAAGGGGAATAAACGCATCTTAAGGACACGTTTACGCGGAATGTAGAAACTCCAAATCTCTATGTTGAATTGTTAAGTTGAAATTAGGGTTAGGTTAGGGATTCCACGGCGGAAAACCCTAAAATGAGTGCGGTGACTCTTTGACCTAATGCTAGGGGTAATTTTGTAATTTTGTCTGTAGCGAGACATAGGTGAAAATTAGGGTTTGTAAGGGTTTGAAGTTTTGAGGACTATTGGCGTAAGCGGCCAAACAGTTAGACCTAACCTTCGGATGTGTGTAACGTGACAGATCGATAATGATGAAAATGTGAGAAATTTAGACCATACATCAACGGAAATTTAAATGCGGAAACGTAAATGTGATTGTTAAGATTCGCGAGGTTACAGAGGAGGAACAATTACAATAACATGATACGATTTAATTTAAAATGAGCAAAAATAAAGGGCAACGTGATGAAGCTGCACAGTGAACGAACTACGTTAGTAAACGGAATTATGAAACAGAAGCATGAAGCTATGGGACATTTTTTTGTGGCTTTTTATTTTATGATATATGAGAACTTTTAAAATAAATCTAAACTTAATTTTTCGAAATTGTTTAACTTGATAAAAAAAGGATTTTAGTGTTAATTTTAAAAGGGAATTAATGTTAGTCTTAATATAATTTTAAAAGATTTAATTTTACTTAAAGAAAATATTTTAATTTTAATCTCTGAAAAAAAAAGTTTTATTTTAAAAAAAAGTTTATTTGCATTTAAAAGAGTTTTTATTGATTAAGAAAAGAATTTTTTTTATTTATTACTTAAAAGAGTTTTAGTTTATTTATTTAAAAAAAGTTTAACAATCAGGTTTTTATTATTAATTAAAAGAAAAGAGTTTTATTATTATTTTTTTTTGAAGAAAAGATGTTAATTTATTGTTATAAGTTAATTTTTTTAGTATTTGAGTTACAACTTTTAATTAACAAACTAAAACAGAGTTTAAATACACAAAAAAAAAATCAAATAAAAAAACAAATAGAAAACGCAAGTGGGTCGGGCTGGGTACCCATGTCTCAGACCCGACCCGGGTCCATCAATATAAAAGCCAAAAAAGTTAGGGTTCCGGAACCCTATTCCTCCCGCGGCGGCCTCACACTTTCCTCCGTCTTTGTTGTCCTCCTTATGTTGAAACCCCTGAAACAAACATCAGAACATCAAATTTTCGAAGTATTATGCATGCGAGGCTTACGTTTTTTGTGACGTGATCAGTGATGGACGGAAGTTTTGGGCGATGATGAGGCTCGCTCTGAGCTCAAGAAGAAGTTTGCCCGCCGTTGGTTAATTGGCGCTGGTGGGCCTCTTCGCGAGATTCCGTTCGTGGTGATGCGTTTTGATGTTCGCGTTGTTGCCGTTTTTCGCCCTTTTCCGTCTAGGGTTTTACTTGAGGTGATATCGTTCCTTATATACTTTTTATGATTTCTTTTTGGGCTTTGGATCTATGTTTGTCCAACTGATATTGATTTTATGATTGAGAACATCATCCCCTTTTCGGATTTGATTGGATTCGATTTGTGATCTTCAATTATTTCTTTCCTTTTCCAACTCGATTTGATTTTGTTTCGTGGTAATTTACTAATTCGATTTTAACTTGTTTTTTTTTAACTTTCAGGCCCCAACCGGATATCTATTTCCACTCTGATTTTGCATTGGATGTTTGGTTTCCTTTGGATCAGTTGGACATCTTATTTGGCTTCGATTAACTGGGTTATTTATTTTGCTTCCATTCGAATTGCCTTGTGATAAACTGATTCACTTTTTCTCTGATACAGATTCACTGTGAACTTGGGCTACGGATTTGGCTGTGATATGTAAACTGAGCCCTGATGCTTGTGTTTTGATTCCACGACAGTTGAACTGTCCCCTACTGATACCACTTTCATGTGTTAGCGACTTTCAGCTTTATTGGGTGCCCTTGAGTTTACACCTTGTGAATTATCTGGCTGAAACTTCTTCTCATCGATTGCCTCTCTAATGCACTCTTGTCCTTGATAAGCCGCGAACTTAGGGCTATGATGCTCTGACTGAGCCCTTACCTTGCTGTATTCGATTTTTCCTGTGTACCTCGAGCTTGGTTGTGACTGGTGTGATATGTGTTTACCCTGTTCTCGTAGTCATTCATTTGGTGCTTTGTTTGATTGTTGAAACACTCTTTCTGACTGTTGGTTAATGATGGTCTGACTTTTTTCTGATACAGCTTGTTACTCTGATTTCGGCCTTGCACATTTGTTTGCTTTTTCTGGTATAATCCTGCTCACATGTGTGATTTGATAACTTCATTTTGATATCCTGTTTGGTTGCAAGAACGGTCCTTTTGACTGCTGTTTTTCCAAGTAGTAATATGGACTCTGATCTAATTCTTGCATCATGGTTTTTGGTACTTGCAGTCTTGAATTGGTTTGATCTTGCTATTTTCTCGTTTGGCTTGAACTTCGTCTTTTGTCACAACTGATGTAACTTGACTTTGTTAAGCATCTCTTCTATTTTATGAACTGCTTATGCTTTGGTTTGTTTGTTGAACTGCATTCATCTAGACCTGAACGCGCTCTTTTGCCTTGTTGCTATCATGAATTCCTGTTTTATGAACCAATTTTGATGCATCTCTGAACTTAATTGAACTGGCTGAACTCTTTTCTTGCGTCTGTTGTTCCATTGGTTGAGTGACTTATGAATTCCATGCAGCTTGTAACTCTTTTTCGGCTTTGAGTTTGGTTAGGAACTTTGGAAAATTCTGCTGCTACTTTGGTGAATTTCAGGTGTTGGATAACTTCGAAAGAAAAGCGGTTCAGACCTACAGGTGTCTGGGTCTAAATCCGAATTGGCTGTGATGTTTAATTTTGTATCAGTTTAGAAACAACTTGAGATTTACTTGATAATGACACCATGTTTACTTGATGGAATGGTGCTTTAGTCTGGCTTTGAACCGAATACAATTACGGCAAATGAATTCAGTCCCCACTTCTTTTACTCTTTATCTCTCTCGGTTGCCCCGTAGATGAGGACAGATATTACCTGATCTGACGCCAATGGCACGGATCGGTAACGGGAGTAGGATGCGGCTTCGGTTGTGCCCTCCCGACACTCGATGATGACAATTGTTCTGAGAGTGTCGAATAACCTCTAACACTTTTTCTTTTTCTTCTGCTTTGTTTTCTTTGGCTATTTTTTAGGTAATCGGAGCTTCATGAAGAACTCAAGGGAGGAAGATTATGAAGAACACTTAGAAGCTTAGGACTTAGAACTTTTTAGAATAGATAGCTAATGTAATGAATCTTTTTGTAAACCAATGGGTATTCTGAATAAAGTTCAAAATTATCTATCCTTTTCAATTGTAAACTAAATATTTATGAAATAAAGTTCAAAAATATTTATTCACTTCTTATTTGTAAATTTTAAATATCTATGAATAATAATTCAAAAAATTATTTAAATTCACCCCTTAGATGTAAATTGCAAATACTTATGAATAAAGCTTCAAAAATATTTAAACTCACCTCTTAGTTGTAAATTATAAATATTCACGAATGATATTCACACATATTTAAATTCATTTCCCTTTTTGTATTGGACAATATTATGAATGAGATCCGCCATCTTTATATTAACTGACCGTTTACCGTAACCTGATTAAATCTGACCAAAACTCAAACTGAGCTCCCGCTTTCAAAATAACCTTAGCAGTATCCGCTTTACTTTGAATCCAAAATAACTGCTTAAAATACTTCAAAAACCAGACAATGAATGGCCCCGAGTCCAATGATATTTCTGACAACCTCTTCGACACCGATCAACGCGAACCAATTCCTCAATAACCACATGATAGACAATTGCCTCAGACACGATGGTGCTAATTTTCAACTTCTTCAAAATCTGGCAGAACCAACGTGAAAAGACTAAAATGCCCCTGGTGTACTTCCTGCAAACAAAACGCACTACATGACCTGTTAATAGCTAGCGGATGCGAAAAATGAGATGTTATGCAACATGAATCGACTAAATCTGAGGGTAAAATTTAGGGTATGACAGTTGAACTATAGTGGTTTCAACAGCAAGGAGGTGGGATCTTAAGGTCAAAAATTAGGGTGCAACAACGGGTAGACCAAAGCAGAAGAAAATGGGAAACAGACGTACAACACGGGTGCCCGTGTCATGCAACACGGCCCGTGTTGCAGCCCTTGGAGATGAAAACATGCCCTGAAGGAGTCAGCAGCCTGACACGGCCACCCGTGTTGCACAACACGGCCCGTGTCAGGGCCACTGAGAGTAAAATTGTTATATTTTCTGATTTTTTGCTGTCAGACCTATTTCGAAGGGCATTTGAGACATTTCGCAATGTAATTTGAATTTAGATATAAGAGCCACTTTTTAGAAAGTAGGGGAGACTTTTGAACTGATATTAGGATTGACAACTGAGGAGAGAGTTCTTCTGGAGAACAAAGGATCGATCAAAAGCAGAAGCAATTGATGATCCAAGGGATCCAACTCGAATTGTAATGATCTTCTCCTTTTCATTTCTAATTGCATTTATGTTTACAAAGAACATGAGCAGCTAAACCCCAAGTTGTTAGGGGGTGGTCCTAAGTTGCGATGTAATCACTGTTGTTTGATTATTTTATGAGAACTATGTTATTCACCTTATATATTTTATTTTGCATCAATCTTAATGCGTATTCATATTGGAAAATAGAATTCGAATTATGCTTAGGTTTTAGTCTGGAAAGGCAACCTTACACTTTTGCAAAATAGGCTCACGGTCGATATTGCTTAGGAATGAGGATATCTAGTATCACGAATTTTATGGTCGAAACTATTGCTTGATGCGTTTCAGGGACACTGAGGAATTAGTGTACATGAAACTCATCAAAGGGTTTTCATTAAGGAATTAAGAAAAACTAAATTGGCCAACTGATGAATTAAGGTTAATAACTATTCTAGCAGGATAATCATACATGGTCTTTACTCGCATCGTATCCACTCCCCTAACACTGTTCTTAGATTGATTTATAAGTCTTTATTTACTTGTTATATGACTCTGCTACCAAACAAACCACTAGATCTTTTGTTCCTTTGAATCCTAAAAATCCCGTTAATTACTACGTAGTCCGCGAGATCGATACTTGGGACTTTTCCCTTATTACTACAATCGGTAAAAATAGTACACTTGCTATTTTCCCGATCAGCTGACATGCTTGAAAAGCATATGGAGGTGTTTATGGATGATTTTTCTATTTTTGGTTCTTCTTTTGATACTTGTCTAACTAAGTTGTCTCTTGTTTTGAAAAGATGCCAGGAAGCTAACATCATTCTCAATTGGGAGAAGTGTCATTTTATGGTGCAGGAAGGTACAGTGATTGGACATAAGATCTTTCACAAGGGGATTGAGGTGGACAAAGCAAAAGTGGAAGTGATAGCTAACCTCTCACCCCTAGTGAATGAAAAGGGGATTAGGAGTTTCTTAGGACATGCAGGTGTTTATCGCAGGTTCATTAGAGATTTCTCAAAAGTTGCCAAACCCTTGACAGATTTGCCTGTCAAAGATAAACTCTTTAATTTTGATGATAAGTGTAAGGTGGCTTTTGAGACTTTCAATAGTAAGTTAATTTTTGCACCTATAGTGATAGCCTCTGATTGGTCACTACCCTTTAAAATAATGTGTGATGCTAGTGACATTGTTGTCGGGGCTGTCTTAGGGCAAAAAAGGGATAAATTATTGCATGTAATTTATTATGCTAGTCATGTCCTTAATCCAACCCAAATGAATTATGCAACTACCGAAAAGGAGTTGTTGGCCATAGTGTATGCTTTTGACAAATTCAGGCCATATCTGTTTAGTTCTAAAATCATTTTTTATACTGACCATGTTGCATTGAAGTATTTGTTTGCCAAGCAGGAATCAAAGCCTCGGCTTTTGAGGTGGATCCTCCTTCTTCAGGAATTTAATCTTGAAATTAGAGATAAAAAGGGTTGTGAGAATATTGTTGCAGATCACTTGTCCCGCATGTCCCTAATACAGGAAACTGAAAAGGAGCATCCAATCCAAGACACATTTGCAGATGAGCGAATTCTGACTATTAATGGTGTTCAATGGTTTGCCGACTATGCAAACTACTTGGTAGGTGGAGTGATACCTGATGATTTTAATTCTAACTAAAAGAAAAAGTTTCTATATGATTGTAGGTTGTATCTATGGGATAACCCATTCCTCTACAAAAGGGGAGTGGATGGTCTAATCAGAAGATGTGTTTCGAAAAAGGAGCAAAGAGACATACTGAAAGCCTGTCATGATTCTGAGTACAGATGATATTTTAGTGGAAATAAGACAACTACAAAGGTCTTCCAGTCAAGGTTGTATTGGCCTACTTTATTCAAGGACGCTCATCATATCGTCCGAGAATGTGACAGGTACCAAAGAATAGGTAACATTTCCCGAAGGAACCAGATGCCTCAGAATGCTATGTTAGAGGTGGAATTATTTGACGTATGGGGTATAGACTTCATGGGACCTTTTCCACCATCTTTTGGCAAAAACTAATTTTGGTCGTTGTTGACTATGTATCCAAGTGGGTGGAAGCTGTAGCGCTACCCACAAATGATGCTAAAGTAGTGGTGCACTTCCTTAAGCACAACATCTTCTCTAGGTTTGGAGTACCGAGAGCTTTAATTAGTGATGGAGGAACTCATTTTTTGAATAAGTTGATGGAAAACGTGTTGAGGAACTATAATGTGAAGCATAAGATTACCACTCCGTATCATCAGCAGATGAATGGACAAGTTGAAGTTTCTAACAGACAAATAAAACAAATTCTTGAAAAGACTATTAGTGCTTCTCAGAAAGATTGTTCAGTTAAGCTGGATGACGCATTGTGGGCATACAGAACATCGTTAAAAACACCTATAGGTATGTCCCCTTATCAATTAGTTTATGGTAAGTCATGTCATTTTCTGCTCGAACTCGAGCACAAGGCCTTTTGGGCTTCCAAGTTCCTGAATTGTGATCTTTTAAAAGCTAGTGAATCTCGAACTCTTCAACTCCTTGAGTTGGAAGAGTTTAGGAACCAAGCTTATGAGAATGCCAAGATTTATAAAGAAAAAACAAAAACTTGGCATGATCAGAAGATCCAGAAAAAGTAATTTTGGGAGGGACAATTAGCTTTGCTGTTTAATTCCAGGTTGAATCTGTTTCCCGGAAAGCTACGGCCAAGATGGTCAGGACTGTTTATGGTGCATAAAGTGTTTCCGCATGGAGCAATTGAACTAAAAAATCAAGCTAACGGAGACACCTTGAAGGTCAACGGATAGCGGCTTAAGCCTTACTACCAATTCCAAGAGGGTGGTCAGATCAAAGATGTCCGTCTTACCTGATAAGGTGAACCGTCGAGTCGTGCAACGTTAAACAAAGCGCTTTGTAGGAGGCAAACCACGCGTTTATGTCTAACACTTTGTTTTTCTTTTTGTTTTTGTAGGTTTGTTAGGTCTCTACAGAGCACTCACAAGAGATGAAGTTGTCCCAAAGAGCGGGATGTTTGAGCATACAAATGAAATATTATGTGTACTTGAGAAAAATATGAAAACGGGTGAAAAATGGAAAAAAAATTGTGTGAAACAGGGGCTTGACACGACCGCCCGTGTCAGCTGACACGACCCGTGTCAGGCCTAATGGGGATGAACTTTTTTGAAACACGGATGAAGGAAGCAAAATAGCATCCTTACACGGCCGCCCGTGTCAAGCATGCTAAACCAAAATTTTCAAAAAAATTTCCTTTTCAATTGGTGGGCCCACATGAATCCCACATCTTCATTACCCAACCAAACCCCAATCTCCCTCATCATTTCAGATTTTTTACCATTAATTCCCATCATTCTTCATCTTCTACCTCCATTCTTCAAAAATTCATCCAAAACCTCCATAACCTTCCCACAAAAAGCTTCAATTTTTACACAATCCGTAGACCAAAACATCATCCCACCTTCATAAAAATTGTTCCCCTCTCCGTCCTCTACATTGCTCCACCAATTTCCCCCTAACTCTATAATTTATTTTTTGTGATTTTTCTCTGTGTTTCAGATGTAAGAATATGTATGCCTCCCAGACGTGTCGTTAAAGGAAAATAGCCAGAGACCGAAATGTCAAGGCCAAGGAAACGAGCCAGTCGGACGCCAAACGCGCACAACATCATATTCGACAACCCCGAGCATGAAAAACGATACGCATGCCACGTGAAGCGTAAAATTACACCGACCAGGTACATGTGTAACAAAACTGTTTTTGAGTTAGGTTTGAATATTGAAATTGATCGCATGTTTCATAGTCTTGGTATGTTAGAATTTATGCATTTAGAGGCTCCGACGTATGAGCACATAGCGTTGGAGTTTTTAAGTACTATTAACTTTCACTTGAAAAAGAGATGGACAGGAACAATGCGATATTTTTATGGCTCAATGATATTTAGGATGTTTAATACTGATCATGAGCTCAACGTCGAGGAGTTAGGAGACATACATTTAGGCTATTTAATATTGATGCAAAAGCATTTTGGACGACCATTACTAGTAAGTCTGATTATATCTCTAAGGGTGCTAAGGCGTCAAGCATCCAGAATCCTTATTTCAGGTATGCGCAGAAAGGCTTGACATACACTCTATTTGGTAGGGGAGACAGTACCGGAGTTGCTACTCAAAGAGAGTTATTCTTCCTTGATGCTATGGCAAACTCCGAGATGGTAAGTGTGGCTGCTTTTGCAACGGATTATCTGGGCCGAGTAGGTAGGGAAACACAGGGAGGAATATATATCGATGGAATGATAGCGCAGATAGTTGAGCATTTCGACTATGATCCTGCCGCATTGGGTGATACACCTGTAATAGGTAAAACTAGACTTGATATGGTTGCCCTTGTCCAACGGGGCATGAATTTTGTTGCCCCCACTCATTATGATGTGATGAGTCTCAACAGGTTTGCCTCCCTGATCCTGATAGAGTAAGTATAGCTAATCTTAATAACTGGATTTATGATAGTACCGTCCAAGATGAGGACGAGTACCATGTTAATGTGATGTCTGCAGGTGAACACAAAGAAGAGGATGCCATGTGTTCGACAGTAGACTCAGTAGTATCCCTAGAAAATTTAGTGAACTTGGGGACTTTTGTCCTTGGGGACAAGTCTACCTGAAGGATATATTCTGATAATGGTGATGTGTAATTTGGCTGCCGAAGGCTAACATTTACTCCATTACGTGCCATGATCCTTTCGACCATGGCAACCAAATTATTGTCTGATGCTAGTTGTTACGTCGAACTTGTTGTACGATGTTCTCAGCATCCTGGTTCCTATTTACCAACACTACCCTTGGTTCTTCCTCTCTAGGAACTTGTGGTTGATTCCTAAGAGGTTCGATTCTAGGTTGTTCGACCATTCCCTGGTTATTTTGATTTGCCTGGACCAGATTTTGTGGAATTTGATTGATGGTGTTGTCTTCGTCGAAGACTACTCCTTGGTTTTCTCTAAGATACTCCCTCGGTGGTTGTCAAGGGGGATTTGATACACCTAAGAATTCCGTTATGCGTGTCATTTGCATTGCCAATTGTTGATTGGCTTGTGTAGTGTTTCAGATGAGGGACTGAAAGATTTCCCCCATAGTTTGAGACATCATCTAAACCATTTGATGGTTACTTTCGTCCATTTGTTGTCTCAAATAAGATGTAAAATTAGTCGTCAACCCTGGCATCTTGGCTGAATACCCTATACCTAAATTCTGACTATTTCGACCCATATTTAACCCAGTGCCAGATCCCTGTAATGGGGAAGTCATTACGGGTTCTGTATATAACGGAGGGGCACTTTGTAAATTTGCCATAAACGAAGTTGGCATTCCATAATGCGGGTCTCGTGGCAAAGGCATTGAAAATCCCGGGGGAGAAATGCCTCTATATGTCTATGCCCCTATTGGTGGTGGGGCCTGTGGAGGACCCATTGGCCCAATGTAAGTCAAAATAGGCTGCGTATGGGAAATCGAATGTGTGGGCATCGAAGTTCCCATAGACGGTATTGCCTCTGAAATAGACGCTGAGACCGTTGGTCCCCCTATCGAAGCTCCTATGGGTTGTTCTACATTGTTGTTCGAGATATCCTGAGGATTATTTGGCTGGTTTAGATTCACCGCCATTCTCCTCCCATATCTCCTTTTTGGTATATATTCGTTAACAGTGGCTACCTTACGACTTCTCAATAACATGCAGCGAAGTTTTTTCCTCAAAAGAAAACTTTTTACCACAGAAATAATAAAGTTTCTTTTTCAAAGAGAATTTTCTTTAAAATGATTTTCGCAACCGCTTAGCACTGTCCCGCCGAGTGTGCCAATTTGTTCGCCATAAAAATTGGCGAACAACCGCTGGTCTAACAAATCGAGAAAGATTTGTGTTACTTGTAGGATAGACCACACAAATCCTAGGAAATGTGCTAATTGGTCTTTTAAATGAAGTGAATGAAAATTATGAACACTTCGACGAGTTCCATGGTAAGACAACTTATTTCAAGTATGAATAAATTTAAGCAACGATAAAAAGAAGTAAAATGCTGATAAATAACAAGGATAATAACTTGCATAGAGAAAAGTAAACTTTTAAATAAAAGAAGAGTTAAATTGCATTGAAATAAAAACTGGTGTTTAGTCCACATACATTCTCACTAGGGATGACAACGGGGCGGGGCGGGGACGGTTTTTGTATTCCCCAAACCCAAACCCGAATCCCAAATAAATCCCCGTTCCCCGCCCCGAACCCCAGCGGGGATGAATAATTAAACCCCAACCCCGTCCCAAATGGGTTCGGGTGTTCCCGCCCCGCCCCCAAACCCAAAACCTGTCCCAATCTTAAGAAATCTTAACTTGTATTACAAAAATAAAATACAATCTCGAAGAATTTCAAACATATATTTCGAATTATAAAATACAAACGAAAGTATTAATTCATTAATCATACAATTAATATTTCAAATTAGCAAAACCAAATAATACAAAATATAAAAACTAAATAATAAAATACAAATTGATATTACAAACTACCATCCAAACAAACACATAGTAAAAAATATAATGTATGGTTTTATAAAAAATATTATGATTTTTTTAAATAATAATAATAATAAACGGGGCGAGTTCGGGGACAGGTTCGGGGTGGGTACTACAGTCCCCGTTACCCGCCCCATCCCCATATTTAAAAATCGGGGAAAACCCAAACCCGAACCCAAACCCAGTCAAAGCGGATTTTCCCCGTCAAATTCGAGGCGGGTTTGGGCGGGTACCCGCGGGTATGGGTTATATTGCCATGTCTAATTCTCACGACTCGTTTCTCTCAATCACACGGATACTTAGAGTAAATGGAGATTTTGTACACAATTAAAACACACATATCTTTATACTAAGACCTGCTATTTATAACCATCGAACATAACCGTCATTAACGGCTAACAAATAAAATCAAGACAAGTGTCACTACGCATGCCTTCGAGCCACCGGGATGCTCCATGTGTCTTTCTCAAAAACAAAATTTCCCTCTTTTATTTGAATTCAAACGAAAACTCGTCGAAATGCCCCTAAACAATGCTTTTGTCGAATTGGATCTTCCAACTATTGAGGAATGTCTCTAAGTCCATAACATAGAACCTCATGGTGAAAAACCGTCTTCGACTCTTATTCAATAAAACATAGTTTTAGTCGAAGTAATTAGATTTCCCCAAGAAACTTTATTTGTTATCTTTAACTCTATTCAGACGTTGAAATTAGGAGTCAACAGGTTGCTAGACACTTTTCTGAGAAGTGTCTACGACAATTTGGTTATGTTTAGAGTGTCCCACAACCAGTTCAAGATATAACATATTCAGGTATTAATTGGTGGTTTCAAAGTAGCTTCATTAGCTCGTGTCTTGCCATTAGAGATCGAGCAGTCAATGTTTAGCATCCCTCATAATGCGAGGATGATTACTTAGAGTGGTACCTCATTGTATCACACCCTCGCATCACCCCACCTATAGTTGATATCGGTGTACCTGTTGATGACGTGTCGCCGTCGCCTCCAGTAGATGATGCCGATGACCAGCAACGCCTCAAGATGATTGCAATTATTATGGATAACCTCGTGGGTTTGGTAAACTCAGATGACGAGATTTATGCTAGATTATCTTGGGCTGCACACATACCTTATGGGGGCTTATTTAGACATCTTTTGTATATCATGAATTTGGTCTATTATGTATTATTTGTATCATTTATATATTATTCAGTCATCTTCATCCTAACTCTTTATTTGCTAATATTTTTTATCTTCCATAAATTGCAACATCAACATTAATTAACATCTGACAATCAATTACATAACTTAAAAAAAACTTAACAATACCAGAGGATTAATAAATAAGAACAAACTAAACACTACCAGACGATTATGGACATTTTAACATCTCCATTATACCGTTAATAGATCTTGAAAGCTTAACATCTAACTCGATCGACCCATTTGTTATCCTACGGCGAAATGATCTCCACATTTCTTTCACATCTTCGTCGATCTTCAACTCAAAAAGGTTGTATTTCACCTCTCACCAGTATCAATCAAATCTTCACGAAACTCGATTTTTCTCACCTTTCTATTTTCGGCGTAAGACAACAATTCATTCAACTTCGACGTCATGCCAACAATGGAGGTGGTGCCTTTTGGAAGCCGAAACTCTACAGGAGAAGTTTCGTTGAAATACACTTCTGTCTTAATTAAAAATTGATGAAGAGACATTTTTTGAGATATGTTTATCAAACAACATGTGACCCCCTATTTATACAACTTTGCATTTACTCTAGATCACACAAAACTGTTAGTGCAATCACAATCATCCAAAACTGTCGGCAAAATTCTGAACATCCAAAAAAACAAACAAATAACACGACTGATAATTTCATTTAAATTGAAATTTCCGATATCAACATGTGAAATTTTAATTCTGAACGAAAATTTGTTCCATTTTTTAATTAATAACAGTTTTAAGAATACGAAAGTTTGAAAGATGTCAAATTATAATATATTTTAAAGAATGACAAGTTAAATTTGACTTGATAAAGTATCTTTCGACTGGGTCCGGCAATACAAGACATAAATTTCCACGCATAAATACCATTCGTAAACTTAACTTTAAATACAATTTGTTTTACTCGTAACTTATCTATGTTTTGATATACCTCTAACTTTTACTAATGTTTATTCTTTAACAATTTAGTTCTAAAAAATTCTTTGCCGTACTAACATTTTTGGAGTCGAATTTTCAACTAATTTTCACATTCAAATTTGATAATACATAAATCATATACATATATTTTTATGTAAATCTAATACATGTAGAAGGAATGAGTGCGACAGATTTGTAATTTAACCAGCAAATGATTCACATTCATAGGAAGTTTAATCACATATCTTTGAGACTTTGTCTACTCTATATAACATCATATTAGAACAATCAAATAGGACAATGATTTAGGACAATAATATAGGACAATGATTTGACAAAAAACATTAGAATTTCAGCTAAAACATTATTTTAAACCAATCGTTAATCATAATTTGTAATTAATTAGGTGAACATTTTAGTATATATATACTTATCACTAAGTGGTTACTTAGCATATTCTTGATGTCTTCAAGAAATGCATTACCAGAGTATTAGAAAAAAGTGAAGTTTCATAATTTACTTCCATTGACATGGTACTGCAAAGTGTGGTTGTGATCAAAGATAGTTGTAGAGAGATCAATTCAAAAGTTTTTCATTGGGCCCCTAATGGATTATCACTAATGGCTGGAGATAACCTCACTCTTGTTGTAGTTCTTCACCAGATTATCACTCCTTGTAAGTATATATAACCATGCAGGAAGCTTTTGAAAACTTTCTTTTATTTATATTATATATTATATATAGTTACTTTTCTTTTCTACAATTTTTTTTTTTGGATAGTGGGATGCAAAATCAGTGTGGATAGTAGGTCAGCATTTGGTGCAAATCAGAAGATTATTGAGGCAGAAGTTCAAAAAAAGAAAAACGAGTATAGGAAAAATGAAGAACTTGCTCATATTTTTGAACTTTATAAAACAATGAAGGTAATTTTCTATAAGTAAATTATATTTAGAACAGCGTACAAGTACAAGGGATACTCCAACCCAATACAACATATAACACACCGCGCGATATTGTGCATGATATTTTCAGGTTGGATTTCATATAGAAGTAGCTATGGGGTCTTCACCTAAGGCTGTTGCATTAAAATCAGCCACAAAGCTAAAGGCTACTTGGTTGATACTAGACAGGTAAGATGAAATCAAATTGTTATGAAAAATGAAATCAAACTCAATCTTATATCAATGAAAAATTTATTTTGGTGATAGGAAAATGAAGAATGATGAGGACTACTTTCTTAAAAAGCTTTCTTGTGGCATATCAAGAATAAGAAGTTTAGATAGAATTGTACGAATAAGAGGTCCGATAGACGCGGCTCAACAGAAAAGATCATACAGAAGCTCTGAAACATTTGGTGATAGTTTACCACCATATGAGTTTTCGATTAATTCTGAGTTTTTCAGTATTGATAATTTCTCGAATAGTAAGTCCTTGAATGCTTTTAAATCTCAGCTCATTTTAGAACAATTTCAACTAGTAACGATTTAGTGACAGGTAGTGTAAGGTATGGTATGTATGATGATCAAGGACAGAGACAAAAGAAGCCATTGGAAGAAAACAGACACAATGAGCAGGAGAGGGTCATAAAACAGAAGGAAGAGTTTCAAGAGAACAACAAAATAGAAGAACATGAAAGTGAAAGATATTTGTATTCAGGTGGAGCAAGAAACTTTTTTCTTGGAGGGGCTGAAAATTACACAATATCTGAGCATTTTTTCAAGTTTGATTAAATTTATTAATCACCTCGCATAATTGTCTTTGATGAACTACTAATGATGCTTGATCGATAGCTTAAAATATGTTTTCATTCTTGAAATTAATTAGTCTAGCCATAATCTCTATAAATTTGAACCATTCACTATTCACTATCTGTAATGTGATGTTTTAAAAATCGGATCAAATCGGCTGGTTCAATAAGTTGAATTGGAAATCAGATATGAATTCGGTTGAATCAACTTTTTAAAATTGCTAGTGGATCAAAACTGGAGTAACATCAGGAAAACCAAAGTAAACAGTCTAAAACCATTCAAACCAAAGAAGCAGAACCGTTTTTGTAAAACTGCTCAGTTCAAAAAAATTCATCAAATTGACCATTTTTTTAAAAAAATTTAATATCAAAACATAACCTACATTCCTCAATCACAAAAAAAAATTCTGTGTTTTTTCTACAACCAAACTTATAAGTTTTGTCACTTCATTATAGTTTTTCTTTCAACTATACTCCATCATCACCACGTCGTCTCTTTCAAACATATTCACGATGTCCAGCTCAATATTAATTGTCGTTTAAGTCAATATTGTTTGTTGTTGTCAATTATAACTTGTTTGTCGCAGTTCAACTCAGATTCATTTTTTGTTGTTTAATTAAGTATATTGTATTGTTTATTTTTGACACTCTATCTTATTTAATTTAGACATTATTAATTATTTGAACTTTATTTTAGTTATTATATTATATTATTTTAATTTTGTTTTAAATTAGTTTAATTTATTTTATTGTGATTCTTTAATTTGTTCAAAATATTCTTAAATGAAGTTTAAAATAAAGTGTACAACTATGTTATATTATTATAGGTATTATCGATATTGTTGTATTAAGTTTGTAATAGATTTTTTAAATATTTATTTTATTAAGCTATGAACATACGACTATATGTGACATATTTATAAAATTTAGTTTTATATTATTAATTTATTTAATAAACTCAACCGTAAGTTTAACCAATTGAATCAATTGAACCTTAAATTAGAAATTTTATCCGTTCTCCGATTCAATTTTTAAAACATTTGTCTAATGATGTCACTCTAGTACATTAGTTAGACTTGAAATAAGAATTATTTAATTTCATAAATAAATATGCACAAATAATATATTTTCCTTTTATTAATATATTTTTGCCTGTAGATTTACTTTTGAATTTACTTTTTTTAAAAAGCACTTGTGACAAAGTACTTATTTTTCTATTATTTTATAATGATTATTACTTAACACCAATTGCTCCTATTTGTTTGATATAAAGTTCACTACATTATTTGAATAAATTAGAGTTTATGACTTAGTTGTATAAATGAGCGACATAAAGTTGGTAGGCCTAAACACGTTACAAGACAAAATCAATTATGACATTACTAGGACATATATATCATCACCTTGTCGGGTTTTTTAATAGTAGTATTGTTCTTCTTTTTTTGTGTGGCTGAAAGCTTGACTACCTACCTACTTTAATGTTCCTTGGAAATGGTCATGCCTAATGTTGGTGATCCATTTCATCATATTTTACATTGTACGATTAGGGGTGGCCAAAAATTGAAAATAGTCTAAAACTCATTAATCAGAAAATGATAAAGAAGATTTTTTATTGTACTCTATATATTTTTAATACATAACATGAATTTTTATTTATGTTTTTCGATTTTGGAAATATATCTTCAAACGCATCTTTTATATATATATATATATATATATATATATATATATATATATATATATATATATATATATATATATATATATATATATATATATATATATATATATATATATATATATATATATATATATATATATATATATGCAATCAAAGTCATTCTGAGATACGCCCCATATATTTGGTCTAGTTTTATTCCGGAAATATATTTCTGGAACAATTTTAGGATAATATTTTAATTGTTCAGTTTAGTGGATATTTTAGAGATGCATCTCCAGAATTGTGGACGGCAATTCGAATGTTTCTGTCACCTTTGATATTTTCGAAGATGCATCTCCAGAAATATCTGATATAGCTTGCAGCTGCATGATCAATTCCCATTGTTGCTATACTTTATTTTCAACTTAAACCCTCACCATAAAAATTCTTCATTCTCAATCTATTTTTTCACTTAAAATCTCTATCATTTTGGTTTAAAATATCACACAGAGGAAAAGAAGTTACAATTTCAGGTAAAGATTGTTCTTTTTCCTTTACACTGTTCACATTATCTTGAAGATGTGCAAGCGTCTTCTAGGCTATGTGGGAAATGTATTTCAGTTTTGAAGAGAAAGTTCCGCTTGAGTTGGAAACGACACTAAAAAGATTGGTCGAAGATATCCTGAAGATGTGCAAGCGTCCAACGGGATATTGAAATGTAATATTTAATTTTCTGTTGAAATCATCATTGTAATGATCATTTTATGTTATGAATGTTAATTGCATTTTGGAAAGTTTATTTTGTGTTGAATCTGTTTTTGATATTTTCTTGGAGATGTAACTACGGACTTGTTTCAGATATGCATCTCCGGAACAAATTAAACCCAACATATGAGGCACCTCTTAGAATGATTTTGATTGAGTCTGCATATGCTGCGTCCGAAGATATATCTCCGAAAACATGGGTCATTAGTGGAATTACGCACGGTGCGGTAGAAACATACAAGGTGCAACAAGAAATTGTCAATAATAAAAAAGATGGTTGGTACAAAACCAGTTTACAGATTCACAAGCTATCTTTTTCAATTATTAATGGATTGATATGGGCAAATTTGGATTGAAAAGTTTAGCTCAATGAAATCCAACACCAATCGATGGATTTAGATTGAAAAGTTTAACCCAATAAAGTCCAACATCGACCGATGAATAATAGAGTTTTCTTTTTTTTATTTTAAATATCAGCTGTGTTATACCCTAATTTTTAACCCTAAAATTCCACCTCATTTTCATCTTCACAATGCATCAAGATCACAAACTTGGTTCTTCCCTAGCCCCTCATCCTTGGATTTGGCTTTGCAGAGATCATCAAGCACCTCTTTGTGTGTTTTGTTCCTTTATGTTTATGCACTTTATGTTTCACTAACTACTATTCAAAATACCAAAAAAAATATGTCTTGTATACCTTTTGTTTCTTTTGCAATGAAGGGTTTTGCATCAAGAACACTAAGCACGAGTCATCAAGAAGGATTTTGCTCCCTCAAGGTTAAAGTGCCGTTAACCATTGGTTCCCAAGGGCTATTTCATCAAGTCATGACCTCTTATCTCAAAGTGTTTGATCTCAATCATCATTCAACCTTATTTTTGATCAAAGATATCTCAAAGTTTAGTAACTTGTTTCTAAAAAAACAGTCAAAGGTTCATGTGTTTATTTCCATGCCTTCATCAATAATTTACCTCAAGCTTTGGTCAATATAATAAAGGTACATTTAATGGCACCTTATTTTAAGTTCATATGATGATCCATGTGCTTTGAAATACAAGAAAAGTCAAAGTGTACAAGTTGATTCAAGGAAGCTTGACCTAAAAGTCAACTTTTTCAAGTTAAAGTTCCATAGAGCACAACTCCTTCAAATCTCAATATTTTTGAATGCTTCTTTCTGCATATGACTCTTCTCAACATCTTCTTCAACTTCTCTTTACATGACAAGAGCCAATTATGCTTGAAGGATCATCAAAAGTTTGAAGACATTATAGGTCATTTGTGGACTTAGTGAAAATTTGCCTATTTTCAAGTGACTTTTTTCTCAACTTTCACGAACTCAATTTTTAGCATATGAAGCTCATTTTTTTCCACAATACTCTTTGTGATACTATCTACAATATTTCTTCAAAGGTCAAAGTCAAATTGTGCTTGGAAGGCCATGAAATTCATTGATACATTATAGGTCATTTTCAACCATTTGGACTTAGAAATTTCCAAGTTTGGTTTACCAGATTTTTATGCCAACTTTAACATGCCATAAATTTTTGCTAAAACATCCAAATGAGACCTTTCTTGGCACATTATGATCTTTGCCATGATGTTGATCAATTGCAAAAAGAATTGGGTGAAAAAGCCTCTTGAACAAGGTGCCCCATTGATGCAAACATGGTGACTTGGAACTGAAGTTTTGCACCATGATCAGATTTTTGCTTCAACTAATCTTCAAATACAAGTCAAATTAATAGGTGATATGCCTCTAAACATGATTAACCAAGTTGCCTGAAGTTAAATGAGTGGTAAAACACATGGTTTGGCTGAGTTTTGAGCTGATTCAAGTCACACTTTTATCATGACCAAGGGTGCACACGATTACACTGAATTTCCACTCAATTCACCTCTCTCAATATTCCATCATCTTCAGCTATAAATATAGGTTCATCCTACCTTTATTCCTAAGCTTTTGAGAGCCATAAAACCCTACTCCACCTTCAAATTTCTGCAAAAAAATGAGCTATCATGTTTTGGTTTCCAACCACTCTCACTCCCATTTCTTGATTCCATAAGCTTCACCGTGTTCCTCTGAAGCTTATGCGACAAATTCCAAGCTCTAAGAGTACCTGAATTGTTTCAACCAAATCCACTTCCAGAGCTTCTCAGATCATTTTTGAACAAGGTAGTTTGAAGCTCCATTTTTACTCAAACAAGTTACCACAATGTAGTCCTTTGTTTGCTGAATGTTTCCCCTAACCTAGCTGGTGTTGATTCTTCTTGTTCATCAATTAATTTTTGTTTTCGTGTTCTTCTGATTTTCCTCAAAATTCTCTCTACTCCTTTTCAATAAATGAAAATAGAGAGTGAGGTTGAGTTCACATTGATGAAATAGTTGCAATGATGGTGGTTTCATGCCTGAATGTTACCATTTATCGTTCTCCGGTGAGCTGCTCACCGGAGAAGACGTCCGCAGAGGATGGACGATGACCTGAGGTGTCTTCCACGTTGGCAGAATGAAATGTTTGTATTGGTTGGATTCAAATGTGTTATAGTGTTATTTATGATCTAATTCTTATGGTGCATCCTCAGTTAAGGCGCGTTGGATCTACCACGTCTATTAATGAGGCCAAATCCAAAGCGTGTTGTTTTTTTGGTTTTATTTTATTTTCTGATTTTTTTTTATACTTTTAATTGCTTTTTCTTTAAAAATTTATAGTAATTTCTTTTTTATCCAAAAAATAACAAAATAATTTCTAAAGCGTTTCTTTCTTTAAGGAAGTGCAAAGGTTGTACCGATAATATTACAACGGTTGCATCTTAAATCCGTGATTAAATAATCTTTAATTTTTTTATATATTTATGAATTTAAATGACACACGCTTTTATAATAGGAAAATGGAAAAAATATAGATGTCAGGATTCGAACAATGTACCATTCATTCTATCACCATGGTTGTTAGAAGTTCGTTCTTGAATCGTAAGCTTATGGTTAACTTTCATTTTAGTTTGTTAGAAGTTCGTTCCTGCATTGTAAGCAATTAGTGAAGCTAGTTAGTTATGATGCACTCTCACTAGTTATGATGAGGATTCAACAATTATCTTTTCCTCATTAATTAACGTAAGGAGAATCACTACTTTCATTCATTTTCTTCAAGCTCAAGTTTATGAACTTCTTGATTTTCATACTCCTAATATGGTAGTAGTTGCAACTTTTTTTAGATTTCCTTCTTCTTTTGAATTTTTATGTAAATTCTTCTTCCATCCAATACCATGCCACCATAAGAGGATCCTGTTACAAATATCATCTCTTATGGAGATGTTATTTCAATTTAATATATCCATATGAGTGGAAGACTGAATTAAATTAGCATTATATCTCAATTGAATGGATCTAACTACCTATCGTGGTGTCGATTAATGCAATGAGCTCTTAGTGCCAAAATAAGTTAGAATTCATTGTTAGATCTATTTAAGTTCCTAATATTAATAATCTTAATAGAAGAGCATGATAACGATGAAATCATCTTGTTCATTTATGGATTTTGAATTTTGTTAATGCACCAATAACTTAGACAAATGTGTTCTTGGAGAATGCTATTGATGTGTGGATTGATCTCAAGGAACATTTTTCAAAGCCAATCAAATCTGTTTCTTAAATCTTCACACTGAAATCAATACTTGTTGAGGAAAAAAAATATTTTTTGATGTTTTGAAGATGACAAACTTTTGTGTAAATATAATTAAGATTTTGATCTTATTTGTTATTTGATGCGTGCTCTTGAGTGGAAATTAATAAGACAGATATGTATAAATGTTATCATCAATGAGATGTGAGAAGAAATGGTTCTCGAGTTTATTATTAAGCTCATTACACGGAAGAAAAAAAACATATGTTTGAAAGGAACACAAAATACCAAGTGTGACAAAGAAATAAGTCACACAATGTCATTATCGTAACTATACACTACTAAAGAGGACCAGTTTTTGAAGCAATGACAAAGTTGTAATATACATATTATATGCGTGAGTATCAAGAAAGAAGACAATGACAAAGTTGTAATTACCCTAGAGGATCAAATTATACCAAATGACATTTTCATAAATACATAAACCAGTTGAGGATCAAGAAACACAACATGAGTATCAAATTCATTCAATGACAATTATTTAAATAGATGATCTTCTCATTTACACTATCAATGGCAGAATTGTCATTACTAATAAAAGACTTGTAATTTCAAATATATACTCAGGGATGATCTGATACTTAAGAAACTAGAGGATCAAAATCTTTATAAATAGTCATTCACATTCTCTTCATTTCAAGTCAAACATTCAAGAAAAACTCAAGAGAAATATTCATGAAGTTATTTCAAAAATCATATTCTCACTAAAATCATATTCTTATAATTAAAGATATTTCTTTCTAAGAATATTTGTCTTAAAATCACATCATTCATTTAAGAAAAAATCAAGAGAGAAAACACCTTCATTCGAGGAGAGTTCAAGAGAGAAAATTCATCATATTCTTCCAAAGTTATATTCTTTCTAAAATAATAATCTTAGAATCAAGGATCTCTATTTCTAAGATTATTTGTCTTAAAACAACATCCTCTCAATAATCATTTGTAGAGGAATTGTGAATCTGATCCTCCTTACAAATCATTCTTAATATTTTGTATATCCTCAAGTCAAGGTTGATCTTGGGTGATAGTGTAAGCTATCTAAAGCTTTGTAATCACTGTTGTAAGTCTGGTGAGGCTAAAGAAAATACATCTTGGTGTAAGAAAAGGATCAAAAGATATTGACTATTAATTGAAAAATCTCACAAAACGCGGGGACTTGAGTAGTCAAGTTTGGTGAACCAGGATAAATTTATGTGTGTTCTTTCTTAAACTCTTTTCTTTAAAGCTTGCTTATTTATACAAAATTCTCACACTACAAACACTTTAAATATTGATTATATTTATAGTTTATTTTGATAAAGTTTGTTTCAGAAATTTAAAAAAAATAATTTAAAGGGGTCACTCTTCAAAAAACCCCATTCTGGTGAAATTTCTATCTACTTTAATACTCAAGCAACGACTTTATTTTTTCAGTGAGATGCTTGTATTTGTGAAGAACTTAATTCCTAAAACCTATATCAATTTGTACCTGTATTCATCAATACAGATGTGAAGCAATGCGAATTTTGACTTCAAGACCAGATAATTCAATTATTGATGGATTTTAATGAAACGTTAATTCTAAGTCATATTAATGGAACCTTTACCTTCATCGAATAAAATCTATTTTATAGTTACAACAATCTGGTTAAAAATATTAATCATGTTAGGCAGAGCCCATTTTCCATCCATTCTGGTATAAATAGATTTCAATAGTCTACCAAAAATGTCACACCACCAAACACCAATAATATATCTTATGGTGACTACAAAAAGACTACTACAACTTTATCATAATTATTATTTTGATATAATTTAAAAGATATTCGGGTGGAAATAAAAAATTAAAATTAATCCACTTTATATGACTGTTTCGGATTGGGATGGAATATGCTGTATTATGGCATTTTTCTTTTAAATTGCGAATATATAGATGAATTTCTAGGAAATATCTGTCATAATTAATAAGGGCCCAAGCATGGGTCTACCTCTTTAATCATCACAGCATCTAATGTGAGCAAGTGTTCCCACCACTATGCTGTAGCCAAAACTATTCCAACATTAAGAATCACAATGACTCTTCTGTACTACATGGACATATTTGATTAATGTTCAAAATCAAAGCGACATAAAAGTATTCTAATAGAAATCTGTTTCAAAATATTTGAGACAAATTTTATAATTTGCAAGGAGTGTTTTTAGACAAACTATATTTTTAATCTAAAATTTGTGGAAAAAAATATTTGAGACGGATTTTAAACGAATTTGCAACGAGTGTTGTTTTTGTTTTGTCCGAAAAACGCCGGTGAATCCATTTTGTTCTTTTCATATAGTTGCTGGTAATCTAAAAATAAAAATCGTAAATGATATTTTTTCCCCCATTGCAGATAGGGTTAGTTATATCGTCTCTAGTGTTAACTCTTAAAGATGTCCTTCATACTCCAAAGTTATCATGTAATTTAATATTCGTTAGTAAATTAGTCCAACATATCTCGAAGAGTGTGGATGGGGACATTAAATGTCAATTACTTACACTTAATTTAACAAATTCAATAATAATACAAATCCCTATGGGACGAGAGCATACAACAACAATGACGACAACAACAATAACACAACCAACAACAATAACATTAATAACAACAACAACATTATAAATAATATTATAAAGAAAATTGTATTCCCTTATCTATTATTTTACTCAATTTTGTTATTTCATTTGTATCTATCTAACAATATCATTGCAAGTACTACTACAAAATACACATTTTGTAACACCAATTTTACAACTGTCTTTGTGTTAATCGTGATAATAGTTTACTTTTGGGGTTTTTTTTTTGTATTTACTAAAGTACATGTCACAACGGGCATATATAACAACCATAATGAAATATACCTGGAATGAAATGATTCGAATCCCTGCACCAACAATTTTTCATTTATCCTGACATAACAGGATCGACCTTGTATATCACCACGATTTTTATAATCAACTGTGGTGTAAGTTTCAATCATTTCATCACGGTTCTTGTTGTTAACTGTGGTGAAAGGTATTACTTATTTATATATAAGCAAAATTATCTCTCGCTTCAGTACATAACAAATGTCTCTCTAAAAAAACCATAACAACTCTTTCACTCGTCTTTCTCAAAACAAAACTCTAACATCTCTATCACATATCTCTCTCATATGAAAACTCTAAAACAAAACCATAACATCAAATCATAGCCAATGACTACTTTATAGGTTCGCCTTCACTATAGTTTTTGTTTCAAAATCTGTTTATGTATTATTATTTATGTTTCAATAACTTGTTTCATAATGTTTGAACTTTCTGCTTGTTTTGACTTGTAGGTAGGGATGTTTGTTTCAATAACGAGGACGAAGCTAAAGTGATCGTTGTAAACTTGTGTGAAAGATCCAGAATGACATCCATTCAAAATAGACACAAGTTTGCAACTCTATCTCCAGTTTCGTCCTTCTTTCATTTTGGACACGCCATTATATGACATGTACGTTTCTGAAACATTCTATAACTTGATATGTTTGTTGTATAATTTATGTTGTTTATGGTTTGTTGTTGATGAATATTTTTTATGAATGTTGTTGTTAATGTTTGTTTAAAAGATGAGTTTATTATATCTTATGTGGTTTGATTATTTTTCCAATCCCTTATCGAATATATAACTTTTCAGATTGCATTAGAAAAGTATAATAGGATAGATAAAGTTATATTAGAAAACAAATACACATTCACTTCTTGAAAAGAATTCTTCAATTTGTTATCTGCATGTTGTTCTTTAACCATTAGAACTTTATTTAATGATCGTAGTTCTTCAACCACCCCTCTCTCCACCTCTAATTTTGTTTGCAAAGTAAATAATATTTTGAAAAATGAACTAGAAATGAAGGTAGGGATGGTTGAAGAACTGAGATAATTAAACAAAGTTCTAACTATTAAAGAGAAAAATGTGAATAAGGACTGGAAGAACTCTTATCAAGTATTGAACGTGAAATTGTGCTTCTAATATAACGTAATTTGTCATATTATAATGTTCTAGTTTAGATTGAAAGGTTATATATTTTGTGAGCATTAGTAAAATAAGCATTCCATATAATTTATAATAAACTCAATGTTTATATCACAACGATTGTTTAAACTAATAGTTGTTAAATATTATGCATTACAGAATATCACAACGATTGTTTAAAGTAATCGTTGTGGTAGGTAGCAGACTACATATATACAATCATGATCGCACAAACGTGGTGAAAAACATCATACATACAATTGCACCTTATCTCAAAATGGTTGGTCAAGCGTGGTGGTACTCCTTTACAAACCATTATAATAGATGTTTTCCATAGTAGTGAAGATACACTACAAAGCAGAACTTATAATTTGTCACGATTAAATCATAGTTAAACAATGTCTCATAAAATGTTGTCACTATTAAAATATGGTTTAATATAACTTTTATTTGTTTTTTCATGTTAAGTTAGAACAAACTTGCACATAGGCTTAAAAATTTTGAGATGGCTATGAGCAACAAACACTTTAAGCTTGGATCTTAATTAAGTAAACTTGGTAAAGATAATGGGTTAATGAACGAGTCAAGAATTTGAAGATGACATGGAATATGTTGTACATTTAGTTGCTTTGGAATGGAATAACCTTTTCTCTGATAAAATAAAGTCAAACTCAAGGTGTTTGCATGGTTGTGAGATAGTTCTATTGAGACAATTCCATTGGGAAAGGCAAAGCAAGAACAACCCAAATTATAACTGGTTCTAAATAAATGTTTAATTTGTTATATAATACATAAATGGAATACGACTGAAACAACAAAATTAAGTAAAATAATAGAGGAATCAATACAATTTTTATGGATACTAATATTTTAGTCATTAAATATCATTTGAATCACATTTTTCAAGAAACATACATCAAACTATTAATCCATTTATATTACATTACATGCCTTAAAGTGGCTAAAAATTAACACATTTCATCAAAAATTTATATTATATTTAATGAAATAAACATGAAATAAACTATTGTCCCTAGTATTAGCATTGACAGTAGTATTATTTATAACAGAGTATAACCTATGATACTTATTAGAAAGTAAAATATGTGAATCAACATGGATGAATTTATTAAAGTAGTATAAGCCACAATCATCAAGAACTACTTCTAGCACAACCAAGTTAGATGCCTGTGATTTCACAAAACATTTATTAGCATAGAACTCAAAGTAAACTTTATTATCTTTAGCAAATTTGGAACATATAAGATATTCCTTGTGATGCTAGGAACATAGAGAATTTAGAGTTAGGCATGCATATTAAGTTCAAACAAAAAGAAAGTATATATTGCAATACTAAGTTATGACCATTACAAACAAAAACTCCACTAGGAAAGACACTAGAATAAATATGTTATAAATTGGAACTAAGAAAATTGATAAAATGTGATGCACTTGAGTATGCAAACCAAGCCCGAGATTCTAGACCTTGTGGAATTTGTAGCATGTATTGATGAGCCAAAAGTGCAGTGGCTTGTGTGGAATCAGCACCATGACCTGACTGACTTGATTAAACCTGATCATTAATAATTTGGGTGGTTTCTTGAGTTTGAAGATTGCTTGGTATAGGTAGAAAATACTCATCAAATCTATGCCAGCACTCCGTGACAGGATGCCTATACTTATTGCATAGTTTGCATGTAGGCTTATTTTCTAAGCCATTTGTTTACTTCCACGACCCCTGCCTCTGAAACCATAACCACAACCTCTTTGGTGCTGAAAATTCAAATTACCAGTTCCAGTTTTGGAAGAAAAGGTGTTGATAACATCTTTTATGTTAGTTGTGGCACTTGGAGCTGTGAGTTCTTGATGATACTTGTCCATTTGAACCTCTTGCTCGTAAAGTAAGGCTTCCACTTCATAGATATGTATAGGCTCAGCTTTTCCATAGATCATTATAATAAAGCTTAGGATGAAAATGATTGAATTTGCAGAAGAAAATGTCCCTTAGGAAATTGATACCATCAGAGGGACTTCATTGAAGTATCTTTGTCACCCTCATAGACAATATTTATGTTGGAACTTTAATGTCTATATTTATGTTGGAACTTTAATGATGTATTCTTGCTGCCTTCAGAGGCAATATCTATGTTGGAACTTCAATGAAATATCTTTGTCGTCCTCAGAGAAAATATATATGTTATAACTTTAATGAAGTATCATTGTCTCCCTTAGAGGCAATATTTATGTTGGACAATTAAGTATCCCTGCCTCCCTCAGACACAATATCTATGTTGGAACTTCAAGTATTCTTTCTATTCTTAGAGGCAATATATGTGTTGGAACTTCAATGAAGTATCCTTGATGCCTTTAAAGGCAATATCTATGACGGAAATTCAATGAAGTATCCTCTCCACCCTTTGACACATACTAGTGCGGGACCATCATGAGAAGATTGTCGTCAAGAAAAAAAATCAAGAAACACTTGAGAGAATCAACCTAGCAAATGGTTTATTTAGTTTAGGCGATACAAAAATGATAAACGATGAGAAACAATGCATAACTAAAGAGCCGAGTCTTGGGAATATTGAGGGACTCTTCCCAACAAGAAATCCATAAATGTACCATATAATATGAAATTATTATCTTTAAAAAGACCCCGAAGGGGAGTGTTACAGTAACTCGAACGAGGCAGGAACACATATCATACAAAAGTGGAAACTTAAGAGTTGAAAAGAGGAATATGACTATATAAGTAGGGGTGGCAAAATGGATGGATTGGATGGATATGGATTGGATTGTTAATGGATGGATCAAAGTAATCCATTAATCCATTAACAATCCACTAAACTCTCTTAATAAAAATCCAATCCAATTCATCCATTAAAAGATAAAATCCATCAAATCCATCCATTAACATATTTCTAATGGATGGATATCCATCCATCCAAAAAATTAATTTAAAAATTCTTAATTTAATAAGTGACAACATAACATCCAATGGATTTATAAAATAAGATGGATGGATTGAATCCATCCATATGAGTTAGTGGATGGATTGGATCAAATCCATTAACATTTCCAAATTGATCTCTCACTGAATATTGAATTCCTGGTGAACTATCATGAACTTGATCTCCCTTCATAGACTGAATACACTTGATTTACCTGCTACCCTTTGTCCAATGCATACATGATTCACTTGGAACATGTAGTCGGGTCTTAGAGTCTCCTCTTACACTTTACCACTGCACTAGACTCTTACAGGGGTGTTGAACGTCCTCATCTCTCACGCTCTCAACCATAGGAAATGTACCACTTTGAACGTGCTTCCTGTAATACTCTTGTTCTCTCCAAATATGATAAAGACCTTAGAGACTGAAATCCTAATAAACTACCTCATCTCCCGACTTCATGTCGTATGCTTAACAAAACATCCTTCCTTCCCCACTAAATGAAAGTACTTGAAATTCTTGTCCATGCCAACGGTCAATCCGGTTTCACTAGCAAATTCAGATATTTCTTTATACCCTGACCATTCATCCGGCAGAGATATTCAACTTTCCAACTCCATCAATTCTAAAGGATTTCTTGAACCATTCACCGTCCTTCAATTCCATGTTACCGGAAGCACAACTTCTACTAAGACCTTAACTGAGCTGACCAGTTCTCTCTACTTCTAACTCTTGACTTGAGTCTACCCTCAAAACACAAGTTCCGACAACACTTCAGAGTCCTCGTGGTCACTCAACCATGATGCTACCTACCACATGGATCCTTGTGGTCCCTTTTTCCCGTCCTTTCCTACGTCTAAGAGATCGACACGAGTCATGGATCCTTGTAATGTACTTTGACATACGAGATGGATTCAGATCTAAGAGAAGCATGGTCCGATAAATCATCAATTCTCATGGAAACATGGTTCATCACAAGTCTCTTTATGTGTAGGCTCCATTCGTACATAAGGACCCAAACCTGACAAATTAATAATGTGTACATTCTGGAGAAGATTTATATATAAGCCTCCACTCTCGGAACGACACATCTCAAGGGAATTGGTTCCGACTATGTTATAAAACATAAATAATATCGAATAGATTCAGATTCTAAGGGACATATAATCGACCTTATAAATTGTCACTTCTCATGGGCCTTCCCTCCATCACAAGTCTCTTCACCCGTAGGCTCCATTCGCTTATGTAATAGCTAAGGATATCATGATTGTATTCGACAATCACAAGGTATCACATTCGCCTTAACCATAAACAACACAAACCATATGTGTTCCATACAAAGCTTTCCTCACAACTAAGCAACTACTTGCAAATGATACACACTTAGACATCATTGCACAAACATTATCATCTATGTTATCTATCATTTCCTAGTTACATCACTAGTTTATTTTATTCAATTGTGATAAGGTTTTCCTCACTTTCTTTATACTTATTCCAATATTTTATCATCATTTATAATCAACCAAACACTCACGGTAAGCATGCATAATAGTCATAATAATCATGTAAAACAATCCATACTATCATAAGTCATGCATAAGAAGTAATCAAACAAGTAAACAAACAAATGAAACAAAAGCTGCTAGATTCGCTATGCGAGCTCTGGGCGAAACAGGGGAAATTAGAGGCAGAACCAAAGTCTCCCCATGTATTGAAATTATTTTTAAAATAAATTTCATCACACCAGCTTCCTAAAGCTTCGAACGACACCCAAATCGGACACCTAAGACTCAAGATATGATTTTTTAAAATTTTATAAATTTTCCTTCCAGTGTAATCGGTTACACCCAAAACCAGCACCTGCCTCGCCATTATTTCATAGTGTAACCGGTTACACCAATTCTGATAACCGATTACACCCCTCCAAAAATCTAGAAAATGCAGTTTTTAACTGCGTAACAATTTATACCAATTCTGGTAATTGGTTACACCTGTAGCAAAATTAATTTTCTACAAATTGTTAGTACAAAAATCGCTTTCTAATACATCTCAAAACCCCACTTTTCATACAAATCAATTATCCCATTTCCACACGAAAATCACTTTTAAAAAGTCCAAAAACCTCGATTCTTTTCTACAAAAGCTCATATACTCGAGTTTCGACTCTGACTCGCAACAATGCTCAACAACATAACATCCATCACCATATCATACCATCAAATACACGACTCTACTAGCATCAATACACAATTCACCAAACAATCACCAACATAGCATTACCATACAAGTTCATAATTCATCAATCACATTACTCATCCAAATATACACACAATTGCATCAATTCACATCAATTGATCACAACATAGAGATAAGAGATAAACAAATCATATAGAGATAAAACTCACCCACATATTATCAAGCCAAACTCCATAGGAATGAAAAATCCACCATTACCTTGTTGTTCCTAGCAGAGTTCTCTTCTACCTCTATCAATGGTGATCTCCCTTGAGCCCTGACTTTTCCTTTTCTTTTTCTCCCTTATCTCTAATTCCATGTGTCTGACAATTTTCCTCAACTCCCCCTTTTTCTCTTATTTTATTATAACTTTATTATTACTAGCGTCCAGACGGGCACTCGCGTGTCCGTCTGTCCGCTTTTTTATTGCACACATATAAATATAAATGATATATTTTTATTTAATATTAATTTTACATGGAAGTTATGTGGGAAGTTATTAGTAAGGAGTTATATGAAAGATATAGTAGTAGTTCAATGGAAGTTATTGTGTAAGTTATATACTTTAAAATAAGGGTAAATTTGGTATAAAAAAAACTACACCAAAAACCAAGTATTACCTTTATATATGTTATAGAAGATATAAATATAAATGATATATTTTTATTTAATATTAATTTTACATGGAAGTTATGTAGGAAGTTATTAGTAGGGAGTTATATGAAAGATATAGTAGTAGTTCAATGGAAGTTATTGTGTAAGTTATATACTTTAAAATAAGGGTAAATTTGGTATAAAAAAAAGTTACACCAAAAACCAAGTATTGCCTATATATGTTATAGATTATAGATTATAGATAACTTATTCCAACTAATTAATATAATAATAATTTTTACCCAATATTTATTTTAAATAATATCCACCTAATACTGTTTAATCAAATAAATATTAACTAATATCAATTAATTAGTTTTACTCTCACCACCCTCAATCTCTACAATTTTACTCACACACTCCTAACACCTTAAGTTCTACTCCTTAAGGTCACTGTCTTTCACTAAAGGGTCCCTCAACACACCAAAGCATCAACAATTCATACAATCACACAATACTATTCACAAAAATTAATTAATTAATTAGACCGAGACGTTGCACCGTACTTCAAGAGGAAGATACCAAAAATGAAGATAGTGAAGATAATCAAGAATGAAGATTCAAATGAACGAAGATTGTGAAGATGAAGATTTCGCTATCGATATCGATGTCGTCTCTGATTTGCTAGTTCGCTTAGTGCATGTTATAAAGAAAATAATGAATCTGTTTTGTTTTAAATTTATTTTAAAAATCTTTGACCACAGTTGTTATATCCAACCGTAGTGAAATCGTGGTTAAATAATATTTAACTTATTTATTTATTTATGAATTTAAGTGACACACGTTTTTTGTAATAAAAAAATATTAAAAAATATAATGGTTAGAATTCGATATATATATATATATATATATATATATATATATATATATATATATATATATATATATATATATATATATATATATATATATATATATATATATATATATATATATATATATATATATATATATATATTTTTTTTTTTTTTATGGAAGTAATACATTGGATTTTTAGTTAAATTAAAAAGATATCCTAATAATTTTATCCAAGGTGAACTTACCTTCTATTTTTGTATATTTAATTTGGTCAAAAGTAAACTCTATATTATTCAACTTTTATTACATGGAAATTACCTATACATCTTTAGTAATTTCCAAATTACACCTAATATATATATATTTGGTACAATATTTTCTTCCCTTTTATTAATATTTTATTTTATTAATATTTTATATAAAAAAAGAAAAGAAAGAATGAGTCATTATTCTAATCTCAAGTGGTGAAAAACCAAATGTCAATTTCCTTATAACAAAGCACAAAAGTCTCTCTCTCTCTTCAGAATCTCAGGTTACTAAGCTCTGAGTTTTCGCTATTTTCTTTTGTAAGTTCACTCTCATGAACTCTGAATTTTTTATCGTTCTTCTTCAATTTTTTTATTGATTATGTATGAATTTTAGCCTAATCTTGTTATATGAGTAAATGGGTATTGATTAATTGAAACCCCATTTGAAAAAAAATCGTGCTTTTCTTACTGTGTTTTATTGTTACCCTAAAATTTTCAGTTGTTGGTTATGAATTTTGATCTCTAATTGTTTTATTTTGGTCATTTTTTGCATAAATTTAGGGTAAATTGTTTTCATTTATGATGAATGCGTGCATAAGTTTGTTTCCCCCTAATTATGTAACTGTTGGAACTGTTCTTTGTTGTTTGAAGGAGAAAAAGGTTTTGTGTGATGGAATATGAAATTTCTCATTCTAGTTGCTGTTTACAATTTCTCTGAATTTCTCTGAATGGTTTGCATTTTGTGATGTTTAACTATTGCCAAATTGGGATGGTGAATCTTAAGGGCTTGTGATGAATGGTTTGCCAACATATGCTACCAGTAGAATAGAAAATTGGGATGTTGAATCTTAAGGGTTTGTTTCATATATTGATTCCAACTGTATTGATTGTTTTTATTTTTGTATAGATAGATCATAGACTTTGTAGTACTGACATCTCTGAAAAAGGCGTGTTAGTGTAGTGTCAGTGTATCGACCCCAACACAACACCGACACTTGTGATAAGTTTAATTTATTCATTTCTTTTTTAAATTATTACTAGTGTTGGCGAATCAGTGTTGGTGTTGTGTCCGGTGTTCGTGTCCGTGGCCGTGCTTGTGTATGTGCTTCATAGATGATAGATAGATAGATATAGATATGATTAAGAAGGAAAATTAAAATTTGACGTGTATTTTACTATTTCTGATACAGTCGAAGAATGTCAAGTGGAGCAACGCATTGGTGTTATGAATGCAGTCGGCCAATTGTGCTGGAAGGGAGAGATATTGTCTGCCCTTACTGTGATGATGGATTCGTACAAGAACTTGACGAGATGCGAGGCATTGCACCTCAAAATACTCTTCCGTCACGCTCGGGCGAGTTTCATCAAATGCCTGACTTATTTGATGCTATTCATGCTTTTGTGGGGAACAGAGGTTCCGAAAACAGGTTTGGGCTTATGGACGCTGTTGATAATTTCATGAGACATAGGATGGCTGGAATGCACCCGAACTTTGATGTTAGAGGGAGGTCCGGTTCGTCTGTCCCGGTTCCTGAACAGAGTTGGGGTGTTTATAGTTCCGGTCCTTTTTTAGTATTTCACGGTCAAGTTCCTGGATTAAACTTACCTAATGGAAGCTCGAGAGGAGGTCCAAGGCGCGGTGATTTTGGTGACTACTTTATGGGTTCTGGACTGGAAGAACTTATCGAACAACTCACGATGAATGATCGGCGTGGTCCACCCCCAGCTGCACGATCATCAATTGATGCAATGCCGACTATTAGGATCACCCAAGCGCATCTTCGCTCTGATTCACATTGTCCAGTCTGTAAAGAAAAATTTGAACTTGGTTCTGAAGCAAGAGAGATGCCATGTGACCATATTTACCATTCTGACTGTATTATCCCTTGGTTGGTTCAACATAACTCGTGTCCTGTTTGCCGTGTCGAGCTGCCACCACAAGGACAAGTTAGTTCTCGTGGTGGTAGTAATCGAGGTTGGGGAGGAAGGAACGGTGGCAACAACGGTGGAAATGGTAGCTCAAGTAACAGGGAGAATGACCGTCAGAACAATGGAAGGAGAAATCCGTTTTCGTTTCTGTGGCCATTCCGCTCTTCTAGTTCAAACAATAATCAATATTCTGAAGGAAGCACTTCTTCAACCAATGCTGACCAGAATAACGGAACTAGTTACCATGGATGGCACGATAACTAAAAAAAGTTGCAGTCGCATTTCCTCTCGCGGCTTAAGTATTACTGCATGTGGAATAATGCTTGAAATTTGTAATGAGATGGTAAGAATATATTAATATTGTAATTTCAACTTTTTCTCATGTAAGGGAAATGGGAGATAGAAGTATGTTAAAAATCTTTGTACATGTTATTATTTAGTAAGTTGAATCTCTTTGAAGCTTTCATATGTCATTATATTATTTGATTGTTTCTTTCCCCTTTTGGTTCCCTTAACTTTGTTTGGTGTTATGCAATGAAAGATTGAATCCAGAGCCGTCATGAATTTTTGGAGGCTCTGTCTGTGACAAATAATTATGGACTCTATTTAGATATAGTTTAACTCTGACAAACATGTTATGAGGTTTTATTTAACTACAATTTATTTGTGATAGATTTGAGGCATTTTGCTGTAGTCCATCTTATACACACCCTTAAAGACAATCTTGTAAAGACGATTCTGATTGAAGACAAGATACTTGTATATATGTTTTGTCCCTTTGTAATATAGTTGGTCATTGCAATCAAATGCAAATTGATCCTCTATCTTTGCCAGGCTGGAAAAACTCCATTGAACCAATACTTTTGGTTATGGAGTATATTGGATGCAAAATGGACAGTTCATAACATCTACACAGCCCTTGAAATATACTTTAAATAATAGAGAAATCAAATTAAGGTATAAGGATTTGAGTTGAAATTTTATCCAATTGGAATAGTATTTATTTGTAAATATTGTTCAGTGCATCGAACATCAAACTCAATAGAGTACAATAATTTGTTTTGTATTGTTGAGTATTTATTATTTTACAAATCAAAGGTATCCTAAGACTTTAAATATGCTTTTATAATAATTACAAACAGAATCAGACAAAAAGGTGTAAGAAAATATCAATATGATGAAAATGCTTTCTCAAAGGTGCTGGAAGTTCTCAAATAATTCAGAGAGAATAACATATCCTGAACCACCAAGCACCATTAGTAGGGTTATCCTCCCTCCTGGAACTAGTTCAGGTAGTTTCACTGATGAAGATGAATTTGAGTTCCTATCAGACCATGACATTGCAGCAGGAATAACTCCGAAAAGCAGCAACACTGTCAATGACAATAAACAATGAAAAAACCTGTCAACTCAATTTTAGTCAGATTAAAATGAATCATCCTGAAGAATCTGAGTTTGAATCCGGACTGTAACAATCATTGTCCATATGTTGCTTTTTGGCCGTACTCTGGATTCACATGGCCCCCTCGCGGGTGAGTGCAAAAATATATTGCACTTAAAATTAACATGGTAATGAAAATAATGAGCATTTACCTCCATATGTTCCAGCAAAGTCCAAGGCTTTAAAAAATATTTCAGGGTCCAACAATGAGAGTAGAAGTGGTGGAATTAAAGTTAGTATATATGGAAGAGGTTTGTTCTGGCCTGTTGGAAGATTCAGCACTGAAAAACAGTAAAGGTATCGTTCAGATACTAATGGATTATGTATACGGGCACGTGTCAATGTTGAACACTAATATATGTGATTACATTTAATCACATCAATTTTTCAAATTATCACCGGTATCAGCATGTCAGTATTTGTGTCCGTGCTTCATAGTACGTGATAGTGCATCAAATAATTTTGACGAAATTTCCGTATTAGCTTTAATCAAAAGATAAGAGAAAATGGAAATACAATATACATACAGTCTGCTAGAAAGTCTGACAAACCCAAAGCAAATCCAATGTAAGAAGTAGCAATTGCAAGAAATGAGAAGGCCTCAACTATAGGCTGCAAGAAAAAAAGTTTTACTAACTAGTCATGAACTTCAATGCAGTATTGGAAAAAAAGTGGACTCTGTCATAAAAAACTTACTCCAATTGTTCCATTTGAAGATCTCAACTGTTGTAATGGATCTAACCCCATTGGATTGTCACCAACAGTTCCTAAGATAACACCATTCCATATGAGAAACAGAACAAGAGGTATACCAGTGCCTAGTACTATTGCACTCCTGCAACAAAAATAAGTGATGCAGTAAAGTCTAGAAAATTTCTAATATGCATAACTTGTTGATGTTTAAGAAAAGAGCAAAGATGAGATTTGGCACCTTACTTTTAACAAGTCTCCTTCAAGATTTGTACAAAGAACAGGTACAACATTCTGAATAAGAATAAAATCCAAGTGTTAAAACCTTGGTCATTGTTCAACAAGTTCTCTGAAACACCGACACCCTTGAAAATAGGCGTAGCAGTGATCGTGTCAGACACCGACACCGAATTGTGATGATTACGTTCAATTGATTCATTTTCCTAAACTATTACTGGTGCCGATGTGTCAATGTCGTATTGTGTCTGGTATCCGTGTTTGTGTGCGTGCTTCATAGTCAACAACTTGAGGTTCTTGAGGTTAGGGAAGTTACATGGTAAACAAACGAGAGTGCGATAATTGGTATACTCATAGGAACTGCTGGGAAGTTGGCTTTTAAAAGAGCATCCAAATGCAGGTTTCCACTAGCAACTGCCTAATATAGAAAAACATATCTTAATCTCATCATGAACAAATATGGTTTATAAATCATTTTTGAGTCCTATGAATCATGTAATAGATAAGAGATAAATTATATACGAAAGTTTCATAAGTTTTGGCATAAAAATCTTACCACAAGAGCTACAAAAAAGCTGATGATTCCAAATACTAGAACTCCATTAATTGCACCAATAAAGCGTTGGCTACAGATCACAACTAAGTATTGTCAGTTAAGAGGATACAATACGTAGCACCGAAACTTCAAATTGAAGGTGTGTCACATGTCAAGTGTCTGACATGACATCAACGCTAGTGGTTACATTCGATCTTTTGTCATTTACTTTAATTATTGTTCGTGTCTAAGCATCGTGTCTGGTGTCCGTGTCAGTGTTTCACAAATTGTTGCAGAAGAAAAGTTTATGAAAGCATGAAGAAAGTAAAACAAACCTTCCAAAGAAGCATATCCCTCCAAAAATCAATGAAAACAAAGTTCCACTTTCCCATCTGTAGCCAAAATTGTAGTATTAGCCCCTAACAAACTTTGAATGCTTGGAATACCAAAGATATATGAAAATTCAGGCAGAATTTAAGGCCTAGTTAATGGCTTGTACATTGGAATGTGAAGAAAATTTGTCAAGATATCCGAAGAACGAGCTATATAGGCAACCAAAACTGCATAATGGATGAAGATGTATGACCAACTGCAAAAAAATGATTGTTAAATATTTCTTAAAAATCATGAAATCATTGATTTATAAACTTACCATGAAATTTGAACTCCTACTGTCCCTAAAGTTCTTCTAGCCATTGATACCTGAACTTAATCAAGATCAAGTTACTAAAAATTGTCTCAAAAACAAAAACTTCAAAAAGTCGCATCAGAGTGTAACTTCTCGGAACTTTTTCTCTAAAATTTAGTATCATTCTATTAGGGAGTTACCAATGATACGCCGCCGGAACCAAGATCACACATGGTGTTGACATTTACTTCTGCAAGGAGCAAACCTGTCACAACCTACAAGAGTTCTTATCAGAAGTGCTTATTTTTCAGAAGAAAAAAAATATAATAGGCAATGAAAATTATTACCATGAATAACCAACAAAGAATGCAAGTAACTGTGGATGCTAAAAAGCCTGATTCTTGTGTCACTGCAGGAATTGCAAGTATCCCTGCACCTACCTGCAATATTTCATAGCATTTGACACACAAACACCGATACCAGACACAATATTGATACTAAACATAGCACTGATGACATACACACACTGACACCAGACACAATATTGATATTGAACGTAGCACTTAAGACACAAAAACACCGACACCAGACACAATATTGATACTAAACGTAGCACTGATGACACGCAAACACCGACACCAGACACAATATTGATATTGAACGTAGCACCACGTAAACACCGACACCAGACACGATATTGATACTAGACAAAACATTGATAGATAGACACTATTAATAATTTAAGAAAACCCAAGTAATTGAACATCACTATATGTGTCAACAACAAATGCAGCACATGTCTTCGTTTGAAGTGTCTGTGCTACGTAGTCTATGATAACGAAAATAAAGCTCATACATTTGAATGTAATAAAAAATAGTTTCAATGAACATGCTTATATAAACGTATTAAAATTACACAATACATAAGCTATTAAGCACATGTTACAAAATTGAAAGAGCAAGATTTTCTCACTGTAGTGCCTGCAACCAGGAAAATTGCACTAGATAAGCTTCCTGTTAATACCAAAACACAAAAAGAAAGAAAAACATGAACAAGTTAAATTCACATAATTGCAAGAAAAAGAGGTGTGCAAATAGCAATGCAACCAACCAGGTTCTCTCTTTAAAGTAACTTGGTTAATGTTGGAGAACAAACGCTCAAATTGAAATGCTTCTTCTTCTTCCTCCTTCTCTTCTTCTTGTATAGATTGAGTTTCTTTTTGTTGTGAGAAACATTTGGGAAGATTTTTTCTACTCAAAGTCAAAGGAGAAGGAAGGTTAGTTTGATGAAGAAATGGAGGAGGCTTAAATAGTAATTGTGGTTTCCTTTGTTGGATCAAAAAAGTTGGAATGTGGAAGAATGGTGAAACAGAAGAACAAGAGGACAATAACACCATTTTATATATGTTTTTGTAGTTCAATTAGACATTGTGTTTTGTTTGGTGTGTGACAAATTGAGTGTGAATTTTAACTGTCACTTAGATGTAATGAAAGGCTATTATCTACCTCCAGTTTTTTTGGAGATAGTGTGGGCCATAGTCTATTGATTCTTTCAATTTAGTTTCAATATTAAGTTTTTTTTACAACCTTGTCTTAATCCTATATAGTTTAAATCAAAAGAAATATCAGGTCGTAATGGCAATTATTGGCTTTAGCACATAAGAAGTCATTATTTGATCCCTTTTTTTTCTGAATTATTTTCTCACATCTCTTCATGTTCTAGTTGTTTTCATCAGTTGCAGAAGTTCATCAAAGACCATTTACACAAGGCCTATAAATACCTTATGGTCTTGAGAGTAATAGAATTCACACTCTAGAATTCAACTTATATTGTTATTAGGTTTCTACATTTTATTTATCATTTGTTTCTATTTATCGTTATTTTAAACATTTATGAGTTCTATGATGCTTGTGTTGTTTCTTTATTGAACAGACCTGAGTACATCATTTAGAGTATGAGGCATTGGGATTGTCCTATCGACAGGCCTCATGCAAGTTTTCTAGTGTTGATAAATAACAATAATTTTCACATTGTTTTGACATTTCTGATTTTGACGTAAAATGTTCGCTATGAAAATAAAAACAGATGGACATCTATTATATGTTGAAAGGGTATAAACAATGTACAATTTTGAAATTCGGATGATTGATTTTGAGATGATAAAAGTGTCTCAAATATTGAACTTTTTCTTTTAAAAGGGATTTTGAGCAAACAAGATATGTTACGAAAGAAGTTAAAATATGGATTTATATCACAGTAATGTGCCAACGAAAATGGGGATTACCACTATTTTTAGTGTTTTCAACAAAAATAAAATTCTCGTTATAATCAGAACTGAAACTTGTATGAGCAAAGTTGTTGACAACAATCAAAGTCTTAAATTTTTCTTGGATTTTTAAGAAAAACCAAAATATTATTTTTCTCATTAACAAAATCAAATATCAGTCGTCTTAGATAAACGACGAATCAATTGAACTAAATATTCAAAATTTAGTATGCTTGCAAAGTCTCATGCAACTTTGTGCCTAAATTTGAAATTTTTGACTAAGCTCTCAAATTATTTAGCGATGAAGTAGAAACCTTCATCCTTAATTACCTATCTTTGTACACCAAATCATGGGAAAACAAATTTTTGGAAGAAATTGATCACAACCCATGCATCATTTGTATGAGAAGTTATTGCTTCAATTAATTTAGATACATAATATACTGTTACGAGTATATATTAATCTCCCAACAAAAAGGTAAATAGCCTCCACAAAGTCAATATCCCTCGCATCAAAAATTTCCACTTTAAGGATATTGTTCAGTGGCATCTCGTTTCTTTTTTAAAAAATTCTAGTACACTATAATTGATCATATTTTATAACATATTGATGCACATACTTAAAGAGAGTAGACAAGTAAAAACCGAGTTAGAATATTTTTGTTCTGATTTTCGATGAGTTTGTATGACAACCGTAAGCAAAAGAATGATAGTGAAACTGTTAGAACAAGATTTGGTTCTGCAACATATCTCTAAGTTTTGATAATACCAAAGTATTATTTGTGTGAGAACAATTTTGATACTCTGACGTTTGTTTTTCTGAAGATTCAAGAAACAGGTTCGGACTCTGATAGAGATCATGTGCATTGCCACTCTGATCTGACCAAAGTCGTTTCTGCGTTATAAGAAGCAAGTCTACTTCTGATCTACTCTCACTCAGAAAGATTCTAAGAAGACAATATGCTGCTGCTGCAATACTCTCTTGGTTTCCACCTCTGATCATGACTATGATACTTTACTTCTAAAGGTTTTCTAAGCTTCTGAAGTCATTATCTTCTGAAGACTAAGTGCTGAAGACTCTGAAGACAAGGTTCTGTTGAACGAAGTTCTGAAGACTTGAGTTTCTGAAGAATAAGTGTTGAAGACTCCTAAGACAAAGTTCTATTGAACGATGTTCTGAAGACTCTAAAGTCTTAAGTTACTAATGACCAAGGGTTCTGAAGACTGAGTGCTTAAATTTATGAAGACAAGGTTCTGGTGAACAAGTTCTGAAGACTCTGAATACTCAAGACTCTAAAGACCTAGTGATAAACTCTTTTACTCATGCTTCAATCATCTTTATTCAGAAGCCTCTGATGTAAAGAAGATAAGCTCAATTATTTACGAGGAAAAATAGTACATGGTATGTTCCAACGTTTCATTCCACTACCATTCCATTATCCTGATTTGATGGTACAAAGGACAACTTTTGTGAACGATTTTCATCCCTGCGTAACGACATTATTTCAAATCGCCAGCTATCTAAAGGATATTCTCGATCTGCCCTCCAACGGATCTTTTTCTGGCTATATAAGGACTTGATTACTTGAAGAAATTAAGAAGTTTCACAACGATTAATACAAAGGTTACTCTTTGATTAAAAACGACCTATGAAGAACTAAAGCTACAGTATTGAAGTACCACAATACAAAGAAAAAACATTGTTCATACTGTAATAGTGTGTTTAGTCATTTGAGATATTAATAGTATTTATATCTGCTTATGTAAAAGCAATTTCATTGTAAACATCTTTGTTCAAACTGTTGTTTGTAACTCCTTAAGGGACCAGTTAGATCAAAATCCTTAAGAAGAGACAGTTAGTCTTTGTTGTTAGTCACATCGGTTGCTAGTGCAGATTGTAATTCCTTAATGGACCAGTTGAGTCAGAATCCTTAAGAAGAGACGATTAGTCTTTGTTGTTAGTCACCAACTGTTGCTAGTGCAGTGTAACATGTTAATTATAGTGGATTAAGTCCTTGTGTATAAGGCGAAATCACCTTGGCGGACGGACTGGATTAGCTTGATAGTTTTCAAGTGAACCAGGATATATCGTGTGTCCTTCTCTATTATTAGTCTATTTGTGATCTTTGTTTGAGTTTCACAAAAAGCTATCATTTTTGAAAACCCAATTTAACCACCCCCCCCCCCCCCCCCCCCCGTTTCTTGTGTTTTCTCACACCTTCATAAACATAATGCTCTCCAATTCCACTTCATGATTTCATATTTCAAAAATCCCATAAGCTCGTCTTTTGAAAAGTAATGGTTCATTCTAGTAATAACGTTTTATAACTGAAAATAATTTTTTTTCTTTTTGGTGATAATTTAGATCCAAGGATAATACTCTAGATGTTTGATAGTTTATAAAGTCAGTATGCCACGAGGCTTTCTTTTAAACCAGGACAAATAATTGATCTTCTAAAAAATAATAGTCAAGTGGTAACTTATCCCTTTTTGTTTCGGTTAATCTTGAATCATGGTCTACTACTACTTTCTCTTATCCTTTTTTATCTCTTGTAAAAAATAGAACAGAACGATGCAGATATAGTTGAGAGTGTGAGTTTAATACTTTAGTTTGTCTCACACGAAAAATGAAGGTGTGGTAAGACGCATCCAGACACTGACATTTTAAGCCTACAAATTTGAAAAAAATATAACGGAACGTGACAAATACATTTGAGAGGACAGACTTAAAACTTTGATTCATCCTGAAAAAAATGTGAACAAATAGATACCTCCGACAAGTCGGGTTTGTTTTGCAGTATATTTTATAAAAGAATCTTCCTTCTTTATCCTATGGAAATTCATTTTTCTTTACAACATATAATCCTAAATTTAAACAGGAGTAATTTAGATCCAAAAGGACCTATATAATTTAGGTGAATTTTTTAAAGCATCTTATGTATTTATAATACACCATGCGAAATTTAGAAAATGTTCTTCGTTTTTGAAGATATATATTTGAATGTATTATAATATACACATTTTATTTGTCTTAATTTTATTGATTCTGAAAATATATCTCTAAAAAAAATTTGAAAATATATTTCTAAAAACTAAAACAAAAATAAAAAAATAAAAAAAATGAAAACACATGGCTTCTTGGAAAACAATTGATCTAAAACTTTAAATTAATTATTGAACCATTTCGTTATGATTTCTTTATAAAATTTCATAAAACTAGTGATTCAACATCATACATAAAATTGTACAAGACTGTTAATTTTTCGTTTAATAAAAAATATGTACAACAGTGAAAAGTCGTGTTAAATTCATCGGTGTAATATTGCTTTTATTTTATAATAAAATTAAAGCAAATGAAAATTTTGAAACAATATTTATTTTTTTTGTAAATAATGAGAGAGAAATAATAATTTGACTTCAGTGACTAATTTTTAGATTTAAACAAAGTCTAGTGAGCAGAATTGTGTTTTCTTACTTATTTTTGTCTTTTTAGTTTTCAGAAATATATTTTAAAAAAAATTTAGATATATTTTCAAAATCAATTCATTTGTTAAAATAAGTGTCCATTTGTAAAAAAAAAAAAAATATCTCAAAATAAATATCGCATTTGTAAAAAAATTATTCCAAAATAAATTTCACTTTTAGTTTCTAATACAGTTTTAATCTTAATATTACAATTGTATCCTCTAATTAATACTCCTAAATTATTATTTCTCTCACATTGATAATTTAAATACACGATTCCCCAACAAAAATAATTTAATAAAATTGTTATTCTCTCTTTTATAAATGTCTCATTTTTTAAATTTATGTAAAAACATCAAGTATGATCCTTATTTTGAGACAGAAGTGATAAAAAACACTTCGTCCTTACTTAGAGTTCACTTTTAACAAGGTTGAAGTAGGTGTGGTGCTACAGCCACAAAATTTGTCGGTGTTTGTTGTTACTTTTGTGGCTGCAGGATTATTAATTTTTACTCGAAAATTTCAGGCATCGTAAGATTGGGTGAATGGCAGAGTGTGAATGTGAATGTGAGCATATGATTTTCTTGGATGCTTGCCCTTCCCACTGAAGCTTAATCACCAACAAACATAAACTATAGAATCAAAAGAACCAACAACAAATCCACACACATTTTTGGGTTTTTCTTTCATTTTATTCATTCATTATATCACCTATCATTTTACCGAGATGGAGAAGAAACAAACTGTCTCGGTAAACTAAAAAGATCTTTCCCTTCAAAAGGAGAACTCCACTCCCGGGAACCTGCAGTAGAACTTTCACCAGCAGCTGCTCCACCATCTTGCAATCCGGGTGCGGTGATATTGCTCCCATTTGAGGTCAAGGGTCTCATTGTCTGTTGTAGAGCAACTACTCCAGAAGCATTAGAATCATGCATTTGAGCCCTAGTCTTTGTAAAAGGTGAAAGCCCCAACAATAAAGTATTTGACTTTGGTGAAGATAAACCTCTATCCAAAGACCAATCTATGCTTGTATAATCAAACTGCATGGACCCACCAGTGCTCCAGTCTACGGGAGAAGATGCCCCAGACGTTGCTGCTGAACCTTTCCCTGAAAAGAGACCAAGTGAAGATGCAGCAGCAATTGCTTGAGACGGACCCGCTCTATTCCAATTGCTATTGCCTCGGTTGGCTGCTTGAGGATCTACTGAATTGCTGCTGCCAGCAGCAAACAGTTGTTGAGGTTGATATGGAAGTTGGTGGTACATTTGATTAGAACCTCGATAGTTTGGACTAGGGCTTCTAGTACTAGGAGCTTGGGGTAAAAACATATTAGACCTCATAGCTTCTACACTATTCGATTGATACCAACTCGCAGATATTCCAGGAGGCGATGAACTCATGCTTGCCGCTGGTATCTGCTTTGCATTAACAGTTTGGGGCCGCTGCATTACAACTATGGGTTCTTTGGCTACTCCAGGTTGAAGATTCTTATAATCACCTCCAACAGACACAAAACGAGCATCAGTCTTAGCAGGTGGCGGTGACACTTGCAACGGTGATGTCAATGTATAAGAAACAGAAGGATTAGATCCTGCACCAGACCACCTTTTGTCAGTTGGTATAGTGGTCTGTTGTGGCTTTACCCAATCAGACTTGGGTGGCATTCTCTTTAGAGGTTGCATATTTTTATTACTGGAATCTGAGGATACTCCATTCGTTATTGCTGCTTTTGTATAGTTAAAATCTTTGTCATCTGTTTTGTGTTGGTTCGGAGAAGGAACGGGTTTGGTTTGTGACCTTGGGTTCTGACTAGAAACTCCTGACTGCTTACCATTGTTGATGATAGAAGGATCACCAGTTTCCTCTGGCTTTGGAGGAGCAGATGGGGGATCATGTTTGGTTTCTCTCAAGATCTCTGCAGCCTTTTCAAGATCACCCTCACAGGAAACAATGACTCTTTCAACCTCCTGTTTTGAGCAACCATACCTAATTTCCATGTCGGCAATCCTAGCAAGCTCTTCTGATATGTCAATTTTCAAATTGCCCCCCCTACCCATGGTTTTATCATTTTGACCATCTTCTTCACCACTTTCAAATAGCCATGCTACTGATTCCTCCACCCTACCTTCATTCAATACCAGTGCCATTGTTGCCCGTTCCTGAGAAAATCCCATAGCCACAAACTGTTGAGCAAGTGTCTCAAGTTTCCTTGACATAAGATATCCTCTGCACCGCTCACGCAGCTCCTGTGCCCGTCTTTCCTTCTGCCTTTGATGTTTTCTCTCATTCTTTTGGCGGATTTTCTCTCGCTTATCATTATCAGCTCCAGGAACTGCTTCCAAACGAACAGGGGGATTAGAAGTTTTTTCTTTATGGTCTTCAGACTCACCAGACCAACTACCATTGTTAGAAACAGAATCATATTCAACACCGGCTACCACCGAGCTGCCAGGGTGTTCATCTGTCTCGTCTATGTTCCGAAAACGACCATTAGAATGTATTGGTGAGGTGGAGGGTGCCACTGAAATGTCCAGAGAATGGAATGTTCCTAATAATGGATTGTATCCACTCGCTGGAATACCAGACGCTGCACTACCAGATCCTGTGGACTTCGCTGAAGCTTTCTGAGCTTCCTTGCTAGCTTTTTTGTCTTTAGACTTGGATCGCGACGCAGGAGACATTTCTTTAACCCTGTCACATTTAAAGAAAATAAAATTGAGTACATTTTTTATATTTAACTACTGAATCGGAAGATCATTACAAGCATCAAGTAAGAGCGAGACAAAACTTATTGACTGAATGTTGAGATCCTCTCCATTTGGATAGACACAGAGTAGATAGTGGACCTTTCATCAAAGTGGGTCCAACACCATCATTAATTTTTTACAACGCCTGTGTCTATCTCTCTCCCAATGGAACTCTCCATTAAATTCTGTTCACATGTAAATGATGCAATCCATAAAATAAAATAAAAATACTGACACCAGTCCCGTAATATATATGTCTTGATCTCTATTGGCAAAAGATCAAGAAACAAGAACTTACAATTAGGAGGAAATTATTGAATACTAAAGCTAATGAAATGAAAACTAATTCCCATTCTCTAATTTGAAGTATAACAATCTACAAAGGGGGCAGTTATTTCAGAATAAAATCATATTAACAGTAATGATGCATCGGGGAATATTATTCCCAAGTATAACTTACTATGGTTGGTAAATACTATCACCCCTAGAAATTATATTTAAAAAAATTAGTACATGATAAAAAAGAATTAAAATATAGAAAATTGTGGTAGAGTTATTAGGTGAAAGTGCGAAATTATTGTTTGAAGTGTTTAAAAAAATACAATTCCCATGGAAGTATAAGATCTCCACCGTTTAACAAGTGAACAGAGAGTGCAATGGTTAAAATCCCCACTAACATCATAATCATACTACTAACAATATTAAGATAAGCCATTTAAACAGATGTATTATTTTCAATTGCCACTTCTCCAAGTTGAATTATAATTTATTATATACCTTGAAACAAACACACACTATGGGGAAAAAAAACAAGAAAGAAAGTGAATTAGCACAAATACTAACTACATGGTTTGATCCCCACTAACTAGCCCAAATACTAACTACAAACAAACCATGCCAAAATAGTTTGGCCATATAAATATCTTCTCAATTAAAAAACATGTATATAGCTATGAAGCACGGACACCGGAAACACGACACTGACACATCGGTAATAAAATGAAGAAAAAAAATGAATAAGTTAAACGTAATCACAAGTATTGATGTTGGTTCCAGACACCAACATTTTTTTCCAGAGGTGTCAGTGTTACATGTTACGAGGAAACATTGAAGAAACATAAACAGGGGGAAGGAATATCGTGAAGGTATCTAATCATTCTAATGAGAAATAGGACTTAAAACAATTATACATAGCCCATCTGACGATAAAAAAGTAGGTCCTTGAAAGATCATGTCTCTCCATTTATTCATACAAGCAGTACATAAATCTCCAGTCATTTTAACTTAATTCTTATCTGGCAACACTTACACAGGAGAGCATCAAAATTGAGAAAATTTCACTTGAGTTTGGCTAAACAGATACACAGCCCAAGTTCATAATTTCACAAATGATTACTGAGAAGATAAAGTTAACGGAAGAAGTACCCATAATCCAGCACCACTTTTCACACAAGTATAGCATTTTGATCAAACACACAGCAATACTGATATAAAGTAAAAGTCGAAAAACAACAAACAACCATAAGGAGATGATAACAAAGCCATATTTCCATGTTCAGACATCAGATTCTGTTCAAAATACTAATAACAACAGTCATGCCCTTCAATTCCCGTTGAGGAACAGGTTCTCTTCAGATTAATTCTATAGCTAATTCACCTTTAAACCAAAGCTAGCAGCCTAACTCAAACAAAAAGAGTGAAGTATCCATTTGGTTCCAAGAAACATTTTATATTTCCAGTACTTGGTTTCACTTTTAATTACCAAACTGCAACTTTGTTTTCACTTGGTTTCCAGTTTACACTATAAAGTGAAAGAAAAAAAAAACAAGGTAACAAAACAAGTGAAAACAGGAAACGAAAAGGGACATCGGCTCCTCAAACCAAATCAAACCAAACTAATATTCTTCCACAGAGCTAGGACGAGTAGCTCCCGATTTTTCACAAGTATGCCACCAGTGATCATTCTCTATGAACATTCAAAATTCGAGAACTAACCGTTACACCACAAATCACCAAAATACTATCATATCTATACCCAAACTACAAAACATTTTCCATTATCTCGCAAAAAAAACACTGCCAACACAGAAACCAGAAACCTGATAAATCCAAATCGAGTTTCAAAATTGAAAACACAATCAAAGCAGAAATGAACCAACACCAACACAAGCCACGCGTGATTCGATACAAATTTCACACTTGACAAATCCTGAGATACTCAAGCTTCTTCAATTCTGCAACCACGTGAAAAACTAAAATGCGGATTTCGAATCACTAACCGAGAAACAAAACAAACACGCAATTTTGACACTCCTCGATACAATCCACGACTTGCCGACAGAAGATCATAGCTATGGTTTTGAGACGAAAAATACGAACAAAAAATGAGAAAATTGAGAAGCGGGATAAGAGGAAGTGCCAACCTGATGTTTCAGACAAAGTAGCGTTGATGAAGGATGGTGGTGCTTGATAGATCGTTGTTCAACGGGAAAATCGTTAGAGAGAGAAGGAAGAGAGAGAGGGTGAGATAGGTTTTTCGAGGCTCAAACTGAATTCGATAGAATTAGGGTTTTGAAGAGAGATCTGAAAAATGTAAGAAGAAAAATTAAACGATTTTTTTTTAATGAAAAAAGTTATAGACATAGAAAAAGGAAAAAATAAAAAAAATTATATAAATATTAATTTTTTATTTATTAAATTTTCTATATTAATTTAAGAGAAAAAATATATGGACAAGATAAAATATTTTTATAATGTCAACCAATGACAGACATAGATTCTGCCACATCACGCTTTTAATTTTAAAATGTTGTTCTGATTTGATAATTTAAAATAATTTAATTGGACGTCTATGTAATATTTTTTTACACTGATAGTGCATTGTCTTTAAACTCTTAATTTAAATTTTATTATTATTATTATTATTATTATTATCTAGCTTAATAATCAAATTTTCATCTCTAATAAATAGAGTGTTAATATTTTTTTTACAATGAAAAAAGAAAAGGAAAATAAATTAAAAATTATATATATAACCAAGTCCCACTAACATGAGTTAGCATAAGACTAATGATTTTAATAGAAGGCTCCCTAAAAGTTCAGTACGCTGCATCATTATAAACTTTATATTTTGTTAGATAGTCCGTTGAAGCATTCCTCTTCTTAAGGGTCTGTTTGGTTCAAATGAGGGGGAGGGGAGGGGAGGGATTTTAATGAAGGGGAGGGGAGGGGAGGGGAGGTGAAGGAATTTTTTAATCAAATAAGTGTTTGGTTCAAAAGAGAGGAGGGGAGGGGAGGGGAGGGATTTTAATTAAAAATGTGTTTGGTTCAGAAGGGGAGGGGAGGGGTTTTATTAATAATTTACAGTTTTATCCTTATGATCTTATATAAGTCATACGATATTAAAATGTGAAAAATTCGTGCGTATTTTTGTTGGTAATAAAATTTCTAATATTGAGTGATTAAAAAAATATTTATTTGTCACATAAAGTTAAAAAATTGAGTATAATTGATTCGACTTATAACTTTCCAACATAAATTAAACTATATGCCAATAACATCGTTTAAATTATGATGAATCATATAACAAAACAAATATATAAAATAACTTATTACTAAATATTAATGGTTCAAAATATTTAATAAAATGAATAAACAAAAATAAATAAAATGATATGGTTTACAATTTGATATAAAAGAAAATATGATAGAGTACATAACAAAATTAAAAGAAAAAAACGAATATAACGAAACATAATTTTTTTATAAAAAAAGACAATGATTATGATTTATATTAATTATAAAAATTATAAAATAATTTGAAGGTGGAGAACAATTATAATAATTCGATGAAAACAATCGAGAAAAAACAGTAACACAAAAGATAACAAATAGTTTTGAAATAATAAAATTAAAATGAGGATATTTTAGTAAATATAATAAATTTTAAATACTAAAACTCATATTCCCTCCCCTCCCCTCCAAATCCCCCCAATTCGGAGGGAACCAAAAAATGTGTTTTGGAGGGATTTTGCTCCCCTCCCCTCCCCTCCCCTCCCCTCCTAAAATTTGAACCAAACATATTTAATTAAAGATTTCCCCTCCCCTCCCCTCCCCTCCCCTCCATCTACCCCGAACCAAACACACCCTAAGAGTGTGAAATATCTAAACTTGTCATTCTATAGAGAGAAACTATTTAATGTTGTGAAGAATTGTGACATAGCGATGTCATGCATTAGCAGGTTATGAGATAAGCTTGATAGCTGAGTTGGAGTTCGAATAACACATTAAGTCTTTGAAGCTAAGGCACTCAAAAGGGGGTCACTAGCTGACCACACTCTGTTGGGCTGCTGTCTGTTCACCGTTGATGAGGAGGAGGAGGGGGTGTACCTGTAAGGCACTCTGATGCCAAAGTAAGTATTTAGGCAGGATGATCACAAGTATAGAAAAAGGAGTAAGAAGTGAATTACCTGACCCTCTTGTGGAAGAGGGTATTTATAGAGAGACCCCAGCGCTGGGCCAACGGTCACTTGTGTTGGGCTGGATTGTCAGGCTCAACCCAGGTGACTGCTAGGGCTTACGTGACGTAGTGAAGACCAGGACGTGGTATTTGCCCTAGCCCAACTGTCCCATGATCTCCGAAAAGTGGGTTTGACTTGCTCTTTCGGAGGTGGGCAGTTGGTCGGTGACGTGTCTCCGCGGAGGGGAGCACGTGGAGAACGTGCGAATGACACGTTGATCTCCCCGCGGAGGGGAGATCGCGAGGTTCCCCAAAGGTGTGTTGATCTCCCCGCGGAGGGGAGCATACGAGGGTGTGGGGGGCCACGTTGTCCTGCTCGTTGGCATAGGGATTCCGCCCGCCGGGGGGGAGGGGGGTTGTTCTGCCCGACGAGGGACAGTGGTCGACAACGCCTCCCCGCGAAGGGGAAAGCGCAAAGGATGTCTAGAGGCACGTTGTTCTCCTCGACGGGAGCATGCCCTGCCCGTCGAGGAGTCACGTGTTCAGTCAGCCTGCACAAACCACATTGGGCCTTTATTATGCATCATTGGGCTGGGCCGCGAGGTGAGGTCGGGGCCCAGGCCAGAACAGGAGCCCCCCAAGTCGAAGCTCTTCGGTGGGAGAGTGAGGACTTGAAAACGTTGTTTCGGGGAAGAAGGTCGCGAGGCGCGAGACTCCGCCGGCTCGCGTTCGGCGAGGTGCGTGTGTGCGAAGGTCTCTCCACGTCGCCGGGTGCGCGGGGCAAAGGCATCTGAAGGGACGCGACTGTCAGCTTACCGCCACGTGTCACGCATTGAGTGGGCGTGAGGGCGGCTACCCTATGGCACTCATGAGCCTAGAGTCGCTTCGAGTTCCGCGTCGGGTTATAAATATGGGAGTCCCCGCGCACTTTTTACTTTTCATCTTGCCTTTTTACTTATGAAGCTCTGTTGTTCCGTTGAACCCTTGGAGGTCAGAGCCCATGTAAGGGGATAGGTTGGATTCGTCGAGTTGGAGGATCGTGAAAAGGTGGGTGTACATGATGTCCACCGAGCTTCCTCCGTCGACCAGGATGCGTCTGACATCGAAGTTCGCCATCCGTGCCCGTATCAGCAGGGGAATGCTAGAGTTAGGGGAGCCCCCGGGAAGTTCCTCGAGGTAAAAGGTGATCGGATTGGATCGGCCGCGAAATTTGTCGAGAGTGCTCATCTTACCGGAGTTGCTTGTGATAAGTTCTTCGAACTTTCTTTTTACCGATCCTACGGACAGGTTCCTCGGGGATCCGCCGGAGATGTCCATGGCTCTTGGAGAGTATTCCCATCGACTGGTGGGGCGTACCGGCTCGTCGGGCAGATCAGGGCCGTCGAGGAGGCCGAGTTCTCTATGAGCGAACCAATCCTCAGGGCGGCTGACGCAGAGGGAGACCTGGAGGTCGTTGTCACCGTCTAAAGAGGGAAGCTCTTCGACTATCTTGGCCTCGGGAGCGTCTTGCCTCGGGGTTTCTCCTCCCCGGGTGTATCTCATCAGGTGACCGTCTTTAATCAGGATTTCGATCGCGTCCTTGAGGTGGATGCAGTCTTTTGTAACGTGCCCGTGGCTCCTGTGGAAACGACAGTACTTCAATTTGTCCACGTTAGGCTTGGGGGGTATCGATCTGGGGAAGCAGACACCTCCCTGGACGAATTCGGTCTTGGCGCATTCAGCCAGTATGCGCTCGCGGGAAGCGACTAGGGCCGTATACTCCGTTAATCGGTCGGCGGGACCGTGCTGCTCGCGTTGTTCGCGGGGGTGATCCTCCCGTCGACGATCACCTACACGCCGGTGGCTTGAAGCTCCGTCCTCTCGGTGCCCGCGGGGGGTCTCTCTGTCTCGGGCGGAGTTGGTTGCTTGGGTTTCCTCGAACCGGATATAATGTGCGGCTCTGTCGAGGAAGTCTTGTAGAAAGGCTGGTCGGTGTATGCCCACGGCCTCGTAGAACTTGGAGTCGCGGCGCAGGCTCTGCTCCATTAAGTAACGCTTCATCTCGTCTGACGTCGTTACTTGTACTGCCTCCCGTGTGAATCTCTCGATGTACTTCCGGAGGGGCTCGTCGGGAGCTTGGATTATAACGCTAAGTGCGGCTTCCATCTTCAGATGGCGTCGGGATGCTGTGAAGTGTTTCGAAAACAGGTCTTTCAGAACCTTCCACGACGTAACTGATTCTGGCTCCAGACTTTTGTACCACGTCATGACACATTTCCTCAGCGTCGTCGAGAATAGTCTACATTTGATAACTCCTCGGACATTTCGGTAGTCGAGCATGGCCTTGATGTCTTCCAGGTGATCGTCTGGGTCGGAGGTGTCGTCGTATGTCGAGAGCGCTGGGGGCTTCTCCATCCCGTGGGGAATGGGGGAGGCCATGACTTCCCGGGATAGAGGAGTCCTGTAGTCGTCTTCGTCGCTGATAGTGGGCGACCGAGGGGGAGATGCGCCATTTGGTGGAGGCACCTGGTTTCGGGCCCTCGACCTCCTGATCGGGGGTTCGACGCGCGAAGGCCTGGTCGGGGGCTCTGCTCTGGTTTTCCGTCTCTCACGAACTTGTCTCATTGGGGATCTAGTCCGCTTCCACACTACTTCGGGTTGGGGTCTCTCCATCCGGGGTCGCCGATCCCTGGGACGAGGCGAAGGACTCCTCGAGCTCCCGTTCTGATCTTCCCACGGAGGGGACCTTAGGGGGACCTCGCGTTCTAGCACGCCAATCCGTACATTCTGTTGAAATAACATCTGGTTCGTCTGGTTGATGGACGCGAAGAGGGCGGCCACAGTCAGGTCCGCTCTGGCAGGGACAGGAACAGGCTGGAACGCTGTTGGGCTCCGGGGTCAGTGGACAGTCTGGTGTGCAGCTTCCACGAATGAAGGAGAGGCGGTCCGACCGTCTCTCTCGTCGGTCTCCGGTGGACGGGACGTCTCCGTTTGCTTGCTTCCGTTTGCGGCAGAGGTGAGAATGAAATCGTGAACGGCATCGTCGTGGTGTGGGCTATCCATGATCGTGGAATGTTGGTGAAACTTTGGTTCCCTGCTCAGAGGAACGGGGAAGTTTCAGATTCCCACAGACGGCGCCACTGATCTAACCTGATCAGAAGGGGATAACTAACTGGCCACACTCTGTTGGGCTGCTGCCTGTTCACCGGTGATGAGGAGAAGGAGGGGGTGTACCTGCAAGGCACTCCGATGCCAAAGTAAGTATATGGGCAGGGTGATCACAAGTACAAAAGGGGTAAGAAGTGAATTACATGACCCTCTTGTGGAAGAGGGTATTTATAGAGAGACCTCAGCGCTGAGCGAACGGTCACTTGTGTTGGATTGGATTGCCAAGCCCAACCCAGGTGACTGCTATGGCTTACATGGTGTAGTGAAGACCAGGACGTGGTCTTCGCCCTAGTCCAACTGTCTCATGATCTCCGGAAAGTGGGTTTGACCTGCTCTTTCGAAGGTGGGCAGTTGGTCGGTGACGTGTCCCCGCGGAGGGGAACATGTGGAGAACGTGGGAATGGCACATTGATCTCCCCGCAGAGGGGAGCTCACGAGGTTCCCCAAAGGTGTGTTGTTCTCCCCATAGAGGAGAGCACACGAGGGCGTGGGGGAGCCACGTTGTCCTGCTCGTTGGCATGGGGATTCTGCCCGCGGGGGGGCTATTCTGCCCGACGAGGGACAGTGGTCGACAGCGCCTCCCCGCGAAGGGGAGAGCACAGAGGATCTCTAAAGGCACATTGTTCTCCTCGACGGGAGCATGCCCTTCCCGTCGAGGAGTCACGTGCTCGGTCAGCCTGCACAAACCACATTGGGCCTTTATTGTGCATCATTGGGCTGGGCCGCGAGTGAGGCCGGGGCCCAGGCCAGAACACAAACCATGATATAGTGACATCAACTTAACATGAAGGGTGTTGGAATAACGAATATTACCCGCAAAATTGTGAACTCAAGCATCATTGACATTTCAAATCAATTCCCTAAAACTCGAGACGTCCGAATCACCAAGGGTACTGTCATCAACATTCAAAATCATATTATTACCTTTGTATGCATTCTACGTGATCGTTCTCATTAAAAGAGACATGTTATGCTTGAGAAAACATTTAGCTAACAGATTAAGATAATTCACTATGATGAGTTTCAAAGTATAGAAAGATACGACTTAATTAGCATAAGTTTCAAAGTGATGAATTTCACCTTCTTAAAAGCAGAAATATGCCACACCCACTTCCAAAAGTTATTTCCTGTTGTATTATGAACGAATTCAAGTCTGTTGAGCCAATTATAACTATCACGAGCAATATAGATATTGTATAAATTTCCTTTCAAAGTTAACTGGTTTGGCAATAGAGATTTTAATCAAATGGGGTGTACTTTTAGGCGGTCACAAGCAGCCGGAATAATTAATGATTATTTTATCTAGCCACGCTAATGGCAATAAATTTTGAATAACATAGAAGTTTTCGCAAGAAGACTTTTATTTTTGCCGCTTCCAGACTGTCGTCGCTGGTTAAACCACCAAATAGAGGTCCATATAAGCTTCATTGACCGTCGTTCTGAGATATTCTCAATAAAGGCCAAATAGTGTGAAAGAGATAGTGGACCTGGTTGAAAAAGGACTTATAAAAGTCTCTCTTGAAGGAGGAAATTGATTGCTACCAAAGGTCATGATGAATGGGAAACTTTTTCAGGAACTATGCAACCTTTTCAAGGAGGCGTTAGTCATTAAACTCCTTTGGAAGAATTATGACTATCATTTGATGAATGATAGGTTGAAGAAGATGTGGAAACTTACCAGAAGTTTTGAGATCATGGACATTGGCAATGGTTTCTTTATGGTCAAGTGAGAAATGTTCGTATATAGAGAGAAAATTGTGTCAGAAAGCCAGTGGATGTTATTTGACCATTATTTGGTAGTGTCTTGATGGACTCCAGACTTTGCATCTCCTCTCACGAAGATGGAGAATACTATGGTTTAATTCGATTTTAAGGGCTTAACTTATTGTATCATGATGAAAGTGTCATTCTTGGTTTGATATTTCTTGTGGCTACTCTTGTTAAGGTAGATACTGACACCCTGAATTTAAATAGAGGAAGGTTTTCAAGAAATTGCATGGAGATTGATCTGACCATATGGGTTGTTGGAAAGGTCAGTGTTAATGGTCATTGGTACAACGTGCAATATGAAGGTATTCATATTATTTGCTCCAATTCTGGATGTTATGGACATCACACACGTGATTGCAAGAAAACACCAGATAATTTGACGCAGATGATTGTTCATACGTGAAATTGCCTTACCCTTTATTTATGGCTTTGGTTTTTTTCTTTGTCTCGTTTATTATCATCTATCATTAATCACTTTTGTACTTTAGTCTCTTATAGTTAGATCTTTACAAATATCTTAGAATTAAGTGCAATGCATTTTAAATAAGTGTTTTGCATAAAATCATGTTTTTTTTCCATACGTAAATCAAATTGCTTAAGTGAAAGTCAATGCAATATAGTTCAAGTAAAATTAGTTAATTTTTTGGGTTAAGAAACTGACGAATGAATGGTTCCTATCATGCTAACTTTATATTCAAAATTACCCTTCGATTCACCCAAAAATCAATTTTAAGAATTGTGATTCAAATTAGGGTTAGGCATGATTTGAATCAAACATGAATGTGAAAATTCAAATTTTGCCTCTTCCAACCATGATTGGAATCATATATTACACTTAATTTGAATCAAAGTGAAAAGCCTGAGTTATCTTTTGATTATGTCCAGTTTAATTTGAATCAAAGATTGTAATTGACTCGAATCATAATCTACCGTGATTCGAATCGAATATTTCACTTGATTTGGATCACAATGTGGGATTTGAGTTTTTAGTTTTTTATTCAAACCATTTCACTCATTTGACACAAATCATACCCATTTCTCTTAACTCAAATTAAAAGGGCATTTTTGCTCAATTTTGTGCATAATCTCAAGCACATATATAAGTCATTTCTTCTTTCCCTCACCATTAATTTTTAGATTAGCATTTTTCATTTCTCACCATAATAATGAGAATGATTATCTTTTAAAGTCTTTCTAAAAACTTGGAAATCCACTTTCAAAGGACACCTTTTCAAATCTATCTTTAACATATGAACTCATCCTCGACCTCTAGCAATATTAACATCATTATTGCTTCTCAATTCTAGGGAATGTGATATCTATTATAAAGGAGGTTTGTTCATGTCAATGTTTGTGAAGTTCTTGAGTTGCATGTCAAGATTTAGATTGTGTGGTGTTGCTAGAGTTTGGAAATCCAGTGGGAAAAATAAGAAGTTTTTTCTTCAGAATTACTTTGGTAGAGCTGTGTGGAAGACTAAAAACAAAGTCGAAGTTTCTATGTTCTTTAGACAAGTCATCACTCAAGAAATCGGTGGGATCAAAGGGATTTCTATATACAAAGACTTATATCAGGTTGGTGATTATGGAAGATTTAAGTCAATATCAGGTGGATCTTGTAAGATCGGCAAATCAGATGTCGTATGCAACAAAAAAGGATTAAGGTAAGAAGATTAGCTATTTCAGGAGTATGTTGTATCTATTGGTTGTATAATTTCTATAAAACAATTGTCATATTATCATTACAATGGAATACAAACAATTTCCAATGGAAAACCATTGAAGAGTGGATTAAGCTCCTGCGAGGATGATAAAGTTGAACCACAATATATCCAATGTACTTTTCTCTTTCACTCTATCTCTTTAATTTTATGAATAGTTTTGCATGCTTAAGTTTGTATCGCTTTTATAGAATAACATGTTGTTATGATTTATCTACTTATAGCGATTTTGTGATTAAAGTTTAAGTCTATGATAGATCTAGTCATTTAAACATTTTCTCTTGAGATTATTATTGTATGAACTCTTGTTATGTTTATCATTAAATTAATCAAATTCGATTTGAGCTTTGTGTGAAAATTGAATTATGATAATTGTTGAATTGATTGTTTAAGCAAATTCATAGTTCTCAGTTTTTTCTTTCTGATAATCTGAGATAACTATAATGTCTATTTAATCGCATGCTTTATAAAACATCCACTATTTTTGGCTTTTGTTTGTTATATGTTCTCATGGTAACAACAATTGGCCTCAAAGCATGTAATATGTACACTTGTAGGAAAAACTATGATTTTATAAAAAGAAATGTTTTTGAAAGTGATTTTAAGGGAATGGTCTATTCAACACCCCCTCCCCCTCTAGACCGTTTCAATCCTCATATCCTTTACCAACACTACACTGGCACAGCCAAGAGGTCCACCAAAAAGCGATGATATCCATGAGTAAAGACTAATAGAACTACATTAGGAAGTGGGTGATGATAGTGCCGAAATTTTAGCAAAAGAATCTGGAGAAATAAATGCAATTCACGGTGATTGGTTGGTGGTGCATAGAAAAAAAGCAAGAAAATAGTCTTTTATGGTCAAGGGAAATTTTTATCATATATTACTCCTAGAGATTAAAGGATTTATAAAATTAAGGGGATCGATGTTTCCTTAAATTGAATAAGTGATGATGATAAAATTGCTGGACCCAATCAGCTTGACGCGATTTCCAAGAAACTGTAATTTGATAATAGCATACCCACCCTAGATACACGTTAGCCAGCACGTAGAGGGGACCCATGCGCAAAGGCCAAGTCTCCTATTTTGGAACCACATCATGTTATTATTGGGCCTTCGCATAATACTGGACCAACTTTTAATTCCTACATAACACAAAAGGGTGTGCCTAACACTGCTAAATACACCTATATTGTTCCCATAGTAAAACTGGGTTTAGAGGCCATCACACGATACAACATTCCACATTTTTAACTGACACCAAGTCAGACACATAAAAGTAACCAATGCGATATGGATGAGGTTGCTACTCAAGAAGAGAAATTTGTTCGTGAAACTCCCATTGAATGAGAACCAACTACATAAATTTTCTCGTGTCCGAGATTTGCTTTGTCACCTCTATCAACCGAACTAGTTATGTTAGGTTTCAAAGAAGTCATCATGCTCTCCTGGAATATTCTGAGAGCCTCTAATAATAAGGCTAAAAGATACGTGATGGATTTGATTAGAACACTCTCCAACTTTTTTAATCATTATGGAATCACACATTGGTTTTCATAAGACCAAATCCTTATGGGATAAAGTTGGGTATGTTAATGTTCACTACATGGATGTGCATGGTCAATTTGGGGGAATTTGGGTGTTAAATAATAATGGTAGTAACATTGTAATTGTCGTACATCATGTCTTTATGGACACGACTACTATCAAGTTATCATTGGGAACTTCCTTTAGGTATGTAACTAGAATTTACACTAGTCTTGTGTATGCTTCTCGTCTTGACTTGTGGCTCCACCTTGTTGATCAAAAGAACAATGTTGATGGTCCTTGATGTTGATTAGATACCTTGACGACATCATTCATTTGAGTGAAAAAATAAGTTAATTACTATTACAACCCTGAATGTGGATCCTACTATTGCTGGGAGTATAAGGATTTTAGATATGCACGAGCTGGAGAAGTTGCGCTTAGATGCATATGAGAATGCCCTTATCTATAAAAATGGACAAAAACGTGGCATGAAAAATGCATAACTAGGAGAAAGTTTAATAAAAGAGAGCTTGTTATATTTTTTAATTCTAGGTTAAGGTTATTTCCTGGGAAACTTCGGCCTAGATGGTCATGACCATTTGAAGTGACTAGAGTTAGTGAATCAGAAGCAGTTGAAGTTTGAAGTAAATCCGCTGAAAAATTTTTAGTCAATGGTTAACATTTAAAGCACTACCATCCTACAAATAACATGCTAGGAAAAAGTTGTACCTTGGTGATTTTCCCCCGTTGAGGGTTGAGCCTCATTGAGTCGAGCTACCGACGTAAAATGAAGCGTTGTGTGGGAGGTAACCCGCATGTTTTTTTTCTTTTAATTGTCATTAAGTACCAACAAAGCATATTAATTGTAGTTAATATGGAGCAAGTGATGAACCAATTGATAAAGAGGAGCGATTGTTGATATAACCGTCCAAAATAGAAAAAACGACCTTCTAACTGCATGACGAGCAGGTCACCATGTGGATGAGAGTTGTCAGCTGATTCCAAAAGGCCAACTGACAGTCTGTCACAACCATGAAGCTCGTTAGCATGTTAAAGGAGTGGTTGGTTGTATGTTTAGTTTTAGCTTCCCATTTAATCACTTTTTAATGTATTCTTATAAATTATATTACCCATTACGCTTAAATTGTGATTTTCTCTCACCTCTCAACTTCAAAACACACACTATCTCTCTTTCGCCTTTCACTTTCTTTTTCAAAATTCTCCCTCCTCACAAAACTTCCTCCTTTTTTATCCACTAAAGCACATTTTCAAAACTCCATAACTTACTCATTTCTTACCCAAATCCAAAACCATGGCCACCACAATACTCCACATTTTTCCCTCCATAACCACAACCCACCCTCAAAACTCAAAATTTCTCCACCTATCCCCAAATCTGAATTTGGATTTTTCCACCCATTTTATACCTAAACACTCAAACCTCATCCAAAATACCTCAAAGATATGATATGGATTATATATGAGTCTAGTTTAGAGAAGGAGAAACTAGAGCATAACAAATAAAATAGTACGAGTACCTTTTCCGATGGGAGTTAGTTCCCACAAGGTATGCTAATGATTCTTTTCTAAGAGTAATTGGTTTATTTGGTAGTGTTTACTTTATGCTTGACAAATTAGGTCAGAACCATTTTTTATCCATTAGGCACCCTACCTATGAGAGACTCACACTTGAGTTTCTCAGCTCATATAGTTATGAGTCGCGCCCCTTGAGCAACATCTCTAACTGCTTAAATCCATTATTTGGAAAGAATACTAACAACTTCTCTCTGAAAATTATTGTTTAGAAGGGAGACTAACCACTTCTCTTTGTTGTTCGTTGTTTGGTTGGAAAATCTTTAACTTCATTTTTATTTGTATAAGGGGGTTCGATAGTTCAACCTATCAAAAGCTCTTAAGATTTAGTAAACACTCTCAAGATCAAAGCTTAGGGATATGACTAAGACTTCTTAACCGAAGTTGTATAAATACTTGGTGTCTTTTCTCTTTCCCTTAACTTTTATTTTTGCAATTTAAATTTATGTTGTTAATCTCTAAAATCTTTTTCAAAATGTTTTTAAACTCTAAAAATAATAATAAAGGTTTTTGAAATCAAAGTTTTTTCTGAAACCCACAATTCACCCCCCTCTTGTGTGTGGAGTCACATGTTCAATAAAGGGTCCATGTTAAAATTTGCTTTCTTAATTTCTTCTTCATTGAATTAAGATAGTAACTTCAACCTCTAATAACAATCATTAATCATCTTATTTATTTTCCCTGAGTCTTCAATCCAATCCTTACACTCATCTCTCAACATTGTGATAATGTTCCTCATTCTCCTTTAGATTGACATGGCATGATAATATTTGATATTTTTATCCATATCCACTAATCATTTTGATGTAGACATTTGAAACTAACCTAGATCGTTTTCGTAAAGAATCTTATTTATGGCTTGCTACAACCTCTTTTCCATGTGCCTAATACCAATGTGGTCCCTCCCATTCTGCATAGCTAGTTGGATACCTTTCAATCTCCCCATAAGCTTTTTTTTTTTGCCTTTGAATATTATGGAGAGTGTGCATATTCCAATTCACACAATGAGCTCGAACTCGGTATATGTTATTAATTAGGTCTTTATTAGTTTTCCATGCACTCCAAATCATTTCCTCATAAGTATCTTCTAAAATCCAAGCACTATAGAACTTGATCTTTTTATCCTTTTTCCTTGCATCATTAAGCTAAGTAGAGACAATGATCAAATGATGATCCAAAAACTTCAGGCGAGCAAGAACTTTAACATAAGCTTGAAGAAGTTTCATTCTCCATGATTTGTTACATAATCCCATATCTAAGCGTCCATAAGATTACAATAGTTTATTCTATTTTTAATACATCACATCTTTTGTAAGATACAACAACCCCATACTTTTTTCCTGTAGCATCCATAATGTCATTGAAGTCTCTTCCTAATAGCCATCCACAATTCACTTCAAAAGCAATCCTCTCAAACTCTTCTCGCAATTCTTTTCTGCCTCAATCTTCAGAGCTAGCAAAAACTAGCTTGAAGAAAAAATAATCAATGTAACACCCTAAACCTCTAACACTTAATTTATAAAACGCAAATAATTTGCTCAAAAATAGTGTGTCACATTTTCTCAGCATAACCATCTCTCTTATTTGTCATATTATAACAGTGGAATTAAGTAATAACAACTCAATTTTAATTGTCTAGTAAATAAATATCAAATTTGTTTTAAATCATAAAAGAAACAGTTCAATAACTCTCAGAACACAAAACAGAAAAGGTAACTCGTCCTAATGTTACACTATCAAAGCAACACGCGAAAACTAAAATAAACTCAAAAGCAATAAATGAAGAAGGCCATTATGCCATCCTCCACGAACACAACAACAACTAAGCCTTCTCTACCGGAGTATCTGCACCACATGCGTAAAGAACAACACAGACAAACAAATATAGGGTGAGAAATATATTCATATATGTTAGTGGTACATGAAATATCAAGGATAGTGCAAATAATATCACTTCACAATCACATAAATCATCCATAACAATAATCTATCATAAATATTGTTATGTATGCAATGTATTCATCTCCTCTACTCTAATACATGTGGTGCTAAGGTTTTAGATATCATAGCTATATTATTGATTAGTCCACTCACCATTGGTTCCTCTCTGAACCATTAGACTCATCACTAGTTTCTCTTTGAACCATTTAACTCGTCACTGGTTCCTCTCTGAACCTGAGACTCGTCACTAAACTGAAGTCCTATTATCTTTGACATACATGATGCATGAATGCAAAAAGCAAATGCATACTCGTCTCAAACCTCCAACTACAACACTCGATATTGGTTCCTCTATTAACCTAAAACTCAACATGAACATTCCCAATACAAGGCCGCAACAATGGTTTCTCTCTTAACCAAACATCCCAACATAACTCAAAATTTTATCATAACTCATCCTAATAATTAAATTGCACAATTTCTCGACAATACTCATCAACAACATCAAACAAATATAAAAAAATGGAATCCACTCAAAAAAAATTGAGTCGTACAACCCAAAATTGGTCAAGAAAGAGCATGACATCTAGCTCTCCAGGCATGACAGCCGTCACACCTGCCCATCACCCATCTTCCTCACAAACTCGTCATCACGTTGACGCTTATCCCTGAGTCCACGATGGTCGGCCTGTCACTTCGCTGGTGTCTGTTAACTTGGTCAACATAGTGACAGTTGACCCGTCATGAAGGTGACACCCATCATCGTTGTGCATAATGCATAGTTATACATTTTATCCATTGTAGCACCTTCAAAGCTCCAATTTCGACCCCAGAAAACTCAAAAGTCATAATAAATCATCATATAAATTATACAACATTAAGCACATCAATTTCACACAGATTAATCATTTATATCATCAATTAACCACAAAGCCATTAACATGTTCATCAATTTAAAGCATATCAACATGAACATAAAAACTCAAAGTTTCACATACAATTTCATATGAAAACAAGTCACCAATACAACACGAAATTCACAGTATATCATGGAAATCAAAAGAGTTTTGCACAAATCATCTATAGATTATACAAATTTATCAATGGGAGAAAAATTAAAAGAAAAGAGAAAGAGGATAAGGAATCATCTCTATCCTTTATGCCCTAAACACCCATATCATGAACAATTCCCCCTTACCTCAAATCTGCAACAAACTTGAAGTACAACAATTTGATCTCTCTATTCTCCTACATTTTGATCTACTAGGAATTTCTCTGACTCTATGATAGCTTATTCTCCAAAAAAACAACCCTAACTCTAATTCCCCTCACTATTTAAATAAAATTCTACTATTTTTTATTAATTCACTAATTCACCTCAATTCTTACTAATCCCACCATTTTCCTTAATTTTTATTTAAATTGCAATTTCCTATTCAAAGCTCAATTTCTACTTATTTCTATTATTTAAATAATTAAAGTTAATGACAAGTCTAATAAAAATTTATCTATCCTTAATAGTATTAATAAATTAAATAGATCACTCAAATAATATAGTATAAAACATTTTAAACTCAATTAAAATAAAATAAATGAAAAATCGGGGTGTTACAATCACCACCCACACACTTGATCTCCAGATGCATAAAATAAAAAATGTTTTTCCAAAATTAAAAAAAAAAAGATTTTTCTCAAAATTAAAAAAAAAATTGAAACAAATCGAATCACATTTATTATGACTCTAAATTTATAGCGTAATTCTAGTAAATTTAACTTTCTTTAAAAATGAATTTCTAATTTGTACGTAAATGGTCAATAAAGAAAAAACAAAAAGGTTTGAATGTTGAAAAAGAGAGTCTAGAATTAGAATAAACCGTTCGTGCAAAAAGAGGGAAACGAAACTCTTTTAATAACAACAACTTCTTAACCAAATAGAAAGATTTGGAATATCAAAAACCTTTGTTTCTTCGTCTTCTTCATTCTTCATTACCGTTTTATTTCATTCTTCATTCTTCCCCTTTATAAAATCAACGCTTTGTTTTCACATTCTTCACAACAAGATGAAGAAGAAACTTGATACTCGTTTCCCTGCTGTAAGTTCCACGATTTTCATTCAGTTTTTTTTCTTGATATTTTTTTGAATTTAGGTTTTTTGATTTTCATTCAGGTTTTGATGTAAACTTGCTTTGTATTGATACTAGGGATAGAGAAGTTTGTTGTGGTGGTTTTTGGTTATGGAATCGTTGATTTTGTTCATGAAGTAATTGTTATGATAACATAGCGGAATTTGACGACTTGTTATTGTTGTTTGATATACTGTTTAGTGCAAAGTGTTGTTGAAGAGTGTGTTATGGTCTTATAGCAATGTAGTGTAGCGGAATTTGAACCCTATGATATGTTTTGCAATGCGCAATCGAGTACACTGATGTTAAGGGAGTTTGAATGCGAGTAGATGTTATTTTGAATGAAATAGGTTTTGTTTTTTGACTTGCGGATTCGTGTTGTACAAGTTTGTTTGCGTTTATGACTTTGTTTGGAAATATTTGGTTTCCTTGTGAAGACGCTATGTGCTATGGTTTCGTTTCACTGTGGGATATCATTAACATATTGCGGCATATGATACGGTGTGTGATTTGGCACCGTTTAGGTCATGTTTTCTATGTCGTAAACAAGACCATCATGCTGTGTAGTATGATATCAATGGGGGGTTGTGATTAATGTTATTAATAGCGGATTGCAGAAAATCGCAGAATGCCAAAAATCTTCTATGCAAAATAGCAGATGGCATTGCAGTGCGCAATTGAGTAAACTGATTTTAAGGGGTGGTTTTGCTTATGAAATATTGTTTTTTGAAGAACTTAATGCGATAGATGTTATTTTGAATGAAATAAATCTTGTTTTATTGAAAGGGAAATGGAGACCTTTATTTAAATTTGACACAGTGAAACTTATTTAGTTAAAGAGTATGCTGACGAATTGTGAAGTGCAGTGATTAATCAGTGCCTATAAGATTAGGAGATCATGTTTATTGTAACTGTGTTTGACTTGCGGATTTGTGCTGTATAAATTTGTTTGCATTTGTATGTCTTTGTTTGGAAATATTTGGTTTCCTGGTGAAGATATGTGCTTTGGTTTCACTGTGGAATATCATTTACCTGTTGCGGCATGTGTAGCACACCTCTTAAAAAAGATGTGTCTGTAACTGCCTTGGGGTCTGAAATTGACACTGACATTTGTGATTACATTTGATTGATTCATTTTTTCAAATTATGACCGGTGTCGATGTGTCAATGTCGTGTTTTTGTTGTCCGTGCTTCATAGGTTGCGTCATATGATACGGTATGTGAGTTGGCACCATTTAGGTCATGTTTTCTATATTGTAAACAAGACTGCCATGCTGTGTAGTATGGAATAAATAGGGGGGCATGGATTAATGGTTATCAGTAGTGTATTGCGGAAAGTAGTAGAATGTCAAAAATCTTCTATGCGAAATAGCAGATGGCGTTGCAGGCAAAATAGTTGGACAAACACTCTGTTTTCTCCTTTTATATATATATATATATATATATATATATATATATATATATATATATATATATATATATATATATATATATATATATATATATATATATATATATATATATATATATATATATATATATATATATATATATATATATATATATATATATATATATATATATATATATATATATATATATATATATATATATATATATATATATATATATATATATATATATATATATATATATATATATATATATATTTGTTGTTTGCTAGAAATATATCTTTTCATAATTCATTTTTGTGTTATAAACTGAATGATCTTTTATCATCTTGATTTAGTTTGAGTCATATCAATAATGATTGTGTCATGGATTATTGACAGGGGAGGATTAAGAAAATTATGCAAGCTGATGAAGATATAGGGAAGATTGCAATGGCTGTGCCTCTTCTAGTTTGTAAGTAGTTTCATGCCGATGTTTTTTTTCTGAAACATGAAGATATACGAAAAAATCATGTTTATTTCTTCTAGTTTGTATTAAAATTATCTATTATCTTAATCATAATGTTTTTATGTATTTGCAGCTAAGGCCCTAGAACTATTTCTGCAAGATTTGTGTGATAGGACATATGATGTAACACTTAGGAGGGGAGCGAAGACTATGAATGCTTTTCATTTGTAAGCGGAACGGAACTTCTATTAGTTTATTTGTCTTGCTTTTAGACCATGATCTGTTTATTTTAGTGTTTGAATCCTCTTTCTTGGTTCTAAAAAGCTGATTCACGTGTCTTCTTGGATTTGCAGAAAACAGTGCGTACAATCTTTTAATATTTTCGATTTTCTGAATGATATTGTGAGCAAGGTTCCTGATTTAGGCGGTTCTGTTGCAACTGGCGACGACCAAACTGTCACTAAGAGGAGGTTTGTGTTTGATTGCTCCTCTTATTTCTTGGGCAAATTCTGTATGCTGATTGTTTTTGTTGTATTTTAGGAAAGTTGCTGAAGATGATGATAATGACAGCGACGAAGAGACCAAGAGAAATAAAATGGTAATATAAGTTTTCTTTTTCATACCTTTTGCTGAGTAATGTCCCTGAACATGACCTTGCATATATGTTTTCTTATGCAGTGTTGTCAATTGCGGATTGAGGAAAATAGCATTTTGCTCAAATTCCACTACACTAAAGTGCTATAGCACCCCTGTGTCTGCTATTTGACAACACATTGTACTAAATCGCCTATCACGGAACAATAGCGGTTTGTTGATATTCTGCTATTCTTTAGCTCTCTAGTCACTATTTGACAACATTGTTTTGATGACGTCAATAACAAAAAATGTTTGCTTAAGTGATTATGGAATTTTTCAAATGGCCTGTGATTGCAAATTCCTTTCCTGCAATTTATGGTATTTAATGGCTACTGGTCAATGTTAAATATTAACTGAATAATGAGTGTTTTTTTCTTCATGATATGCGCAGCCAGAATCTGCACATACCAGTGGAAGAGGAAAAGGTAGGGGTAGAGGTAGGGGTCGTGGCCGTGGTCGTGGAAATAAAACTGTTGATCAAGAGATCTGTTCACATGTCAAGTTTGAAGATGATTCTGAAGCACTGAAGCAAAATGGCAACCACACTCAAAGTAATGAAAGCTCGAAAAATGTGCCAGAACCCGAGGAAGTTAAGCTGAGTTCACCAGTTAGACAACCCGAAGAAGTAAAGCCAAGTTCACCAGTTAGACAACCCGAGGAAGTACAGCAGAGTTCACCAGTCAGAAAACCCGCCGTCGTTCGAAATTTCGATTTAAATTTAGAGCCAGACGAGAACATGGATTTCTTATCCTCTCCAACTCCTGTCCCAACTTGTTCGCGGCCTATAGACTCAACTTCTGAAGAGAAGATTGAGGAATACCCTGGATGGTCCTTATCTGATATGGAAAAAATGGCTATTGATCCCATACAACTAGCCAGCTTAAATAATAGGATTGATGAAGATATGGAAGATTATGATGAAGAAGCGTAGATAAACTTGCTTTCGCCTAATCAGTCATTAGAATGTTCTGATGGAAAATTAAGTTAGATTTTTAGGAACAAACAGGTAGTTTTAGAACTTAGAAGTAGCAATGTAATTTAGTTTTAGAAATTATAATCTCATGTAGGTATTGTCTGTGATAGGCATTCTATTCAGATTTTCTGGGATGCCTACTTTAGGCAATGCAATGCTCTTCAAGTATTTTCTGTAGAATGTTATTCTTCTATTAACCAAAGTTGTTCATTTGTTCCTCAAGCTTTCGCAAGAATATTTTGTTTTATTTTAGTTAGAAACCATGTGACCATTTCAATACAAGTATTCACTTAATTTGCATTGGCAAATGCTTGGAGAATATTTAGGAGCAATAAACAAATGTAGGGGGTGGCAAATGGCTACGTCTGTTCTGTTTAGATCCGTTGTGTCCTGCAAAAAGCGGCGCAGGCATTGTTGAGGGCGCGTGCATAAAACCTTTATCCTCCGTGCAAAAAATTGAGGTCAGGATAGGGCATGTCCATGGACAATGAAACTCGTAAAAGACGGGACAGGGGGGGCATGCATTGTTGAGGGTGCGTGCATAAAATTTGTAGAGAAAAGATATTAATTTAATTTATCTTGATTTGTGTGCACAACAACTTTGCTTTGTTTAATATATACGATATACATACGGTGTAACACAAAAACGGTGTCAAAATAGCAATTCTGAAACTTTTATCCTCCCTGCAAAGAATTGAGGTCAGGATAGGACATGTCAATGGACAATGAAACTCGTAAAAGACGGGATGGGGGGCAGACATTGTTGAGGGCGCGTGCATAAAACCTTTATCCTCCCATGTCCATGGACAATGAAACTCGTAAAAGACGGGACGGGGGGCAGGCATTGTTGAAGGCGCGTGCATAAAACCTTTATCCTCTCTGCAAAAAATTGAGGCATGTCCGTGGACAATGAAACTTGTAAAAGATGGGACGGGACGGAACATGTATATTAGAGAGTGAGAGGTTAAAACTTTAGTCCAGGTTTTGCCAGCTTTACATAAATGTAAGCATTATAGATTGGTCAAAAAAATCATTGCGTGTACGTTATATATATTAGGTAATAAGCACTCTAAAACGTATATAGCATGTGACTTTTTCTCAATTGCGTGATTCTGGTGTCATGCATGGTCAAGCTGTATCCAAACACAACATTTCTAGAGGCGAAAAGATAACACTCAAAAGCATAAATTAAATGCAATCGTGTAAACTTTTTGACATGCTTTTGTGCTTGCAGGAGCACCACAAAAAAACCAGTCTAACAATATTGATGGTGGTTGATTTAGGCCTTAAGAATTTGTGCAGGTAGATTGACACTATATAAACTATTATCATTAGTATAATATATGTCAATACATAAATAATTTCTGGATTTAAATGTCTCTTGTTAAATCAAATATGAACTGATATAAAATATGTCACCATGCCATAAGCTCAGATCTGGCCTAAACTGATCTGATTCGAATGGACATAATACAACCGTGTGTGTGGTGTTTAATTTTGCCATCACTCATTCTATTTCATCAAACCTCTATACCCATTGGAGCACACTTCAAGGAAACTATCTCCACCTTATAAATATTTGTAAAATGTGACAGTTCTCATATGTAAAACTCTAGATTAAATTTTTTCAACTCATAGCCAGACACATAGATTTAACTTATTATATTATTCCTATTAGAGCATGTCCAATGGTGGTTCTTGAACAATGGTTCTTCACGTGGCAAAACATATTGACTTTTTTTCTTCTTGCTAGAGAGCTCCAGCTGACCAACGGTAACAAAATAAGCAACGGTTCTAAATGTTTTTTTTAATAATATTTCATTTGACTAGCCGTTCAACGGCCACTTGAGTTTTTTTAAAATTTTTTTTCACTTTATTTTTTGTTATTATAAATATAGTTGTTAGTAAAAAAATTATCAACAAAACTTTTTTCTCCCTTTTATTTTCTCTTAAATTTCAAATTTCTCTCTCACAATTTCATCATTATTTTTTTACTTTTAATTTTGTTCCTACAATTTCTTCTCATTAGCCTTCTTTTGACAAAATATTTAACCAAAATTTTCACCTTTTTACTTCAAATTACATTTGTTTAGGCCAAATGGATCCTAATCATTTTCATTATCAACAAGCTATGTTCAATTTTATGCAAAATTATCAAAATCCTAATTCTCAAAATTCTCAAATTCCATCAGTACCACCAAACCCCGCCATATTTTTTCCGTCACCAAACAATCCAAATATGTATCAAAATCCTAATCCTCAAAATTTTCAAGTTCCACCATTTTCTACTCAAGTTGGTGTTGAAAAAGAAGAAAGGGTTCTCGTTAAAAAAAAATCTCGAGAGCAATTTACAAGGGATGAAGATATATGTCTTATCCAATCATGGCTCAGTGTTTCAAAGGATCCAATTGTGGGGGTTGATCAAAAAGCTGAGAGTTTTTGGCATAGAATCGCTGCAAATTATAACCAGTATCGCGGGCAATTGTGAGAAAAGTTAAGTGGTCAATTAAAATGTCGATGGCATCGAATAAATGCGTCGGTTCAAAAATTTGTTGGGTGTTATAGACAAGCTGTCAATGGAAAGAAAAGTGGGACATCGGAGAACGATATCATGGCTGTTGCACATGCTTTTTATGCTCAAGATCAAGGTACAACATTCAATCTTGAGTATGCATGGCGATTGTTAAAAGATGAAGCTAAATGGGGCATCATCGGAGAATCGATTGGAAATTCTTCAAAAATGACACAGACTTCTGTTAGTGGGGCATCATCGGAGACCCCTGATACACCTTCAAGTTATGAGTTTAACTCATCATCACCAATGGAGTGTCCAATGAGACAAAAAGCAGCAAAAAGGAAGGGTAAGGCAAAGGGAATTTCAAATGCAACACAAGATGCAAGGAATAAAAGAGCAGAAACAATGGAAAGACTTGCGCAAAGTAAGGAGGACGAGATAGAATTAAAGGTAATGCAAATCATGCTGAAAGACACTTCTACTATGAACGAAAGTCAACGAGATATTCATGAAAAATATTGTAATAAAATGAAAAAAAATGGACTGTAGTTAGTACCACTTTAAAATATATGTAAAATGGTCATTAGTACCACTTTAATTTATCAAATCCTATGTAAAATGGTCATTAATACCATTTTAAATCATAATAAATATTATGTTGTTCAAACTAGCCGTTATTCAAACTAGTCGTTATTCAAACCATTATATATACTACCACTTATGTCATTGTTTTATCATTCTCTTCTTATTCCTCACTAAAATGGATTCAGACAATTCAGATAATTACGATCAAGAATTTTGGGAGTTAGTTGAAGAAGAATTTATGGACGACAGTGATGAAGAACAACATCTTCAAAATGAATGTCAATTTGGAAGTTCCTCTAGGCCAAAGAGAAGAACTACGGTAGATCGAAGTCGTGAAGAAGGGCACAATCGATTATTCAATGACTACTTCTCAGAAAATTCAGTATACACAGATGTACAATTCCAAAGAAGGTTTAGAATGCATATGCATGTGTTTCTTCGAATTGTAGATGCCCTCGGCAATCATGATGAATATTTCCAAATGAGGGTCGATGCAACTGGTAAGATGGGTCTTTCACCATTTCAGAAATGCACATCTGCTATTCGTATGTTGGCATATGGGTCTCCCGCTGACATTGTAGACGAATATGTTCGAAACGGTGAAAGTACCTCAATTGAGTGCTTAGAAAGATTCGTTAAGGGCGTGAATGTTGTATTTGGGATGAGTATTTGAGAAATCCTAACAACACTGATATTGAACATCTTTTACAAATGGGTGAGTCACCTGGCTTTCCAGGTATGTTGGGTTCCATTGATTGTATGCACTGGGAATGGAAGAATTGTCCTGTTGCATGAAAAGGATAGTTTTGTCGAGGTGATCATGGTAAACCCACGATCATGCTTGAAGCAGTGGCATCACAAGACTTGTGGATTTGGAATGCATTTTTTGGTATTGCAGGTTCAAACAATGACATTAATGTGTTAAACCAATCCAATGTGTTTAACGATATTTTGGAAGGACGTGCTGCTAATGTGCAATATACAATCAATGGAACTCCTTATAATATGGGGTATTATTTAGCGGATGACATTTATCCTGAGTGGGCTACATTTGTCAAAACTATTTCGATGCCACAAGGAGAAAAGAGAAAACTATTTGCACAACACCAAGAATCAGCTAGAAATGATGTGGAACGGGCATTCGGAGTGCTTCAATCTCGTTTTGCAATAATACGTGGTCCGGTGCGTGCTTGGCACATGGAAACCCTCAAGCATACCATATATGCTTGCATCATATTGCACAACATGATTGTCGAAGACGAACGACACACATATAGAGGTGATTTTGATTACTCTTACGATAATGTCGGTAACAACAACTCAACGACTGAAACATTTAACGGTCCTCATCCGAATCTTGCAACAAGACTACAAAGAAGAGCAACTCTTCGTGAAAAACAAGTTCATCGTCAACTTCAAGGAGATCTAGTCGAGCATATTTGGGAACGTTTTGGACATGAGGACGATGAAAATTAAATTTGAGTAATTATGTTATGTAATTTATTTTTATTGTTTTTAATTATATGTCATGTATTTGAGATTCATTTTAATTATCATTTTAAATTTTATGTTTAATTTTAATTTTATTTATTTTATATTAATTTAAATTTAAATAATTTAAATTATTATTTTAAATCAAATAAAATTTAGTATAAATAAAATATTAATATACAAAGTAAAATTGTGGGACGCAATATAAGTTCTTTAGAATTGCACCATTGGAGTGAAAAATGGAGCGAGTTGCTTCAAAATGATGTGGTTTAATGAGTCCCACAAAGAACCCAAATATGCCTAGCACCATTGGAGATGCTCTTAGTTCTAGCATCCCCCGCTTGGATTTTAAAAAATAAAAATATTTTAAAAGTAGCATTAAATGCTACTCTAAAGGAGTGGAACACCAAAGATGTCATTAGATTTGAGTCCTTACATAATGAGTATGATTCAAATCCAACAAGAATGATTGTCGTTAAATTTGAGACTCACACACAATATTTTTAGGGTGTATTCTTGAAAATTCCATGCTAAAATAACCATGCACGTCTATTTCGATTTAGTGAAAACTCTAGGATTTCTTTTTTTTTTCTTCTTCTAAAATTTACATATGAAACAGTCTTATTTCCACAATATGCAAGTGTATCAAGGGTACTCATGTAGCTAGGTACTTCATTTAACATGGAGCATAAATCTCATTCAGAGTTTTTATTACCTTAACTTTTCATCATTTCAAGCAAGAATGACACTTATTTAATTTTTAATAGCATGCTAATTTCATATCACTTCACAACTTGTTATCACCTATTGAACCTAATTCTTGAGATATCCAATAATATAGGTCAGATTACCATTATGAGCAACTCATTGTTTTGATGGAAATAATATTATTCTTTTGAACACAATTAGAACTTTCTCTTTGGTTAATCCTTTCATCAAATGTTCGAATAAATTTTCACCAGTGTAGACACAATCCACGATAGCAACATTTTTAAAAATAAACTCTGATAGTGATGTGCTTATGATTTACTTGTCGTGTTTTACCTTTATATTAACAATTCTAAATGGATTAACATAGAGCACATCAATTTTTCCCATAACGAGATCTCGACTAGCAAGCATATCAACCAAATTGGTTCTTCTTCAATGTCACAAGTACTATCATTTTTTATTTAATTATAGATTGAGCAATTATATTTTCAAGAGACTTCTCCTCCATCTATGCTAAATATGCAATACTAATTGCTTTAGAATCATATGATAAAGTATTCCCATCAACATCATTGTATTTTTCAAAGACAACATATATATTTTTTTGATAGTGTAATCATAAGTTCATGCTCTTTTTTAGGTACCGCGTGAATATTTTAATAGCATGTTAATGCTCTATACTAAGTCAACTATAAAACTTTGACAACAGTCATATAATACAATAAATGTCTGGTCTAGTACAATCAAAGGCACACTCAGGGTTCTAAATTGTCCTGTAATATATGCAATTTCTGAGATGGATGTGTCTGAGGTGAAAGTGCCAGAGATGCATGTGACCAAGCCAAAGGTATATCATGGAGGCTTGTATGACACATATGTATTGTGTTATCACGAGGTACAAATGGCTAGAGATATATGAGAGGGAAAAGTATCTTACAAGTATATTGTATTATGTTTAATTGTTATTTTATGTTTAATTTTAATTATTTTTACTCTTTTAGTTTTAAAATAACTGTCGTTTTAGGGGAAGATTTTTGTTTCAAAATGAATGTCATTCTCACTTTTCAATGTAGTAATAATTGTTATTTTTCCAATTATGTCATATAATTATTACTCTGTACATTATTTTCAATACACTAATAATGCTAATTTAATAAAAGTGCAATATCTTATGACAATATCATTTCATTCTTTAATCTGTGCAAAAATCTTAAACAAAAGTCATTTTGAAACTGAAGGAGTATGATTTTTTTTAGATACATGACATGCCCTTGAAATGTAACAACAAATGGAACAAAATTGTTGCTCTCTACACTCAAGAAGACGATTAATTCACTAATATTATTCAAGGAAGTGAGCTAACTGACATCACTACCACCATGTTTAATATAATTAATTGGAGCTTACTGACAGCCTTCATAGAGAGGTGGAATGCCGAGATGAGCAGGAAAAGAGTATGCTCATGTCGGTAGTCTGGCCTAAACATGTGCGCACACCCGAGACATGACCGTCATGTTAATTTTTCATGGGAGCGTACCATATGGCACAAATGTCGACACAATTATCTAGAGGATTTTGAGGGCAGTCAAGGTTGCATTGTGATGAAGAGGATGAAGGTGAGAGTCAATAGTTCCTACGATGCCCTTTAGATTCACCTGTTTTAGGCTCGTTTCGTTTCACTTGAATTTAATTGTATTTTGTGTACAATATTATCATATATTCGACTTCATATGTTATATTGTATATCATGTATTTGCTAATCCAAACTCATGCATAAGGTTTTTGGCATATTCCATTGTAAAATTTATACTCATGCAAAGGATTTTTTGGGATACGTATGAATAAATTGGATTATTGTTCTTCTGATTTGTTTGAACATTGTCTTAGGTTAATAATTTTTATAATTATTTCACGTTCATTTCAAAGATTGAACAAAAAAATATCAATGATGCTTTTACTAAACAAGAATGACTCCTCGATATGGAATAAAAGCTTAATCAATTTAAAATAAACAACATATGAGATTTTGTCCCACATCCCAAAATAAAACTATCATAGATACCATACGAGTTTTTTCAGAACAAGCTTGATGATAATGTCATAATTATAAGAAATAAAGTAACACATGTGACAAAATGATACAATCAAGTTAAAATGTTTGAATATAAGTAGACTTATTCTTCGCTAGCTCATCTCAAAGCGATATGACTCCTTTTGGAATTTACATGATGCACATATTTTAGTTGTATCAGATGGACGTTAAGTTCTCATTCCTTAACATTTTAAAACTAAGACGTATACATTTATCAATCTCTTGGTTTTGAGGGCTCTTTATGGTCTCAAACAAGCTCCTAACACTCGGTATGAGTGCCTTAGTGGCTTCGCACTAAAGAAATATTATTCGTGAAATCAGAGATACTAATTTGTTTATAAAACGTAAAGGACAACATATTCTTTTAGTTCAGATTTATAAATGATATTATTTTTTGTTCTACTAATGAGTTGTTATGTAGAGAATTTTCAAGTATCACGCAAGGTGAAGACGGATGCCCCAGAAGTTAAGTCTCCTACTACCCTCGTGGAGGGGAACCTTGAATCAGAAAGGACGGAAAAACTGGAAGAGCACACACCAAAGTTACAGGTTGATGTTATAAGTGGAAACAGAATCCCTTCAAATAGAGCTGCTATCGAATTTGTCGCACCTAACATTGTGGAAGCAGAGATTGTAGTTGACATTGAAGAAGCTGACATCGAATCTGAGGTACGATTTTAGGAATTTTCCCTAATAATGTATGTCATAGGAAAAGATTTGAGTATGGATGTTGTTAAGTAATACATGATCAAATTTTGGAATTTTGTGAAGTTTCCAGACCAATATTATCATGAAGATATTTCATTCTGAAATTTAAGTCTCATCAGAAGAAAGATCTGGTTACGATGAGGGTACCATACAAAGTCCAAAATATGCCTATGGTTCTTAAGGACTGGTCCCCAAAATTTGACTTTAAATGAGATATGCTTAGAACATTATCTGTTTGGATCAAACTCCCTAACCTACCATTACACCTGTCGGTGTTAGAAGCCTAGGGAAAATTTGTAGTGCCTTAAGGATACCTATGTTTACAGATGAGTGCACTGCGAATAAACTAAGAGTATCCTATGCCAGAATTATGGTAGAGATTGACATTACTCAAAATCAAAATGAGTATATCATAATTAAGGATAATGAAGGGAACAAAAGAAAACATCTAGTGAAATATGAATAGAGACCTCTCTTTTGTGAAACTTGTCAAATGAAGGGAGGGGGAGTAAGAGTACTCAACAACACAACTTGAGAATAAAGATAATAATGTTGAGCAAGAGAATTCAGAATGGGAAAATGTCAGAAGTAGTGGCATAAATAAAGGGAAAAGTATCATGAACACTACCAGCCAAGAAAACATCACTTGCCAAAATGGTTTTGAGGCCTTGAGATTGGAATTCCTGGAAGGAGAGGTAACATGATGATATCTTGGAATGTGAGGGAGATTAATAACTCAAGAAAATTCGATGAGGCTGTCTCCCGCCTCAATCAACTAGGCCCTGAGCTGGTTATCTTGTTAGAAACCAGAGTCAAACCTCAGAATGTTCCTAAAGTCAGAAATAAGTTTGGCACAAAATGGAAAATGGTTGATAATTACACAAGGCACAATAATAGAAGAATCTAGATTTTATGGGATGAGACTAGAATAAAGCTGGTTACTCATACCATAACAACTCAATTTGTTCATTGTAATGTGTCCTATCTCAATGGTAATAGAGATTTACAGCTAACTGCCATATATGCCTCCAACACCTTTGAGAAGAGGAATGAGTTATAGAAGGATATCAGCAGCATTCGTGAAAATCTTACTGGACTGTGGTGCCTCATGGGAGATTTCAATAATGTTTTGACAGCCCATGACATAATTGGTGGCAACCTGGTCAATGAGAAGAAGTATAGAGACTTGAGTGATATGATGAATAAAATTGACCTTTTTGAAAAGGACAGTCAGGGGGATCACTTCACATGGTGCAACAATCAGAGAAATAATATGATTTACTCCATAATATATAAGGTCTTGGGGAATGTTGAACGACAGCAGCAAAATCTGCATACCAAGCTCGCCATAGAGGGAAACTCTATGTTTATGGTGTGGAAGAAGATCCAAGGGCTCCAGCCTGTACTCAAGAAGCTTAGCAAGTCTTTCAATGGTATTATGCACCCTTTAAGGAAAGCTAGAGAAAAGTTATCCATGGCCTAAGATAATTTGGTGAGAGGCAGGATGAATCCTCAAAACATTGACAGAGTTAAATTTTGCACTAATGAAGTCTTAAGGTTGAGTAGTCTGGAAGAAAACATCATTCAATAGAAATCTAAAGTGGACTGGATCAAACTTGGCGATGGGAACTGCCGTAAACCTAAATTTGACCTTCCCTTTTGCCTTTTGCATAAACATGTGCATTCACATCGCTAGTATACGCATTCACATTTTTCCTCTGTGGCTTTTGTTACAGGAATATTCAGGTTTCGAAGGCCGATTAATCACATCCTCACAAAGACATCACACCATCATTACAAGCAGAAAACAAGGGTTTTTATGCCTATTCATCAAAGCAAAAGGTCAAAAACCAGAACCGTGGCCACAATATCATTTTTCAAGCAAGATGGACAAGTTTTTCCTATGGTAATCAATTACCACTTTGCAAGGCAGAGTAGGGTAATCGATTACCCTGTGCAAAAATGCAGTTTTTGCTGCATTTTCTGTGACAGCCACTTTCACTCTACTATTTTAGGGTCTAATTGGTTCTAGCATTGTGGGGAACATTATAGACATCTCTAGACACTTCAAGACCTTTCTAAACAATTCAAAGCATTTACTCCAATACATCAAGTTGAAGTTTGTGATAGTGATGGAGTATTTGCACAAGCTACTGCAAAAACTAAAGAACAAACCCAATTTTAACTTCCATTCGAGATGTGAGAAGATGTAGATCATTAACCTGAGCTTTTGCTGATGATTTGCTTCTGTTTGCAAGAGGATACACAAAATCAGTAGCAACATTGATGGACATGTATGCAGAGTTTTCCAATTCCACAGGGATCAAGATTAACCCTACCAAGTGCAAGGCTTTCTTTGGCAATATGGATGATGAGGCCAGGCACATAATTTAGGATATTACCAATTTCTTTGAAGGTCAATTGCCTTTTAGATATCTTGGCATGCCTTTAACAAGTAAGAAGCTGAACATAATTCATTATCTTCCTCTGATAGATAGAATTTGTGCTAGAATCAATCACTAGAGTTCTGAACTTCTCTCTATGGCAAGTAGAACCCAGCTTACTAATAATGTTGTTTTTTCCCCGTCCAACTTTTAGCTGTAATGCCTACATCTGTTTTAGGCTGTTCTGGCTAAAATTGATGCCATGTGTAGATCTTTCTTATGGTCTAGTTCAGACAAAGTCACCAAGAAAGCTCTAATTTATTGGAAAAAAACTTGTGCCCCTAAGAAACAAGATGGTTTGAACATTATTGATCTTACAAATTGGAACAAGTCTTGCATTGCCAAGTTATTGTGGAACATTAATAGGAAGTCTGACAGTTTATGGATCAAATGGATCCAATGTTACTACATTAAAAACCAGAATATGATAACAATGGTCCTAAAAAAGAATACATATTGGATTTTAAAATCGATTATGAAGATGAGACCTATTGTGGCTGCCTTGAATATGTGGGATAATTTTGTACAGGAAGACAAGTTCTCCATGATAAAACTCTATGCAGTGCTGAATGAAAGGGATCAAGTCATGGAATGGAGGAAAGTGTTTTACAATAACCTTGCCAGACCCATAACCCAATTCATTCTTTGGCTGACCTATCATGGGAGGCTGAAAACTAAGGACAAGTTGAACATATTTGGGCTCTTCAATAATGAAGAGTGTTGTTTCTGCAAAGAAAATGAGACTCTTAATCATCTTTTCTTTAATTACAGGCCTACGAAGATGGGTTGGATGGAAGTATTGCAATGGCTCCAGGTTGTGCATACCCCTATCAACTGGAGTGATGAGCTTTCATGGGATATTATGATGAGCAAATCCAAGAGTCCTAGTTGTAGAATCATCAAGTGTGCGTTAAGCTGAAACTCTCTATGAGTTATGGAGAATTAGGAATGATACTTGCTTTGGTAATGATTGTAACTTTAGCAAGGTTGGATCCAAAATCATAGACTTCATTGTCTATAGATGTTGGTTGAAAGCCAACCTTAGGAAAACCTTAGGTAGATTGCTTATGCCTTAGGTTTTGTTCTTGTAATTTGTATCTCCTTGCTTAGCTGGATCTCTCTCTGGGGTCGCTTGCATGTAACTGTTATTTTGGCTAATAAAGTATTTTATTTTTTAAAAAAAATGTTGCTTTTTATACCGCCGAAGCCAAATATGTAGCCATTGATAACTGTTGTGCACAACTCCTTTATCTAAATTAATAACTATTAGATTATAATAATTTAAAACTTATTTGTATTCCAATTAAGTGAGACAACATTAGTGCGTTTAATTTCACTAAGAATTCAATTTTACATTCACATAATAAGCATATTGAGATTAGATACCGTTTTCTTAGGGATCGTGTTGAAAAAGGTGATGTGATTTTTGAATACGTGGACACCAAAAATTAACTTGCTAATATATTTAAAAACTGTTGTCCGCATAACTTTTTCACAAAATCTGTAGGGAATTAGGGATCCTTGATGCATCTTGTTTTGAATAAGCTTTGATTATATTGTTATTTTTTTAGCTATACATTTTCTCATATACTAACATTTTCTTGTGTAGCAAGTTATATTGAATATCAAATTTATTGGCACGATCTCTCTAAACCTTTATCTCTTATTTGTATAATTTTTGTATCTAATATATCTAAGTCTTTGTGATGTTATCGGCTGCTTATCTTTTTATTTTGCAGCTGTTATACGACTATTTGTGTTGGATTTAAAATATGCTTAAGCGCATTTTTTATTTATGTGTATATTGTTGGACATGTGACCCCATACAAAAGAGGGGGGATGGAGGTTGTGGAGGTTGAAAAACTTTGATTTAAAACAAAATCATTTTAAAAATCAGAGTTTAAAAATATTTTATAAAACAAATGAATAAATCGATAGTGGAAAATTAAAGGAAAGAAAACTACTATAAATTAAAAGAGATAGGGGAAGAGGAATAACACCAGAAAATTATACATTTTCGGCCTTAAGGTGACTTAATCATGTCTCATAGAATTATTCTTGAGAGTATCCACTAAAATAGAGAGCTTTAGAATGATGTACCCAAGAACCTTTTTATACAAAAATGAAGTTTTTAGGCTAACTTTTAACCAAATAGTGATAAAGGCTCAAGGTCGGCCCTAGAGGTAGGCCACCAAAGATACTACCTAGGGCCTCCAATTTTATATAACAATCAAATAATACCACAAATCTAAAAATATTCAATAATAACAATCATTTATTATCACCTGTATGTTTGACTTGTTAATTTAAAAACTACATTATGGCTAACAAATTTTTGAACTTCTTAACATAATAGGAGACATGTGAGTATTTTTTAGAATTTTGACATTGTTTTTCAATTATGTTTTTATAAAATAATGAGAAGGGTGTTTAGATGAGTTAATTTTATTATCAATTAAAAATAAAATATTAAATAAAATTGATATAATAACTTAATTATTTTATATTTTAACAAATTTAAAATATATTAAATTAATTTTTTTATTATATTAAAATATTCAGTTTTAAGTTTCGTCTCAGGCCTCGAGATGTGTTGGGCCGGCCTTGCCAAGACTTAGAGCGATTAGTTTCCAAACCAAACAGATATTTTCCATGGGATGACTTCGAGGCAAGATGGAGTTTTGAGTTAGATATCCTCTAAATCAAACCGGGGTTTAACACAGGCTGGCCACAAATAAAATTGATATTTTTATCGGGCTAATCTCAAACCTATTGGACTTCTACACTAGACTGATCTTAAAAACCAAGAGAGATTTTAACCAGGTTGATCTCGAACTGATAGAAATTTTAACCAGACTAAGTTCAAGAATAGTTGTGGATATTTTCACTAGCTAATCTTCAAGAACCAAAAGAGAGTTTTTTCTCCTAGGAAAAGCTCATGAACTAAGTAGATGCATTCGAAGAAAATTCTAAAAAAAATACAAGAGCTTTTAACTAGTGTAACTCGTAACCAAATAATGACTTCCTATGGAAGAATTATTTGCACAAGAGTAAAAAAATACATTCTTGGTAAATTTAAAACTTTTTGCTCACTCGAAACAAATATTCCCATTGAGACTCAAGAAGCCTCTCGAACCACTATGGCTAAAATATGTGAGAAAAATGAGAGACTTAGAGAGATTATGAGAGAAATTAAATGGGACATTTTTTACAAGTTTTCTAGAGAAATTATGAGGGTTTTTTTTTACTGATCTTGAAATATCCAATGGAGATATGAATTTAATGATGAAAGTTACTTTTGATAATGACAACTAAATTTTAATGATGACAACCAGTCTTTAATGATAACAACTATAGTCAAGCGTAAAGCGGTTAAATATGCAAACCAGAGCATTAGGGTTTGATGGACTTGCATCTCTGATAATGGCAACCAAATGGAATGTAACTACAACCTTATCTCAAAAGATGAAGCAAGTGTCTCTAAGAATAAAGCATTTGACAAGTCTTGAAGTCTATGAAATCCTTGACACACACAAACACATGCACACATAGGCACACACATACACACACGCACACACACACACACACGCACACGCACACAAGTTTTAAAATTTATTTTTCTCAAGGAAACACTTCTAAAAATTCCTTGATGTCATGCTAGACAAGTTAGAAACTGTCAGAAAAGTTATGAGCAAGTTTTTGTTCTTGCTAATCGTTTGGCATCCATGTCCAATCGATTGGACCGGTTCAAAAATACTCCCTAAGAGATTAAGACAATGCCTTAATAAATGGTAACGACTAAATATCTTTTCTCACTATTTTTAACTTATTAATCAAATAATTCTAGGCCTACCAATCGATTTGGAGCTTTGTGCTAATTGATCGACTCATCAATATTGACCATAAAACTTTTCATTTTTGTGGTAACCTCTAGCTTATAAATAGAGGTCTCTTACCACATATTTTTACATCCCAAAACGTGAATCCATTTCTCACTTCTCATTCTTTCTTTCTAATTATATTTGTTTACTTTCTCTCACTAAAAGTTAGGTGTGACGCTTTTGAGAAAGTCAGTTTGCAAGTGAGAAAGTTGTAATTCTACAAGGGTAGTTTTGTAAGATCGCCAATGAAGCTTTAGTTTTACCTTAGCTGAACATTTTATTCATTTAGGTATTATATGTTTGGGTTCGAAGTTAAACCCATGAAAAGGTTTGGTTTAAGAATTGTGTGATCAAGTCTCCCTTTAGATTTGAGATCAACCCGCTGTCAAAATTTTACAGGTTCTTGGTTAGTCTGGTATAAAACCAAGTTTCTGTTAAAGCTCAGCCCATGATAAAAGTTTGTTTCAATTTGAGATCAACCTGGTGGTAAAATCCCATAGGTTCTTGGTTAACCTGATATAAAACTATGTTTCAGTTCGAGCTCAGCCCGGTGCTAAAAGCACTCCAAGGTTCAAGACTATCCCGTGATAAATTCTTTGTTTGGAGCTTGAAGACTAACCGTTTCAGGTTTCTTTTGAAAATGAGACTAATCGCTTTGATCCATCGTTTGGAATGAAGATTCATTACTTCTCTCCCTGTTTTGTTGTTTTGTTGGAAGTTAGCCACAAACTTTATTTTTCTTGTATAAGGGGAGGTTAGAAAGTTCAACATACTGAAAGCTCTTAAGTTTATTGGATACTCAAGATCAAATCTTGAAGACACGACTAAGTTGTTTTTAACTGAACCTCTACAATTCTTGGTATTCTTATCTCTTTCCTTAAACTCTTTATTTCCACACTTTACTTTCTGCAATTTATTTTTCTGCTTCTCAATTCTAGATCTTTTCTAAAAGAAACTCTGATTTTAATCCGAAAAAGTTTTTAAACTCAAGTTTTTCCAAAACACACAATCCACCCCCATCTTGTGTGTGTTCTAATGTTCTTATGAAGATTATTTATTCAGATAAAAAAACTAGGTTGTGTATATCTAGAGATTGACATCAAGTGAATAAAAAGAATAAGTCTTCTCATATAGGTTTTAGAGTTTCTATATCCTTCATCAGGTTCAAAGACTCAGACAAGAGAATTCTGGTAAAATCGAGCGAAGATCATTGTTAATGGAATCTTAAAATGCTTCACCTTGACCTTGATAATGATAATTCTGTCTAGCATTTTAAAGACATTTGCCTCACAAACTTCTCCTAGCTTTTCCCCACAATTTTAGCCCCATTTGTCGGTTTTCCCATTGATGGGTAGCTCCCAAATTTAAACTCACGTGGGGGCCTTAGTAAAATCCATATAACTCAATGAGAGTTAATCATTTTGTTCATGGAAAATAAACCACGAGTTTCTGAAGATCCAATAGTTACTTTTTAAGATTCTTCTATTATATTATTTTTTATATCTTGAAAATTGTTAGTTCTAATTGTTTAATATGAAAGTTATGTGCAATAAATTTTGGAAAAATAATTTTGAATTAATCCTTTATGAATATATTTATTTTTAGTGATTATCTTACCCAAGATACTGATATTGCATCTTTGCTTGATTCTTTAGATTTTATCTTCCTCATATAAAGAATTATAGTTCTTTTTTATTGTTGGTTTTAGGATAAGTAGGATTTTTTGTGTGCCTTTAGTTGTTATTCTCATGATTTTTGTGAGGAACCATTATGTTTTGTATGGTTCCACAACTAAGCCAAATGAAGGAGAGTACCAGAAAAAGCCAAATACCTATAACATGGATCTCATACTAGTTAAAGAAACCAAAATAAAAAGGAAGAAAAAAGAAAACCGGGAATCAAAGACGAGTGAAACTCAAGCGGGAAAAAAACGAGAAAAGAAGCATCTTGAAGTTAGACCAAGAAAAGATCTTAGAAAGAAACAATCAGTAAATTTAGTTGTCTTTTTTATGAATTAAAAAAATATATTAAATAAATCATTGTAAATCTCTAAAATTAAACAATTTTTATTTAATTTTAATTTCCTAAAAATTAACCTTTAACTAATAATATTTGAAAAAATGGACGATGAATCGACATCAAAAAAAAAAGTGATGGTCCAAAGTTGGCTATCAAGGCTAGCTTGTTATCCGCAATTCAATTGGGCAAGGCCAGCTCTCAATCACAGATACGAGCAAGCCAGCAACAAGCCTATCGTCGGCTCAGCTAAAGCCGTGTCCCATCACTTTAATGCCCCCACTAGGGTCACAAGCTGTCGTGCTTCGTGGTAAGTAGTGAGACTCTTTGCTTCACTGTATTCTACTCTGAAGAAGATTAAACTGTCATATGCAAGAAAAAGAAAGCAAATGAGATTAGGAGCCTTTCTAGTTATTGATATATACCTTTTAAATCTTTTTTCCTCATATCTTCTTTAAGGAGTTTAGGAAGAAAAAACACATCACCATAAATAATGAAATGACAAGGTGAAAAAGGATCCTCCTATCTTATGTCTCTTGCAGGAGTTAAACACTGGATATACATCTCATTATGGTGTTAGTTAGACCATTAGAAAAATCTATAAATTATTTTTTTTAGAGAGAAACATTGGATATACACTCATTATAGTGAGACCATTAGAAAAATCTATAGCTTATTATGTTAGATAGAAACACTGGATATACATCTCATTATGGATTTATATCTCATTTTGATCTCAATTTTAGGGGTGTTTTTGAGTTGGGTTAGGTTTAATTTAATTAAATCTAATATCTCATATGATTAATAGTCTTTGATTTTGATTGAGTGTTCAACCCGTATTTATAAGACTAAATCCAAACTAAACCAATCCACTTATCAATGGGTTGGGTTCGTGGGTCATCTCCTAAATATAATTTTTAAATTTTAAATAAAATATCAATTTAATTAACACATTTTTTTTACAAAAATATTTAAAAATTCATAAAATTTTAATATTTAATTTGAATAAAATTTATTGTTTAAAATCTAAAAATTCGTTTAGAATTCAGATCAAATTAGAAAATATACAAATGATGTAAAACATAATTTAAAATATAAGATATATCTCTATTTGAGTAAAGATATTTGATCTCTCAAATTTGATTTAGACTTGACTTTTACAATTAATAAATACTATAATTATACTAAAAAATATATATGCATTGTAAGACTTATGCTATATAATTTATAAATAAAATAAAAATAGTTTGACATATCAATTGGTTGAGTTTGTGGGTTCGTTGATTTAAAACTTCAAATTCGTTACCCGAATCAAATATCAATGAATTTGAATGGACTGGTTCGAGTTGGACCCGTACATGATTGGGTTGGGTAAAAATAAGGGTTAGTTGGGTTAGGTGAGTGAGTTCGGGAGTTAGTCCGTACCCATTGTTGGAAAAACTAAGTCTCATATATCAATAATTCGGGTCACCCACCGTTTATATCCACACACCAAGCCCAATAGTGTTGGCATGATGGGGTGTATTGGGAAAAATCCAAGTCTCACGTTGGTTAAAGATACAAACTACAAAGGGTTTATATAGAGTGACACCTATCCCTTCAGCAATTGGTTTTATAGGATTAAGTTAAGTCAAACTCTAATTCTATCATGGTATCATGGGCCTATCAATTTGGGTCACCCACCATTTATATATGCGCACCAAGCCTAAAAAATGTTGGGCGCAATGGGGTGTATTAGAAAAACCAAGTCTCATATATCGATAATTTTGGCCAACCACCATTTATATTCACACACCAAACCCAATAGTATTAGGCGTGAGGGGTGTATTGGAAAAAATACAAACTACAAAGAGTTTATATAGAGTGACACCCCTCAACTTACCAACCAGTTTTGTAGGGTTGAGACATATGTTCCTTCAAGATTAACCTACCACCCGAGTCTAGAACTCACCTAATCTTATCTTCTATTAACACGTTGCAATTCTTCTCGATCATTTGCCCTATGCCGAGCAAATTACTTTTCATGTTTGATATGCACAATATATTGGAAATTATTGACCTCTTACCATCTTTTCTCATGATCAGAACATCACGAATACCTTCAACAGCCAGAGTATTGTCATTTGCGAACTTCACCTTGTTCTTCACCGAGTGACTCATGCTGACAAACCAATGATTCCCTCCAGTCATGTGTGACGATCATCCTAAGTTCAAGTACCAATAGTCCTTAAATCATTCTTCATCTTTTGTTGTGACCATCAACATCTTTTATAAAAACTTAAATTAAAATTAAAATAGGAGTATAGAATATCAATATTACCTTTATTAGATTTTATTATCAGAATTTATTTTTTGTTCCAAATATACACTTTTTCAGTTTTTGTTAAAAACTATAAATTCTTCCCCACTTATATGATAGTTGCATATCTCTTGTATTCCATTAACTGCTACTGCTACTAATCTTTTATAAAAACTTAAATTAAAATTAAAATGATGGCTACTATATAACTTATCCCCCACTTGACCAGGTTTCTCTGCAGTAATAGCAACACGCATTCTCTGTAATTATAGCAGCACACATTCTCTGCAGTGATCATTTGATCAAGATCGAAAGGTGAGATTCATTTTGTATATCTTAAGTTATAAATCAAATTTTATAATTTGTATTTTGTGGATCATCATATTTTAATTCAACGGATATTAATGGCTTGAATGTGTGCTTTTTTTCAAATGCAGGGAATCCAATTTCGACAGTAATGACTGCCAGTAAGCTTTATCTAGCATTGTCTAAATAATTATCCAACTGTTTCCTAAAATACATGTTTTCCATAACATTTTAACCCTATCGAAGTGACTGCTCAATGTCACGTTTTCCAATGTTCTAAAATACAAGTTCCAATGTCTATTTGATGGGAAAACCTTGCATTAGCAACTTGTACAAGATATCTGGTTTTGCAAATTATTTGGTTCTGTTACGACTATTGCTATCAAAGACAACATATGAAAAAAAATTATTCAGATTTATACATGAATTTATTTCAAGGAATAGAACATCTGTTGCAACAAGGTTTGGAGGTTGTGTTTGGTCGAATTGCATATTCGTCCCTCCAAAAATTTCCATGGCTTCTTTCGTCGAATATGATAAAACACTGCAAGTTTAAAATATTAAGTGAAAAACATTGGAATTACAACATAGAAGGAAAAACCAGTGAAAAGCTTTATGGTTTCTAACCCGGTTGATGATGAGAGACATGAGTATAGAAGGGAACATTGTTTACTCTTTTAAAATTGTTGTAGTAAAGAACGTTGTTTACTCTTTTAATTGAATAAAATTGCCTAAAAAATAATATAAAATATAAAATATTAAGCGGAACCTATTATAAAACTTAAATGAGTTTGATGGATGTGAAAGAATGGAGTAATATGACGTTACAATTCCCAGAAGGAGTTACAAGCAAAACTATTTTGGTAGCTTCTTCAATTTTCACGGTAAACAAACATTGAGACGCAAAAAATGCATGTTGGTTGCTACATGGCTACAGTGCTAGCCACTTTTAACAAAAGAAACCAAAAGCATGCAAGGTAATATAAATTTAAATGATTTTCTAAAATTAAAAATAAAATCTTGTATTACATATAGTTAAAATATATTTCATTAATTATATTTTGAAAATAAAAATTGAGCCGTAATAAAGTACCGAGTAACTAACCTTAGAATATTTATTTTATTATTTTTTTCCCAAGGTCTCTCAAACAAATTAAAGTCTTTGTTCGAATTTTAAAAAAAGGTTCATAATGTAAAGGAAATAAAATTAATGATATTTTTTATATTCAAAAGATAAACAACATTAAAAAGCTAAAATATAAGTATTTAGACAGAGTCTAAAAACTTTAAGACATAATAGAAAAGACCTCAAAATTTTATTAAAATTGATATATAAACATAAAGAAATTTGATTCAAAGTAGAACCTTTCAGTTAACATTGATCATAGAATGTGATTCATAATAGATCATTTTCGTTGGCTTTGACATTGGACTTTGATTCATAATAGATCTTAGACCTTTAAAGGCGTTCTAGGAAGATCCTTCCTAGCAAGACTATATGCAATAATATCTCTGGTCCATTTCAAAGTGATGTATCATAATGCATAAGAAATACCAATTTCTACAATGGTCGGTGTGGATGAAACTAAATGAATTAAATAAGCTATCCAAATGGATCTCTTGGTGTCGGTCGCGACTTCAGAAGTGGAAGTAGGAGGAGAGCCAGGAGATCCCAAAGCGTTCGACCTAGATGTCTATGAAGACAAGTTTCGGCCGATGCCATATGGAGATTCCAAGTTCATTCAACTCGTGGAAGATCCCGTCATGACGATTAAAATATGCGTCATACTTCTTTTATACGTAAGAATCACATTGACTGATGGCCTCTAAGATAACACCTCATTTTTTGTTGTTACCCAGCACGAGATACCCGACATTAATCCCAGTGTGGCATGCCACCAACTGAACATGGATGCAAAAACTCTTTATGTATCCCAACACTAGAGGAAATAATCTCTGAAAAAATTCGATGCCATTAGAAAATCCGCATTTAACACCTTTAACAATATGATTGTAATGTGATTGCAATATGAATGTAATGTTTAGCCAATAGGAACTTCGCGTTTAACACCTTTAACAAGTGTTCAAGAGATTCCGACAATAACATATGTGCCTCAACCCGAAAAAATATACTTTTGGGATAAAGGCGGACAAATTTTTAGGTTTCTATTTAACCGAGCAAGGCATCAAAGCAAACTCACACAAATGTGAAGTGGTGATTTAGATGAGATCGCCTACTTCAAAGAATAAGGTTCAAAATCTAAACAATATGCTACCTGTTTTGAAAAGATTTATTTCAAAGTCAGCACAACACACTTTACCTTTCTATAGACTATTTAAGAAAAAAATTATTTTGAATGGACAATAAATCATGAAGAAACAATTAGATCCTTAAAGAAAATCCTGGCAACACCTATGATACTTACCCGCTCATCTCCGAGGGAAGTTTTGCATCTATACCTAGCTGTTGTCGAAGATGTCGTAAGCATTATTTTAATTATAGAGTCTGACACCCACTAGAGACCAATGTGAATTTTACACGGTCCTACCATTTTTTTGGGTAAAAATATCCAAAATACCACATGTTTCAGTATATATTCCATAATGCCACACTTTCAAAAAATTTGAATTTTTTGGTTGATGATTGCCGCCCATTTATTGGGCGGTTATGTTTATATTTAAAGTGTGCCGCCCATTGGTAGGGCGGAAGAGACCAAGTCATAATTTTTTATTTACTTTTTTATTTTATTTATGTTTTAATATTATTAATATATATAATAATATATATTATACTTTAATTGATTATAAATATCCAAGGGGTCTTTCAATCTATATTGAATGAAAATATTTTCACACTCTCTCCACATTCAATTACTCTATTTTTATTAATCTTGTGATTCCAATTTCTAGTAGTATTATAGTTTTAATTCTTAAGAAAAAAATTCAGCGAAACTTTTGAATTTTAGACCAATTTTTCTAATCGGGTGCATATATAAGGTTATTGCTAAGGTGTTGACAAACAGATTTAAAAAAATGATCCGCTCAATTATATCAAATACTCAAACGATGTTTATTTTAGGAAGACAAATTTTAGATGGGATTATAATTGTGAATAAAATTGTGGACGAAGCCAAAAGAAAGAAAAAAAAGTGCTTATGCTCAAGGTTGATTTCGAAAAGGTGTATGATAAGGTGGATTGGAACTTTTTAGACATACTATGTCCAAGATGGGTTGCATGAGAAGTGGAGAGGATGGATTTTGGAGTGTTTGAAAACATCGAGGGTCTCGGTCCTGGTGAATAGTAGCCAACTAGCCATAGTCAGGAGTTTGATGTTGGTAGAGGTCTTAGGCAAAGGGATCCATTATCCCTTTTCCCATTCCTCTTAGTAGCTGAAAATTTCAATCTTCTGATAAAAGAGCCGTAGAGGTGGGAAACTTTTCTAGTTACAAATTTGAAAAATGGCCAGATAGCTTCTCCCACCTTCAATACGTAGACGACACTCTAATTATTGGAGAGGAAAAATGGAGCAACATCAGGATCGTAAAGGCAAATCTAACCTTGTTCGAGTTGATGTCGGGTTTAAAAGTGAACTACCATAAAAGTTGTCTTGTGGGTGTTAATATTTGCCAATGCTGGATTCAAGATGCAACAAAAGTTTTGAATTAAAAAGTTGCGAGGAGGTGAAAAAAATTCATTGAATCACTTGGGATAAAATCTGTAGACCGATCGAAGAGGGATGGTTGAGTATAAAAAACTTGAGCGTCTTCAACTCGACTCTATTAGGTAAGTGGGTTTGGAAATTGAGAAAGAAGAGGTTCAGTCTATTAGATAAGTGGGTTTGGAAATTGAGAAAGAAGAGGTTCAGTCTTTAGTTTAAAGCTTTGAATGATAAGTATGGGGAGATCGACTGTAATACTAGAATGCAAGACACAAATTGCTCATGCCTAGTGTGGAGAATGCTTCACAATAGACGATCAACTAAAGACAACTTAGTAAAGAGAGGTGTCATCGGTCAGAATTTTATCCGGTGTGTTAGCGAGTGCGGAGAGGTTGAGTCGGCTTCTCACCTTTTTTTTTAGTGCACTTCATATGCAGGTATTTGGTCTCAAGTCATCAGGTGGCTAGGAGTACAGTCGGTGCTGCCAAAAGAGTGAGCAAATCATCGTGTACAGTTCAAAGCTTTACTCGGCAGTGGAAGAACTACAACAAGCAGAGTCAGAGTGATTTGGTTCGCCTGCATCTGGTGCATATGGAAAGCGAGGAATAAAAAGATTTTTAATAACAAAGCTGATTCAGGTGATCAAACATATGAAGCTATCCAAAACACGTCACTGCGAGTTGATGCAATAGTATTTGAATTCCAAGTTAATCCTTCGTTAAGAGGAGGGATTGTAGATCGGGATATGCGTGTTGGTAGAAGATCAGAGATTGAACTCAATCGAGCATGCGTTTGGTTTTGGCGTGAAGCCTGCTTTGCTAGCAACATTTTTTGGCAGGCCGACTTCGTTCCAATTCTGTAGTCTGCTGGTTGATGCTGCATGCGTGGAAGCCTGCTATTTTCTGCGATTCGGTGCAGGCCTGTCCCGTTGTGAGCCTTTCTACTCGCGCCGGGATCGTAGTCGTTGTTCTTTGTCTAATACAGGCTGTGTGGTTTTTGGTGGTAGCTTGTTCCTTTCTTGGTCATAGTGGCTCCAGTGGAGCGTTCTTCTGTCATCTCTGGTGGATCCATTTTTCTATAGCAGGCTGTTATTACAGGGACTCAGCTGCTCTTTTGGTGCTCCGTTTCTCAGTTGATCGGAATTACATCAGGTGAGTTGGCAAGCGATTGAATTGGAGATCTCGGTTGTCACAGCTGGGCGCATGGCTGTTACTGTTTTGCCGGACTTTGAAAGTTTACGCTGGCGTTGCGGATTATTAGGAGGCTAGTTGCACATGTATTGATGTATGTCAATATATGAGTGAATCACTATGCATACATTCTTTGTTATATATAGATGGATAATTTTTTAATTAATGAAAAAACATTCAATCAAGGATGCAATGCAACTTATATTTATCGATCAAAATTACAATAATTTGATACTGATTTTACGTCTATTTATATTTTTTTGGAAAATTGATACAAAACCTTTAATTAATTATATATAAAAAACCTCAAATATAAATACAATACAAACATTAATAATCTATTTGACAAATATCCAACTTAAATAGATGGCGATATCTAGACGATAAGAATTAGAACACTAAGAAAACTACAAGAAAAAAATAAAGAACAATAAGAAAACTTAATTGAAGCACACGAGACATAAATTATTCTATTGATGCAAAATATACATGCATCACTTATTCATTGTACAACATATATTTTTTCTTTATATCTTATTCTTTTGATCTTCAATAACCTGAAGGAAAAAAATCAAGAAAAAAAAAAAAAGGAGTGAAATACTAGTGTAATATTTTAATCAAATTTATTAAACTTTTATAAAAAAAAGTGGCAATTATATACCCAATCAAACGGTAGAAGAAGAAGGAGCATCATTTTCAGTAACAAGCTTGAATTCCTGCACTTCCTTAAAGTTCAACCATGGCTTTTCCAAAATCTTAGCTTCATACACTTTTTGTTTCCCACCATCCTTTGTCTCCAAAACGATCTCATACAACGTTCCAGAAACCACTTGTTTTTTCGCACTTAAAACTCTCACAAATTCCAAAACTCCATTCTACATAAGCAACAGCAATTCAATCGAGTAAAAAAAACACAGATAAATAATATCAAATTAATTAAGATTAGTATGAATATTAGTTGAATCAAAACCTGTTTGATGTTGTGTTCTTGAACAGCAAAGAGAGCAAGGTTATTGATCTCGACGCTGTTTTGTGTATATTCCACCTCAGTAGTGCCACCAAGAGTTGCCATAACTAATTTCTTTTTTTTTTTTTTTATGTGTTTTCTTTTGGGTGGTTGTTTTTATAGAGTTGAAGAAAGAGTGATTAGAATTTAGATTTAGATTAGTCAATAATGGCGGTTTGACTTTTTTTATGGATTCTTTAGATTATTTGTTACGCTACGTGTTACTTATCGGATATTATATTTACGTTTCATATTATTATCGTTTATGGTCAAATATCATTTTGTTGATTTGAGAGAGTAACCAGATTGATAATATGAAATTAACATTAAATAAACCATTCTCATTTTCAAACAATGGATGAATACATTCGGTTTATCAGTCAGTTAAACTAGATCAACCGGTAGTTATACCTCCATGGATTTATTAAGTTGCTTATTTTTTGTCTCAAGATTGAAATATGAAAGGAGGTTCTAGCTTAACAATCCAGTTCTATCACTTAGGCAGTCGATTTAGCTCGCCCTAAAGAGGATAAGATCCAAGATCAACTCAATACCTCACGATCTAAATTGTTTCACAATTCTTTGTTGGATATGTGATTTCGCAGATAAGTGGAGTGAATTGTGTATTTTCAAAAAATTTAATTTTAAAAAATATTTTGGAATGTAAAAAAAAACGTTTTGGATTGATTTTAGAGTTTGAAAATATTTTAGAAAAGTTTTGAAAGTAAGCAACGGAAAATAAAATTCACAAAGTAAAATGGGAAAAGTAAAAATTAAGGGAAGAGAGAAAACACCAAAACTTATAGAAGTTCACCCAAAAGAAAAAGACCTAATCCTCTCCTCCAAATTTGTTTTTGAAAGTATCCAATAATTCTTAAGAGCTTTTAGTAGGTTGAGCTCTCAAATCCTCATATACAAGGAAAATAAAATTTGTGGCTAACTTTCAACCAAACAGCAAACACGGAGAAAAGTGGCGAGTCTTCCTTTCAAATGATGAATCGAAAGTGGTTAGAGCTACAACTGTAACCATGTAACTAGTTAATGTAACTGGTTATAAGTACAAAAATTTGTTATGTTTATAAAGTTACATGTGTAACCGATTACAACTGTTTTTATCTAAATCAACATGAGTCTAAAATGTTGCAAACCTTCGTATAACCACTCCAAACTGTGTACTCATTCAAAAGGGTTCCTATTGATGTATATAAAATTTATACATTAGTAAAATGAAACTCTTTTAAAATGTAATTTTCAAATCAATTCAAATAAAGTTGTTAAATGTTCATATATATTCAAATGAAACTTCGTGCATAAACTTTCATATCATTTAAACAAGTTTCATTCATATTGTTTTTAAGCACTTAAGTGTATATGTTTTTATTCTGATCAAAGAAAAAGAGAAGAGTCAAAACTTTCATATATCTTGTAATGCAAGCAAGTCAAAAAAGATTCAAACTCAAGTGTTAAATCTGTATTTTTGTGATCATCAAGTTGTTGGTAATTGTTGTAAAAAGGTCATTTGAATTGATTTGATTCAAACTCCACCATAATTGTTGGTGTTGTTGGAAATCAATGAAGTGGTGTGCTTCTTTATTGTTGTTAGAAGATTATATAAAAAGTCTTAGTGTGTGTCTCGTACAAAGATCTGACAATAGTGAAAATCTCTCACAGGGAGTGAGGGGACTAGATGTACTTTTTTGGTTGATAATGTAACTAGTATACATCTTTGTGTCATTTACTTTTCTACATTTTTATTTTTTGTATAACATTATTCTAATCAAGTTGCAACACTTAACTTGTTTTCGAAAAAGTAAAAAAAAATAAAACTTATATAAAAATAAAACTAAAAAAATCAAGAAATACTAATTCACTCTTCCCCTAGATTGTGCACTTTAAAACTTACACATATATGATATCCAGGGGCCTTTATGACTTTTCACCATGGTAAACTGACATCCATGGAGTGGAAAAAATAACTCATTATATTTTTTGTGAGAAAAATATTTTTGATTCGAGTCTCAAATGCGTGTTTTTTTTTTGAAATTTTAATTATTTTAAAATTTTAACTATTTTAAATTTTAATTATTTTATTTAAAATAAAAACGCTAATAGGTTCACACACCAAAATCACCTATTAACAATCCAACAAATTATTATACATTTATTGTACAATTAAATTATAGAAAAAATTTAGATACAAATCCTCATATGTGATTTTTACCATTTTTTAATAAAAATATGACAAATGCACTTAAATATCGAGTAAAAATAAAAATAAATAACATAGGCGTAATAGAAATTTTCATTTTTCATATTTTTATTTAAAAATAATAAAAACTACACACAAAAAATTGTATCTAAATTTTCTTCTTAAATTATATACAATATTTTTAAAAACTCACCTTTACAAATTTACTCGTTTTGTTTTAACTATTCTAAAATTTTTGCAATTAAATTAAATTAAAATCTCTAAAAATATAAAATAAACAATTATAATAAAAAAATTTAACTAAAATATACTGCCAGTATAATTTTTTTTTATATTGTCAATAAATTAAAGTCGTTAAATTTTTATAGATGTTTGACTTTTTCTTTAATCACATATAAAATCTAAAATATTTTAGAGTGATCCATAACAATTATTTTCATAATAAAAACAAGGCTTAATTGCAACTTTGATCCCCCTATTTTGTGTTTTTTTTTTTAATTTTGATCTCCCCATTTTAAAAACCACCATTTAGATCTCCATTTTAAGTTTCGAGATTGATATTAGTCCCCTTGCCATTTTAAGTCATGTTTTTAATGATGTGGCGGGTTGAATGATGATGTGGTATTTCCATGTCATTTTAAATGGTCTTATTCACCAAATATAATTTCCATGTCATTTAGGTTTTATTGATTTCATTTTTCAGAAAATTAAATTCACTTTTGGTAAAACCCCAGCGTAGAATCTTCAACCCATTTCTTCAACCCATTTCTTCAACCATTCATTTTTGCTAATTCTTCAAACCCAATTCAGGAATGAAGATTCTTACTCTTCCCCTTTCACGCACGAGGACGAACCGTAATTAAAGATTCTATAGTTATTGTTCCAAATCAAACTGCAAATCAACTCCCGTTGTCGCTGAAATGACAAACCGAAGTTACGTGTCGAGGTATATTTCGTAACTCATCTCTGAATTCAAAAACCCTAAACACACAGATGTCGTTTGTATTATGTCATAGCATATGATTTGTTTATACCAACTTTCATTTTTATCTATGTTTAAATTCAGAAAATGTCGTTTGTGTTTTGTAGGCCCTCTGATACCCAAGTTGTCAGTTTTAGAGTACACCATAGGGAACATTTAATTCAGAATTCAGTTCAGTTGTATATTGGTGGGCTTGTAACTAAAATGAATTGGGATTGGGATGTGGACTTGATGTCCTACATGCAAATTGAAGATTTGATCAAAAGTGAGGGGTATCGGAATATAAAGTGTTTATGGTATTGGAATACTAAATTTTCCTTTTCTCGTGGACTTCGGCCTCTGAACAATAATAATGATGTCTTAAGGTTAATGGAGGATGTTAGAGGATTTAAGGTAGTTGATCTTTTATGTTGAACACAAAATTGAAGAAATAAGTATTGAGGATGTTATTTTTTAGGAGGATAATGGTGAAAAAGTCAATGGTGAAGGAGCAAACGGTGAAGGAGAAAATGATGAAGTTAATGTTGAGGGAGAAAACGATGAAGTTAATGTCGAGGGAGCAAATGATGAAGTTAATGTCGAGGGAGCAAATGATGAAGTTAATGTTGAGAGAGCAAACGATGAAGTTAATGTCGAGGGAGCAAACGGTGAAGTTAATGTCGAGGGAGCAAACGATGAAAAGGTTAGTGTTGATGGAATAGATGAAGAGGTTAGTGTCGATGGAGTAGATGAAGATGTTAGTGTCGATGGAGTAGATGAAGAGGTTAGCGTTAATGTTGATGACGTAGATGACGAGAGTGAAACAGATCCAGATTATAGCATGGGCAGTGAGGATGACGAGGAAGAGGATGAAGATTTGGAAGATGAAATTGATGAGATGAGTTTAGGTGCTGACATTGGTATTAATTGGAAGACCGTTTTACCTAATGCTACAACAGAAAAACCTTCAAAGTTGGATGGTAATTCCGATAATGATAGTGATTCATATGTGTTTCAAACTCCACCCAGTAGTGATGCTGAAGGTGATATGGCAAAGTTTCCAATCTTTAGGGAATCCACAAAACTTGAAGTAGGGATGATGTTCAAGGATAAACCACAAATCAAAGATGCCATAAAGATGTATGCAATGGAGAACAAGAAGAATCTTGTATTCAAGAAAAATGACAAGAAGAGAATGGTTGTCAAGTGTTTAGATGGTTGTCTATTTCATATTAGGTTTAGCATGAGGACTACCAATCAATATTAGTAACTTGTTAGCTTAACTGATTGTCATGGTTGTCATAGGACAGCCAAAAATAGACAAGCAAAAACGGATTGGTTGGGTCGTCAATTTGTGTACACTATAAGACACACTCCTGAAATAAAAACCAAAGGGCTGATTGCATAAACTATTAAGAAGTGGGGGTTGAAGTTGTCAAATGATCAAGCTTATAGAGCCAAGAAAAAGGCAATGGAATTGATTCAAGGTGCTGGTCGTGAACAATTCACACATCTTAGAAGCTATGGTGAGGAGTTGTTAAAGTCAAATCCAAACTCCACTATTGAAATTAAGTGTGTTGATTCAGATGGCGGTCCTGTCTTTGAAAGAATATATGTATGCTTAGAAGCTTGTAAGGCAGCGTTTGCAACGACTTATAGGCCTCTAATAGGACTGGATGCTTGTTTTCTTAAAGGGGACTTTAGAGGTCAATTAATAGGTGTTGTTGGTAAGGATGAAAATAACAAGATTTATCCAATCGCTTATGCCGCCGTAGAAGCTGAAACGAAAGACTCTTGGCAATGGCTCCTTAATTTGTTACTAGAAGACTTGCAATCTATACAAGACAACAAATATGGATTTATATCAGATCAACAGAAGGTTAGTTTTATAGTGTTGTTATTTGTTATATGTGTTATGTGCTGATATGTGCTATGTTATGTTGATATGTGCTGCTATTTGTTATTTTTTATGTGCTGCTATGATGTGTTGATATGTGCTGCTATTTCTATTTATTATGTGCTGCTATTTCTATTTGTTTTGTGCTGCTATTTCTATTTGATATGTGTTGTGTGATGTTTATGTGTTAATATGTGCTGCTATGTGTTGCTATTGCTATTTGATATGTGTTATGTGATGTTTATGTGTTGATATGTGATGCTATTTTGCTATTTGTTATGTGCTGCTATGTTGTGTTGATATGTGCTGCTATTTTCTATTTGTTATGTGCTGCTATTTGATATGTGATGCTATTTTGCTATTTGTTATGTGCTGATATTTTCTATTTGTTATGTGCTGCTATGTTGTGTTGATATGTGATGCTATTTTGCTATTTGTTATATGCTGCTATGATGTGTTGATATGTGTTGCTATTTCTATTTATTTTGTGCTGCTATTTCTATTTGTTTTGTGCTGCTATTTCTATTTGATATGTATTATGTGATGTTTATGTGTTGATATGTGCTGTTACAATGTTGATGTATGTTCAGGGATTAGTACTGACTATTCTTGAGACAAGCCAACATGTTGAACACAGACTATGTGTTAAACACTTGTATGGCAATTTGAGAAAGAAATACCCTGGAATATTTATGAATGAGGCTTTATGGAGGGCAGCTAGAGCCACAACAATTCCTGCATGGGAAAGAGCAATGAATCATATGAAAGAGCTCAATGTCAATGCTTGGAAAGACATGATGGATGTCTCAGCTGCATGTTGGACTCGGTCTCATTTCAAAACAGACATACAATGTGGTTTGCAATTCAACAATATGTGTGAGGCTTTTAATCGTGCAATCTTAGAGTATATAGATAATCCGATCACTTCACAACTTGAAGGAATCAAACATTACATAACAGTGAGAATCTCTGCTCAAAAGGAGAAATTAAGTAGGTACACAGGTGTTACAAGTCCTAACATTCAAAAAGTCTTGGAAAAAACAAAGAGGGCAGCAGAAGGATGGATTGCAACATGGCATGCAGATGATGACTTTGCTATATTCGGAGTTTCAAACGGTGTTGAGATATATGTTGTGAACTTGCTTCGACATAAATGTGGTTGTAGGAAGTGGGATTTAAGTGGAATACCATGTTGTCATGCTATTGTATGCATATGGTATAGCAAGGAGGAGCCCGAAGAGTATGTTTCATCATTCTATAAGTATCACCTACTCGCATATTATGTTCACTTACATTCATCTTTTTTGTACACTTACTAAAATCATTGTGTCATTTTGTCTAGGAAATCTACTGTTCGGCCTACTTATAGCCATATTATTATGCCAACCAATGGCCCACAGCTATGGCATGTTAATGTTGCTAACCCAATCAGCCCTCTAGTCATGCGAAGATCTATCGGTCGTCTTAAGAAGAATCGTAACAAGGCGAATGATGAACCGAGGTTAAGAAATACACTGCCTAGAACTCTTCAAACTGTCAAGTGCAAGAAATGTGGGAGTTTTGGCCATAATAAGCAAACGTGTAAAGGGAAGCGAGCTTCAGAGAGAGCGATTCCTAAAGGTGGCAACAAAAAACCTTAAAAAATGGTGATAAGTCGGGCAAGAAAGCGGGACAAACTGTTATAGACGGGGGACAAACTGTTATAGACGGAGGGTCGCAAGCACCGCCACCAACCCAAGAATAGTTCTATGTTTTACTTTACTTTTTGTGATGCTGCTATAACATATGTTATGACCAAAAAACTCAAGGTCTTTTTGTTAAAATATGTTGTCTTTAATGCTGCCTGCTATGTAAAGTTACATACAGTGCTGTTATGTAATTTTGCCTTCAATGTAATGATACATCAGTCTTATGCTGCTAGTTTATTATTAGAATGTTATGCTGCTCAAAGTATGCTGCTAGTTTATACATCAGTTTATTATTAGAATGTGATGATACATCAGTCTTATACATCAGTTTTATGATACATTAGTGTTATTACTCAAAGTATGCTGCTCAAAATAACTCTTTAACATTTGAAATAAACATGTTGCTACTTCAGTTTCAGTTTCAGTGCTACTTCAGTTTCAGTCTTTCTTTAACATTTGAAATAAACAATGTTACTCAAAGTAACTCTTCATTTGAAAATACATAAAGTATCAATTTGTGTGTCATTGCAATGTTATACTGCACAAAGTAACTCTTCATTTGAAAATACACAAAGTTTCTCTCAATTTTAAATTACTTCATTTGCAAATACATAAACAATGTTACTTTAGTTTCAGTTGAAATTAACAAGGTTATGCTGCTACTCAGTTTCACTTGAAATTAACAAGGTTACGCTGCTCTTCATTTGAAATTACTTCAGTTTCAATTTGAGTGTTATTACAAGGTTATGCTGCTACTTCTTACTACAATATTATGCTGCTACTTTATTAACACAGACAACCATAACTCTTCATTTGAAATTACTTCATTTGCAACTACATAAACATCAAAGTAACTACAACATTTGACATTACATCATTTAAGTACATGTGTTGCAACTAATACAAACACAATTAAAAAGACAAACATCACCGATAACCCCACAAAATAATACATAAACCTAATTTTTCATCTTTAACAAACCTTCATTTTTCTTGATGTCCTTAATCACATCTATAAGCTCCTCATTCTTGTCTTTCAAAGATCTTATCACATCTTTAGCACGACTGCTCATGTCTTCATCAACCCACTGAAAGTAATTATATCATTTTTTCCTCGTCACCTTAAAATTACTACAACCATGAAATCTTCTTCTGGGATTATCGTATGTCCATGATGTCATCAACGGTGACTCAAGCTCACACCAACATCTATTACCTCTTCTTCTTATACCATACCCATACTGGTTTGTTGAGGAAAAAGAAAAATTCGTTTCGAACATGTTGGTAAGTAGGAGGCACGTTGGGTTTGTGAAGAAGGGTATGAAGAAACTTTGAAATAATGAGTTTCGAAATTAATGGCTAAAGAAGGACTGATATGAGTTTGTTGAGGAAATGAGGACTGGGTTTGAAGAAATGGCTACATAAATGGCTGAAGAAATGGATTGTTCTTCGTGAAAAATGAAATGGAAATGACAAAAATGGATGGTTGAAGATTCTGCGTTGAGGTTTTACCAAAAGTGAATTTAATTTTCTGAAAAATAAAATTAATAAAACCTAAATGACATGGAAATGATATTTGGTGAATAAGACCATTTTAAATGACATGGAAATACCACATGATCATTCAACGCGCCACATCATTAAAAACATGACTTAAAATGACAAGGGAACTAATATCAATCTCGAAATTTAAAATGGAGACCTAAATGATGATTTTTAAAATAAATCAAAACCCAAAAAAACACAAAATAGGAGGAAAGCCTAAAAACAATGTTCATATTGAATTATCAGTGTAATTTTTTTTTCTTTGGTTTTTTTAATAAATACATATTTTTCATATCGGAGAAGAGCCTTAATTGTTGGAGACGGCTCTGTTAAGGGGTATACAAATTTTGCTTGTCAGAAACCGCAAAGCTTGGAAGTTGCCACGGTGGTTGTCATGGCGGTCGTACCATCGGAAGCGGAATCCTCCGCAAACAGAAATCCACTCTCACACATCTATTTCGATTACCTCCGTAATCGATTATCCGCTTTCTATTTCTTCTCCCCGTCGAAATTTCTCTCAAATTTCACTTCTCCCTTCAGATCATCCCGCCGTCGAGAATGTCTCCCTCTCCCCTTACCTTCCACCTTTCTCGACTCTTCTATGTACGCTTATTTTCAATCAAAATATGATTAAACAATGAAATATATAAACAAAAAACGAATCAATTCTTGCTTAAATGCTTTTATTTTCAATACGAAGTGAATGTTAGGGTTTTTGAAGTTTTTATTTCACGGTTTTCATTTTCAGGAACAACACTAACGCATCTAGAGTTCATGCCGTTTTGAAAGATGCGTTGGAGCGTGTTTTGACGAACTTGCATCGCATTCAAAAGAATCTTCAGTTTTGGCAATCCATAGCTGAGGTTTTGTTTCTTTTTTTCTTTTTTTCTTGTTCTTATCTGCATGTTTTGGTTAAGTTTGTTACTTGTGAAAAATTCTATGAAATGAAGCAAAGATATAGTTACATACCGAACATGATACTGATATTCACAAGTAGGCATCAATAATAGTGGAACTGATTGAGTAAATTCATGTGATAACATTGTACACTATCATTATGAAAATACTTATATGCTGATTGTTTACTTTTGTGCTGTGCTGTTCAGAAATCAGATAATAGGAAAGCTTATTTCATGGTTTTTGAGAGAGGTCCTCGTGCTTTTATTGGCGAGACGGTTAAGTTGTTGCGCGGACGTGCTGTTCAAGATTCTTCCTTACAGAATCTATGTCAAGCTGCATCTGATCATGTTAATGAGAGAGTATCTGTTCTCAGTTCCTTAAGATGTTCATTGGCGATATTCTTGGCTCAGGTTTGGTTGGTTTGGCTTATTGGTTCCAGGCTTTTCATTGTTTATTAGTGTTTCATGATTAGGGTGACTACAACTTGCTTTACGTAATCATTGTTTATTTGAATGTTATTGGTTGTCACAAATGTAAAAGGAAAATTTGGAATGATTATGAGTATATTGTATTTTGTTATTGCTTAGATATATATATATATATACTTCGTATCGGCTACTGCTATTTTATCTGATTGACCTAACTTTGTTTCTACCGGCCTGTTTTCTGACCTTGGCACAGTTATTGGTGTCTCTGCATATTTTCTTTAATGCACCTTTTAGATAGAATTCAAGTTCTTGTGGCATATTACATGACTTTGGAAGCAAAGAAATAAATGATGAAAGGATACAACATAAACGGATGAATTCACTTTAAAATATCTGATAAAGTTGCTTGCCAACTTAACTTTGTTAAATGCCAAATTGCCAATGATATTATTTACGAATTTGATTCTTCATGCTCAGATTTACGTTGAAGTTGATAAAGTTGGAGAAGAGTTGTTAACAGATCCAGAGAATAAACTTCCATCATTGTTGGGTACAATTAATGATTTGTTCTCAACATTAGAAGCTTCAATTGGACATCTACATGCAACGTGTCAGGTTGTCATGAATAAGTAAAGCAATTTATTTTTTAATTATTATTCCCGTCTTCCTTTGTGTATTTTTTTTCTTTGAACCAATGGTTTGTTAAAGAAAAACTGAAGTGTACATTTGTGTTATTGATGGCTAATTCCAGAATTAATGTTTTCTATTTTTCAGAGAAATTCTTCTGTTGATGGGACTTATTCAAGTCCCCTGATGTTTGAGGAGCTGCCAGAAATAAATCAGGATGGGTCCCAATGGACAGATTGTGGAATTAGAGATGCTATCAATTCCATTTACCATAATTTAGACAAGCTGGAATCTTACATATGTTTCCTTGTAAGACAATCTTACACTTAAATTTTTGGCGGAATTACTGTTTGAATATTTTTTGTTTTTTTTTATAATATCATGGTTTTGGGAAAAATTATTATATGGTCAAGTTCTCGTGGTGATCTTAGTCTTCTAGTGTCTTCAATTAGAGGCGTCTTTGGGTGATCTTAGTAGGCTCTTATACAATATTGTAATGCTACGCGTTTGGAGAGTAGTCAATAACGGCCAATAGCAGTCCTATCCCGCTATAGGGGAGCGGAGCATAGGTTGACCGCTATGGGAAAAGCCTTAGTGATGCAACACACTATAGTGGCCACTATAGGGTAAATAGCGGACGAGCGGAGCAGAGCGGTTCCCAGTCCGGAGTGGTTTCTATCCCGCTATCATTTTCCCCTCTAAAAAACCAAAATTACCCCTTAAATTTACAACGTTTAGGGATAACTGGATAATTTTGAGATTTTTCGATCAAAATTTGAGTACAGACTCAACCTTAACCTTCCTTCATAGTTGTTTATGCACTTACGTGTGATTTGATTTATGAATATTTATTCAGGCGTGTTATTTGTTTGATTTTACATTAAATATATGTTTATAAATATTATATGAAATTCGTCCAAAAAATGATCAAATAGAGCGGTCATCCCGTTATACCGTATCCTGCTATCCCATTTTTGAGGTCGGCTGCTCTGCGCCGCTATTCGGGAACGACTACTTTGGTCGTTTGAGAGATTGAATTTTAGAATTTAAGAATTTGAAGAACTGAAATGTAAAATATTGTTCTGTGTGTGATTCAAGTGTGTGCTCATATTTATAGAGAACTAACTAGTCACAATTACTAGTCTAGTAAGGTACTTACAGTAATCCTAACAGAATAACTAACTTACAACAGCAAGAAGTCTCTCCCATATCCCAGCCATATTTGGCAGTTGGCACTTCCTCACTGGGCATTTGGAGTGGAAATATTGTCCTGACTGGAGTCATTTACTATGCACTGTCTTACTTTCACCATATTTATTAGATTTAGGCATTTAGGGAGGTTCTGAAGTTAAACTATCAAATCACTTGTTGTTTTGATAATGCAGACTGATTTCGAGTTTTGTTGGCTCATACCTGGTTTACATGGTAAGTTGATTAAATTTCAAAATGCAATTTTACAATTTTTTTGTTTTCACTTTTCAGGTTGTCAAACATAGAAAACCAAAGAAAATAACCCAACACTGGGTCCAGTATGCATGTGGTGCCGTTGGTCTCTCAATATGTTCCCTTTGGCTCTTACGGCATAGTAGCTTGATGGGAAGTTCTGATCTTGATAATTGGATTCAGGATGCGAAGGACTCAACAGTTGACTTTTTTACGGAACACATAGAGAAACCGGTAAGTTTCTTCATTATTATATTACCAGACTTGCATTCTTTTTTCCTTCTTTCCATGCTCCATGAGAACACAATGTTTGGCAAAATGAAGAGGGTGTGACCATAATCATATCCTTACAAAATAGGAGGTGTGGCTAGTGGCTGCCGATACCATTGTTTAATATTCTCAACCTCATCGTGCTTATAAAAATCTATTGGTAATAACCATAATAAAATAGGACTCCTACAAAATTTTCATGAGCATTGGACTAATTTCTATTTCTTATATATTTTTCTTCCCTAACTCTTAAATCCTATCTTTAAAAATCAACACTGGTAGGAAGCACGGGGCTTGATTTTATCTAGTAAATGACCTAGAAACTTCTAACGAAGTTGCAAAACAGTCATAAAAAATGTTTTTACTGTTGATCCCTTTATTTGACCTACGCCACAGTTCATGATGTCATATACAATTCTGATGCAATATATATACAGATTTTATCCATCCGAGATGAGCTTTTTGAGACGTTCAGGGAGAGGCATCAAGGTCTTATGGACCTTGAAGAGGTGCGGTTGACTTCCGACTCGCTACACAGGTTATTGATTTTCAAATACATTGTCCTTGTTTGTTCTCGATTTGAATAATAAATCTGCATACAACTTGCATGCACATAATATTTTTTTAGCATAACCGTTAAAGTTTGCTATACATGTTATTAATGTATTCACCTTAAAAATAATAATTCGTTATTATGAGTTTTGTTACTGTGGTTCTTTTCAATATATATTGTTGCCTTTTCCAATTTGAGTATGGACTTCCAACTCTCATGAATATTATTTTATAGAAACTGGAACTATATCATTCTTCTGTCAAAGTTATGTTTCATTCACTTTTATATGTATATTTGACCACTAAGATAAGATATTTATTGATGATTTGATCAAATTAAAAAAAAAAGAAAAAAGCTAATGGTAAATAAGAAATCATTTTTAGATTTACATGAATCAGAAGCACTCTACCCTGTTATTAAACTCGGCAGTTATCTCGGCACAGAACAGCAAAATCAAGAAAACCGCGTCAGGCCGTTCTGTTCCGTCACATATGGGTGACTCGGCTGGAACGAACGCAATAATGGGATTGGGTTCAGAACGAGATTGGTAACATAGCTACCATTAAAAAAACACCAATATACAATCAATATATGTTATTCGAGACTATTATGCCGAAACTTCTTGTGAATTATGCTATTCGTGAATTTGTTTATCCAGAATTCACTCATAATAGAATATGCATTCATGCAAATTGATGAATTGTGTGCGAATGGTTAGTGTTAAGAAATGTGGTTAGGCCTAACTCAACCCTACAAAACCGGTTGGTAGAGTGAGGATTGCCCCCACTTATAAACACATGTTCATGCCATATATTGTCCGATGTGGGACTCTTAACACACCCCCTCACGCTCAGGACTGGACATCTGAAGCGTGAAAATAAATGGTGGGTGGCCCGATAGCGGAAACCATAGAAGGTGGCCCACCGGATCTTAAACGAGGCTCTGATACCATGTTAAGAAATGTGGTTGGGCCTAACTCAACCCTACAAAACCGGTTGGTAGAGTGAGGATTGCCCCCACTTATAAACACATGTTCATGCCATATATTGTCCGATGTGGGACTCTTAACAGTTAGATCAGTGAAGGAATGCTTGAAGGAATTAGGCCAGGGTAACTATGCTTATGAAACTCTTAGCAGCTGGAAATTTCTTATAAGTTGCATCAAGTTTCTTCTGTGGCTTGAATGTTGAAACTGATTCTATGTAAATGACATTTAATCTGGGAATGGAAATTGATAAATGCATCAATTATTTGTCAGTGAAAGAATTTCATTCAAAAAAGGGTTTTATATTGAAAATTATACAATGAATGAAGGATGTTAATTTTTCTACTTCTGTGCATATATTGCACTCCAGTTACCAACTGTGGTGTTCTTAGAATGTTCTTAACCATTTATTTTTACCATATGGGAGTGTAATTAAATATTTGTTAAGTGGCATCAGCTATATTTGTGTCTGAAGAGTTTTTCGATACGTAAGAAATGAAATATATATGGATGTTTGTCCAGATACTGCCAGTAAGGACATTCTAGAGATTAATTGCCTTCAAAATACCAATATTGAGTTATTTTTGTGTGACTACAACCTGTATTAGCACCTAATCTTGGATATCACTTTCTGACCATACTTTATTTACATGATGTTATTCACAAGCACACTAGTTGCATGGATAACACTTTCTTCTTAACTTCTAAAAATTTCTGTGCAGAATGTTGTTGGCTTTCAGTGAGCAGACAAAGGGTCAGAAATTTCCAGTGAATGCCTCAGATCAGAAAATGCTCGAGATAGTCATGGACAGGTGATCCAGTGATTTAGGGTTTTCATGTTTATTTGTTAATTATAATAATTCACTCTACAGTTATCTCTTCCTCTGCTGCTAAAATAGTAATTTGATGATTGTGAATTGTTAATGTAAATATATAGATATATAGATCTGGCAGTGAGCAGTTTTCCACAACATTCCTAATAGGGTTAATTATATATGTTGGTGGCAATTGGCAATAGCATGGGCGATTTCTGATTTAGCACCATAAGTGTTATGATCTAATATTTTTCATGTATAAATGTAGGTATGAGAAGGAGCTCATGCATCCTATTCAAAACCTTGTCAGTGGAGAGTTGGCTCGGGCTATGCTTATTCAGGTAATGTGACTCAAACGACACAAGTAACCTGATGTAGGGTAGATATTCAAGAGTGCTCCTTTTGACCGGACGAGATAAGATAATTCAAAATAGAATAAGATCCCTAAATACTACAAAACAATAAAGAATCTCAAATTAAAAATCCTAAATAACTTATCTACATCACACCATGAATAAGCATACCCTTATAACTATTCAATGTTACAATATAAATTCAATGAATAAGCTGAAACTAGTTATATTAAAATATCATTGTGTCGTTTGAGTCACATTACCTGAATAAGCATACCCTTATAACTATTCAATGTTACAGGTTCAGAAGCTGAAACTGGATATTGAGACGTGAGTTTTTTAATCTGAGAATTTATATGAATATTTCACATTATTTTAGTTCCTTACAATGATATTTTGTTTCAGTGCAATGCTGGAGCTAAACCAAATTCTACGTGCAAATGAAATCAACTTTGCTGTTTTGGCTGCTTTACCTGCCTTCTTTGTCTCACTTTTACTCATTATGTTAATCCGGGGATGGTTCAAACGGGTAATTTCCAATTTTTGTTTGATTTGAACAAAATGACGAACTTATAAATTATAATAGATAGGAGTCCAGATAACATACTGTAAACCTTAACTGTTTTCCACTACTAATTGACTCCTATTTAACCTCTCCTATTGTAACTAACTTCCATTCTCTAACTAACTTCTGTTTTTGGCTTACTAAAAGTTGTTACAAATATTATATCTCCCGCGACTAACAAATTCCAACATTTATAACTTTATTATTTGCATCATATTGATTGGAGGTAGCTACACAATGTTCTTGAACCTTCATCTAATATCCTGTCTTGGTAAATCAGGATACAAAAGCTGAGGGAAGAGGTAGAATTGCTCGGATTCAAAGGAGGCTACTTGTTGCAGAAGCTGAGGAAAGGATTATGCAGTATCAAAATTATGTAGAGCAAGGATCGGTATGAACCTATACCCGACTTAATTTTATCTACTTCTCCCAAAATGAAGTTTCAAGTATATACACATACACAACATTTTATGCAAGAATACTTATGACAGTGGGTTTACCATATATGTCTCTTACAGGAGAGAGATGCAAAGTATACGTTTGGGTTGATACTTTATAGCTTGGATCGTCTATACAGTGTTGTGAAGAGACACGCCGAAGATTCTGGAGAGTGGCAGCGGTTAGTTCTAATCTCTCATGGATTTAGATTTATATTAGCTTGTTATATCAGTGCAATAAAAATATGAATATTGACATTTAATATTATGAACAGTTTGCGACAAGATATAATTAAATTGGCTAGTCCTCGCCTGCAAACAGACACCAAGCTCACTGTGATGTCAAACTTGAAGATCCTCTACGACTGCTTGCTTCCTGTTCTCAAATCTCGGTAGCAAATTTTCCGTTGTTAAAGATGGATCTCTTTTCCTTTGAAATCCAATTTTGTTCTTTTGAAATCCAATTTTGTTGTAAATGCTGAACCACAGCTTTATTTTGTAGTGATTAGTAAAATTGTTTATACTTTTGTGCATATTTTTTTGGTACAACGATTGAAATGAGTACTTCCACGTTTACTTTTTATCAGGCATAAAATTGGTTTTTATAGGTAAAATCGTTGTGTAATTTTTTTTTAATGCATAAGGTGGAAGTTTATTTTACTACTACTAGTATTATAAATAGTTAAAATTATTTGATTAAATTGGATTGTTTCACTATGGATTTAAGAAATGATTCAATTTAAATTATAGCAAATTGTGTAGTGTGTGATAAGCAACTCGAATATTTTAAGACTCAAACATGAGTTCCATCTAGTTTGAGATAACTATTCTTAAATTTACTTTTGATATTTGAAGATAACTAAATTATTTTAAGCGTTTAAAGTATGAGATTAAAGGTACAGTTTAAAGTATAAGATTAAAGTTAGTATACTATGTGTAAATCAATTTTACAACTAACATCTATGATTCCATGAGATACATATCTATGACAATATAAACATATGATTCACATGTCTTTTATTGTTAGTGTATGTTCTAGAAATTTATCATTTTTTTTGGTAAATTTATTTTTAACTGTCTTTTTAAAAAGAATTACTTCATTATAAAATTAATTTGTATACATGGCCATATCTTGATTGAACATTCTTGCTTCATTGAATGCTTGTAATCGAGGAAGGATGATGTCACCCAAGCCCGCCACAATCCATCATTGTGATAAAATTTCACAACCAAAGAAAACAAGTCACTCATCTTCCACCCGTCCTTCACATAACTGACATATAGTATGACATAAAACACAATGTTGTCTCAGGCGATCTCGAGTTGGAAGGCAACCACAATAGATTCTCCAAAGTAAATATTTAGCTTTTGGTGGGGCTCTTACCCTCCATAAACTACCACAATCTTCTTCGACACCCCCCTCTTAGATTACTTTGAACGCTCATCCACAACTTGTACCCTATTTTTATGCTATAGGTACCATAATGCTTCTCTTTCTAGACTAAACCATCCTCACTAACATCTTTATATAGAGGCACTTTCTCAATTTTCATAACTAAATCACGAGTAAACAATTGTTTTAATTTCTGAACATCCCACTGTTTACCATTCATAAGCATACGATTTTCAACCTTCATATTACACACTCCTTGACCTTGTGATGCACTCACCCACCTTTTTCCTTCCGTTCTCAACCATGACTTAGACATAACATTAATCTTATTCCCACCTCCTATCCTCAATCGACACCCCAGAATAAGAATCTCCCTCGCTTTCCATAAGCTTTTCCAGATATAGCTAGGATTATTACCAAGACTAGCTTCAAAAAATGAAGAACAAGGGAAATGCTTAGCTCTGAAGACTTTAGCTACCAAAGTATTTGGTTGCATCATAATATGCCACCCCTGCTTCGCCACCATATCCATGTTAAATGCCTTAAAATCAAGAAATACCATACCACCTTCATTCTTAGGGCAAGTCAATCTATCCCACGCCAGCCATCTAATACTCTTATTGTTATTGCCTCATCCCCACCAGAATGAATTCAACATTTTCTCAAGATCTTTCATTGTGGAATCAGGTAATATAAAGAGACTAATCACATAAGAGGAAATAACTTGCATAACTGATTGGATCATAAGCTTTTTCCTTGCCTTGGACGATGATCAACCTCTCCAAGAGTTAATTCTCTTCCAAATACGATCCTTAATGAAGAAAAATGTCTAGTTTTTTCTTCTTCTAATCATTGAAGGCAATCCCAAATAAGTTCCCATACCACGAACATGTCGGACACCTATCAGACAAGAGAGATCTTCTTGAGCTGGTCTACTAATGTTTCGACTGAAAAACACCTCCGATTTGGTCAGGTTAATTTCTTGACCTAACACTTCTGTGTATACTCAAAGAATCTCCATGAGATGCCTTGCTTCAGATAGATTATCCCTACAAAAAAGAAAACAATCGTCAACAAAAAGTAGATGGGACACCATTGATGCCCCTATACATATGTGAATGTCATGTATGTCTCTTTTGGCCATTGCTATATTGATGAGCGATGAAAGTCCTTCTCCTATAAGGATAAACATATGGAAAAAACGGGTATCCTTGTCTCAATCCCCTCCTTGGATGAATTGGTATGACTCAATCAAAATGAGTCGAAACAGAATATTGCACCGAAGTTACACATCATCACCCGATGGAATCGCCTATTTGCAAAACCAATCCAACCTAACACCCTCTAAAAAAGATCCAATCCATGGGATAATATGCTTTGCTAGTATTAATATTACGCGCCAACTCTCCTATATTACCTCTTGCCTTCCGCTTTAGGGCATGAATAATCTCAATAGCTATCATCGTGTTATCAAGAATCGACCTCCCTTTCACAAATGCCGATTGTTCCTCTGATACACATTTGGGTAAGCAACCCTTCATCCTATTTCCTATAAGCTTGGACACCATTTTATACATTATATTGAAAAATGAAATAAGGCGTAGATCCTTCATTTGAGTTAGCAACCCTTCATCCTATTTCCTAGAAGCTTAGACACCATTTTATACACTATATTGCACAACAAAATAGGGCACAAATCCTTCATAGATTGAGGGTTTTCACACTTCGAAATGAGGAAAATTTAGTGTCATTTAGTTTGTACAGGAATAAATCTCTATCCAACCAGTTGGTAAAAACAATGTATATATCATCACCACTCATACCTTTTAATTGTTGATAAAAAAAAACCGAATTAAATCCATCCAGTCCTGGCAATTTATCTGGATGCATTTGAATCAAAGCTTTGTATAATTCCTCCATCAATATTGGCTCCATCAACTTCTCATTATCCTCTTGAGACATCCTCTTCTAAATAAGTAACAAAACATGTTCATGATTTCCTTCTTTGAAAGAGAAAAGTTTACTGAAATACTCCTTAGCCACTTCACACAACCCTGTTTGTTAAAAGGAAAGTGATGCGTCCGTAAGTGCACGGAAATATCGAAGTAATATAAAAGATTGTTGAACCCACAGAGACCAATGTCAACCTACTGTTATCTATTGTTACAACGTAAAGCTAAGGCTAATGGAATTTGGAAAGTTAAATGCGAACGAAATTAAAAACAAAAGAAATAAAGATTTTTAGTTTTAGAAATATATTAATAAGGGATATCGGTATGCAATGCCTTAATTACCGGGGATTCGACAGGTCGCCGGTACTTTACAGTTTTTGCAAATGATCTTCAGGAGAAAATACTCGTTTAAAGACCTTTGTCTCACGATGGTTGTTGACTCGGGTCATAATTCTAAGGCGGAATGTACGCTCTCGCAGTCCCATTCGGGGTTTAAATTACTCTTTGAAAATAAGTAAGTTCTGATTTCTTTTAAAGCGCTTTCGCTGTATTTAAAATAAATGCCTAGTTTTTACTATCCGGTTTGAACCCCAGCTTTCGCGTGCCGGTTCGTGCCTTAATGAATTTCCCACTGTCGTGGCGAAACTACTGTAAATAAATTCTCGCTTTCGCGACGAAGGTTTATTTAGAAGATTTTGATTAAAAACTACGGCCAGAAAGATTGTTTGTAAAAAGGTAAGGTGCACCGGGTATTATCGAATCCCGTCCTACTAATTTGGTTACATACCGATAAGACTAATTTAGCTAGACATGATAATTAATGCAAACGGAAATAAACAATTGCAGCAGAATAAGATAACATGCATACTGACAGAAATAAAATAATAATTCAATTAATAAAAACCTGAAAAGTAGTACTGAAATTGAAGAGTAGTCCTCCACAATGTCGGCAGGATTCTACTTTGGCGAAATAGAATTGCAGAAATACAATGCTCTGAACTAAATGGAAAACGGAAAGGAAATAAAAGAAATAAAATAGCTTCACTATAAATTTTGGCAGCACTTCGATACATCGAAGCCTCCCTCTTAAAATTGTGAATCTAAGGCCTATTTATAGGAGATCTTTCATTTCTCAACTTCCAGAGATCATGGGTGAGTTATGGAGGGAGTGGGAGTAATTTCCAGTAGTGGGCAGTGAGTGGAGAAAGTGCAGGAAGAAATTTAGTTGAGGGTCGTGTAGACTTCTGTTTTATTCTGATACTTGGCTCGTGACGGTCGTCATGGTCTTGTGACGGTCGTGTTGAACGTGACGACCGTGACGGCCTTGTGACGACCGTGTTGAACGTGATGCTCGTGACGAGCGTGAGGAAGCTGTGACGAGCGCCACACACACAAAATCTGTACTTTCTGTTTTTCTTCTCAATTTCTTTCTTTCTTGTTTCTTTTCCTTCCATTTCTTCTTCTATTCTTTCTTTAATAAAAATTCTTCACAATCTGCAAAACAAAGCAAATTAACCGTATGATAGAATATATATCAAGATAAATTAACAATAGTCACAAATAAATGCATGTAAATCAAGCCAAATAAACAATATGATTTTGCGTTATCAGAAAGTATTAGTTGAACCAAATATAATATCATCAACATAAACTTGGACAATTAAGATGTCATTCTTAAGTGTCTTTATGAAAAGTGTAGTTTCTACATTCCCTTTATGAATGCCACTTTTTAACAAAAAAATACCTAGTCTCTCATATCAAGTTCTACGAGCTTGTTTGAGTCTATAGAGTGATTTCTTTATTTTGAAAACATAATCTTGGTGGATTGGGTCCTCAAACCCAGGTGGTTGTTTTGCATACACTTCTTCAGAAATAACTCCATTTAAAAATGCACTCTTAACATCCATTTGGTATAAAATAATGTCATGATTAATAACATAAGAGATAAGTAACCTGATTGTCTCTAACCTTGCAACTGGTGCAAAAGTTTCAGAGACATCTACACCTTCTTGCTGACTGTAGCCTTGAGCTACAAGTCTAGCTTTATTTCTTACCACTTATCCTTCCTCATTGAACTTGTTTTTGAACACCTATTTTGTTCCAATATTGTTCTTCTACAAAGGTTTGGGTACCAGGTCCTAGACATCATTTCTTTGAAACTAATTCAACTTTTCTTGCATTACCATAATGCAACCATCATCAGAAAGTGCTTCATCAACCAAAGTGGGTTCAATCATAGAGAGTAGTCGCAACATTGAATACTTTTCTCTAAAGGCATACATAGACTTCTAGGGCTATCTTTGTTTCCAAGAATTAACTCTTCTGGATGAGAAGACTTGTACTTGAAGGTCTTCTTGGATTGTGATGCATTTGAGATGCTATCTTGAGCTTCTTCATATTCTTCAACATCTGGATGAGCTTTTGAGGTTGGATCAACTTCTGGATCACTTGCTTATAAAGTTATGATAGCTTCTGATGGATTTTTATCTTATAAACTTACAACTTTTGGACCTCTAGCTCCTTATGTATCTTCAGATACACAGATTTCTAAAAAAGTTTGAACTAGCTGTGACATTTTACTGTCATGCTCTTTATCATCAAATTTGATGTGTATTGACACTTCAACCATATTGATTTCAGAGTTATACAACCAGTTTTCCTTTGAGCTTTCAGAGTGTCCTAAAAGACACCCTTATGAGCTTTGACATCAAATTTTTTCAGATAGAATTTAATATTTAAGATGCAACTTGTACATCCAAACTGATGAATATAAGAAATGCTTGACATTTTTTCTTTGAACAACTCATATTAAGTCTTGTTCATAATATGTCTAATATAGATTCTATTCTAAACATAACATGATGTGTTAACAAGTACTTAGGTAAGTTATTTTCATGGATCACGGTTCTGGCCATTTTTTGTAAGGATATGTTCTTTCTCTCTATAACTCCATTTTATTGTGGAGTTCTAGGAGAAGAGAACTCATGGAGAGTTCCATGTTTTTTTTACAAAAAAGTTCAAATGACTCATTTTCAAATTCACCACCATGATCACTTCTTACCTTTAATTTTTCTTTTTATTCCTTTTCAGTTTGTACTTGTATGTAGAAGATGTTGAACACATCATATGATTCATCCTTGGTTCTAATGAACTTAACACATGTCCATTTGCTATCAACAATGACTACTCCATATCTCTTCCCGTTGATTGATGCAATACTAACAAGACTAAATAAATCAATGTGAAGCAATTCTAAGGGTCTAAAGGGAGAAACAATGTTTTTAGTTTTGAAAGACCTTATTAACTTTTTTTTTCAATCTACAAACAAGTTCTTCTTCTTTACATTTTTTATATATTTCAAAACATTTGTTAATTTGCCAAACAAAACACATGTGTTCTGTTTCCTACCCGATTTAGGAGAGGTTTCAGAGATATATCTCTAGAATGCGATAATAGGGCAGTACAAAAATGTATCTTCGAAATCAGCACTACTAAGTAATACATGATAGAATTTTTAAGGTTCACATTTGTCTAGAACTTCTATAAATTAGGGGCTCTTGTTTTTTTAGTTCATAAAAATAAAAAATGTCACAAATAAACATCATCTGGTATGTCGCAAATGTCTCATTCTCCAGCACGACACCGAGCAAAAATTTAAGCTCAATAAGTACACCTCTTTTGCAGATCTGCAATACGAGGTGGTTAATCTCCTACATTACAGAGACAATAAAAAAATTATGAAGTTAAAGTATCGTTCACCATCAATTAACAACGAATGCAAAATTGAGTTCAACAACTATAAGTTTAAGATAGATGAAGATGTAAGAGTTATGTGAAATACGTTTTTTTTCCCGTTTTGAAACAAAAGTTTCGATCGAGTTGAAAGTGGTGATTTCAAGACTGGTCAAAGATATTGTGAAGATGTTGAAGCATCCACCTGTATATTGAAATGTAATGTTTTATTTTATGTTGAAATCATTTGTGTTATGAATGGTAATTTTATTTTGTCAAAATACAAATTTCTGATTTTTTGCTTCAACATCTTATTTTATTTTATGTTGATTTCTGATTTGTGTTCAGGATGCGCCGAAAAGTATATCTTCAAAATTTGAAAATATTTTAGTATTTTTATATAGTATATTAGTAATATATAAGATATTTTTAAAATTTTCCTTAAATTAAAAGCAAATAGGTGGTACTAGTATGCGATAAGAAGCTCAATTATTTATATTTTTATGATATTTGAAGTATGTAGACATGAGTTCCATCTAATTTAAGATAAACAATTTTTTAATTTAATTGTGATCCTTAAAAATATCACAGTGTAACATAATTTTACAGTTTTTTTAATGAAAAATTGTTTTTAAGTTATGGAGCAAAATTTTTTATTTTCTCACCGTCTTTTAAAAATAACTACTTAATGCTACATTTTAATAAGACCGCCTTATAAAATTAATTTATGTTTATTTTATAATTTTTCTTTGAGAATACAAATAAAATAAAATGTAGCAAAAATATATTAACTTTAAAATAAGGTTGATTCACTTTGAAAGAAATCCTTTAATTTTCATTTTAAAAAAAATAATTTTTGCTATTTTTTATTTTTAAAAAACTTCGTCAAAAAGAATTAAAAGAAAATTAAGTAATATATACCTTATTAAATATAGTAGAACAGTAAATGAAGACAACTAACAATTACATAGATTTTCCCCTATATTTAGTACAACAAACAATTATACAAAACTAAAAAACAGATAAAGATAGCTATTAAAATAAACTTTTATATTAAAACCATGTTGTCAAAACCATGTTGTCAAAAACAACTTATTATATTAAAGACACATTTTGTTGCAATTCTTATTAAATAATTCTTTTTACAATCTTACACTCTTCGATTCTATCTTTTCCATTCTCTCGGAGAAATGGAGCAGATAGATTCGAAGAGTATAAAATATATGGCTGATATGATATTAGATCATACTATTTTTCCGTTTATAAGTATCAATACCACCAGTTCTGATAGAGACCTGAGATTTTTAGTACTCGATGTTTGTATCGACATGCCACCAAAGATTGTATCCGATGGAATTTGGGCTAACCGTGATCATGGTGTAAAGCCGATGAAATCAACTCTGCCATTGTTAGAGCTGCAAATTCTTACTATCTTTGCCGTTACTCAATGCTTTCATTTGGTTCTTAAGCGACTCGGAGTCCCTTATTTCGTTTCACAGATCATGGTAAGAATAATTCTTAACCGTTTGCATAAAGCGAAACATGCAAAAATTTATCATCGGAGTTGTACTTACGAGTTAGGGGACAAATTTTTTGCAGGCTGGTTTGGTTTTAGGTCCTTCGTTGAAGATTTCAAGTTCATGGAATCATTTCAAGAACCGCTTGTTTCCTTACGGTTCTGAAGATGTAATAGGCGTGCTATCGATAATTGGTTATGGATTATTCCTGTTTCTAAATGGTGTGAAAATGGATGTCAGCATGATAACAAGAACAGGTAGAAAAGCATGGATGATAGCGTTTTGTTCGTTTGGGATTCCGACGTTTCTTGGTCTCGTAGTAAGTTACTTATTCATAGAAGATTGGCAAAATTACCTAGGAGAATACGAATCGAAAAATCTTCCTGTTATAGTTATAGGACAGAGTGGCTGTTACTTTGCTGTCATAGCTTCATTGCTCTCTGATCTCGAGATTCTTAACTCAGAACTTGGACGTTTAGCGCTCTCAACAGCTATGGTTATGGATGCTTTCTACTCGATTGTTTCAGGACTCGGCACTGCTTTTATTAGCAGCATTAAAACCGATTCGCATGATGTTGATGATGGAAAAGGACTCGGTAAAGCTCTTTTAACTGTTTTCTATTACTTCTGTTTCTTAGGAGTGACTCCTCTTTTGTTGCGTCCTATAATGAAATGGTTTGTCCGAAACACGCCAGAAGGTAGACCGATGAAGAAAACATACACCTATATTGTGTTCATCATGGCTCTTGCAGTTGGAATATTGGGGCTAACAGCGCACCAAAGTGTTTTAGCCGGATTCTTAATTCTCGGTCTAATTGTTCCTGACGGTCCTCCGTTAGGAACCGAAATGATTAAGCAGTTGGAGTTGTTTTCAACTTGGTTTCTTTGTCCTGTTTTTGTCACAAGCTGTGCTATGAAAGTTGATATCGGTGTACATGTTGATAGCAAGTTGATTCTTGTTTGGGTTGGGATTATTGTTCTTGTTCATTTGTTTAAGATGCTTATGACAATTGGAATTTGTTGGCATTGTAACATGCCTAAGACTGATGGTTTGTGTCTTGCTCTCATGTTAAGCTGTAAAGGTGTTGTGGATTTTTGCACCAATGTGTTTCTTCATGATGCCATGGTAATTAATTACTTTAATTAATGATACCAAAAATTCATTGCTAACACAGAATTTGCATGAGTTCTGAGAGAGTGTTTCTCTCGTGGTTTCAGATTGTTTCGGGACAATTTTATAGTTATTGAAATAAAAGTTGTCTAATTTTTGTCTACTATAATTCTTATGCAGCTTTTGAGCAATGAAGCACTATCTGTTATGACTTTAACTGTGTTGGTGATGGGAACCGCGGCGCGAATCGGTGTGAAGTTCTTGTATGACCCTTCAAGAAAATATGCAGGTTATCAAAAAAGGAGCATCTTGAATTTGAAACCAAACTCAGAACTTAGGATAGTTTCATGCATCCACAAACCAAGTCACATAACTCCAATCAAGAATATTCTTGAGATTTGCACTCCAACAACAAGCAATCCATTGGTAGTTCATGTATTGCATCTCATGGAGCTTGTTGGAAGATCCTCTCCCATTTTCATCTCGCATCGTCTTCAAGAACGACTTGGTTCAGGTCGCCATACTTTCTCTGAGGATGTTATTGTTACTTTTGATCTTTTCGAACACGACAATGCAGGTATTGCAACAGTGAATACCTACACGGCTATATCTCCGTTGCGTTTTATGCACGACGATATCTGTTATCTTGCATTGGACAAAGTGGCGTCAATAATCATTCTTCCTTTTCATTTGAGATGGGCAGAGGATGGTTCTATTGAATCCGCGAACGAGAATATTAGGGCTTTGAACACCAAGGTTCTCGAGAGAGCACCATGTTCAGTAGCGATCCTTGTCAATCGGGGATACTCTTCATCTATCAGCATAAACAATAATACAAAGGAAATCGCGATGGTTTTCTTAGGAGGTCCAGATGATAGAGAAGCACTGTGTTTGGCGAAAAGAGCTATCAAAGAAAACACTTTTCACTTAGTAGTATATCACTTGGTTTCATCAAGCAAGAATAATGAGTTTAGTAGTTGGGATGTTATGCTTGATGATGCAATACTAAAAGATGTTAAAGGAAGTTACGGTAGTGCAAATAATGTGACATATGATAGAGTAAACATTGAAAACACTTCAGATACAACTGCATTCATCTCAGGTATCGCGAATCAGTACGATTTCATTATCGTCGGGAGACGCAACGGGATCAAATCGCCTCAGACCGCTGCACTTGAAGATTGGACCGAGTATCCCGAGTTAGGTGTGATCGGTGATTTGCTTGCTTCACCAGATACTAATACCAAAGCTTCAATTTTAGTTGTGCAGCAACAAGTAACATTCAAGCCATGATGAAAAGTATACACAAACACAATAATTTTCTTCTATGCATCATGCTAGTTATCTCAATTTTCTTCTAGCTCAATTTTTTCATCAAAATTTTACACATTCATGTAATGTAAATATTCATTTGAATTCAATAGTTAGAATCAGTTATTGGCGTACCATAGTCCCTCTGTTACAGAAGTGAAATTTCATTATCATAAGAAAAATAAATTTAAAACTGGAAAATTCGACAAACTATCATTTATCTAAATCAAACGGTAGCACAAGTTTGTCATAATAATCAATCAAGTATTCAAACAGGAACACAACTTTAAGTAAAGAAGCACATGTCAGGACCGAAAGCATCGAATAATTCAAATGCCGATCTCTCAAGATACAAATAAATGTTCATGAGAGTCAGAAATAATGTCTTTCGGTTTAGTTCCCTCCTTTATTAACTTTCTAATGGACATAAGCTGCAAATAAAACTAACAGCTAGTAACACTTGCTTGTTGCTAGAGATCTTCAATCCTGCAAAAGAAAAGATTGAAAACAAATATATGTCTTGGTTACGATCAAGGGAAAAATGAGTTTCCACACCTCGACTCGATATTTTACTAGTTTTAGCTTTAGGCAGATAAGAAACAAATAAAAGGAGTTGATACCTCGTCATCACCCTCCAGCACCCTTATCTTTCATAAGATGAGTAGTACCGCCTACTTTGCTGATTGGCAATTTCATTCCACCAAAGGGAGTATCAACATCAATGTTACCTTTCATGGTGTAACCGAGTCCTTTTCCTCTAATCATATCCCACAACGCAGAACCGAAATCCTTAGGCCTAAAGGTAATCGGAACATCAATGTAACTCATTCCGTTTTTCTCAAGATTCGCAGATTTACTGAGCCGTGCACCTCCAATGTTATCATCGCCAAGCCAAACCTCACAATCAAGTGCATTGAGACCTAGATCAAAATCATTCATGTTTTCTAACTTCAAATGAAGATTCGCAATCGTCTCTTCCATCGAAAACTTTTTGAACTGAATCTTATCAATATCAACATCAGGCTTATACGGAATCGGAATCTCTCCTGTTTTATCCAATGGTAACGTAAACCTTCCCAATACAGGAACATCGAAGATAAGATCAACCTTAATCAAATAAGGAATAATACTACCGGGTTTAATATCAGCATATATTTTCTTAATATCATCGTAAATCAAAGTAAGAGGAATTTTCACAGTTTCCTCTCCATGAGAATGGATAGTACCTGCATCCGGTATCAAACCGGAAACGAGCTTCCTTCCATCACTCTCAATCAAATAATTGATATCAATCAAAGGAATTGGAACCGGATTAGGGTTCTTAATAAGAACATCAACAACAAGATCTATCTTATGGAGATTAACCGTTGGAATGTGAATCCCTTTCACATCCGCAGTCGGTTTCCCGAATCCATTAACTCCCTCAATTTTCTCACCAATGTGGATCAAACCAATACAGATATAGATTAGTATTAGATACATAAATGTTATTAAAAATATAAACTTTAAATTACTATTGAATAAAAAATGCAGAAAAAAATTAAAATTGCATATCAATTGAGTAGATCATAAGATAATATGAGAAATAAAAAAAATTAAAAAAATATATAGAAATTTGGTTGGAGTAGAGAAAATACCTGAAAATTGAGATTAGATTGGTGAAGAAAGAGAGATTATGAGTGTGAATACGATAAATTACATAGTCACAAAGTTTTTACATCATCACATTACAAAATACAAAATTAAAGGAGAATTAATTTGTTACAGCTTTACATTAATCTGAAAAAAGTACAAAAATAATATTTTTTAGTGTGCATTACAGTTTAATAAAATAAAAAAGGTTTTTTCATTACATAATACCTAGTGTACCATTTAATCATAAAGAGATTCTAAAAAGAAACAAAAATGAGGAAATGACAAAAGATCGTAAACTAGATTCTTTCATTTAATCAATAAATTAAAAAAATTAGATAAAACTTTTTAAACAAAAATTGTACTAACGGTTAAAAATTCAACTACAATCTATGGAAAATTTCATTCAATCAATCTTGATCTCAAGATTGTTTCAACTCACGTAATGATAATGAAAGAAAAGTTTAAAAAGAAAGGAAAAAAATAAACGTTTGAGAAAAAGAAGATGAACAATTCTATGCAGAGAACTCTCTGCCCACAAACTGTGAAAATTCTATTATTTTACTTGCAACTGCAAACTGTGAAATACAAAATATGATGAGATGAGATGTGATGTTTACAAAACAAAAGTTTCTCTCTATTTATAGATTTAGGTTAGTTTGCACCCCAAGTTAAAGCTCAAACTATAAAAGCACAAAAATATCTAATCTAATATTTCTAAATCAATGAATTACATATTTAACACACCACATAATTCATTGTGTCAAAACTATCTACATTCATCATAGGCCTTAGCTTCTTGAACACTTCGACTGACACTCCCTTCGTTATGATGTCTGCAATCTAATTCTCAGTTCTGTAGTGTTCCAAGTTCATCTTCCCTTCTGCTACCTGCTCTCGAAGATAATGGAACCTCATTTTGATGTGTTTGCTTCGACCATGTGCTATTGGATTCTTCGCCAAGTTGATTGCTGACATGATGTCGATCTTCATGGTAATTGTTCCATGACTCTTTGTTGTGATCTCTTCGACCAGGTTCACCATCCAGGTTGCTTGACATGCACAAAGAGAATGAGCTATATATTCTGCTTCGCATTATGACAATGCCACTACTGGCTCCTTTATCGAACTTTAAGCAACTGGTACACCACCTAGTATAAACGCATAGCCAACTGTGGATTTTCTATCCTTAGCATCACTACACCAACTAGAGTCGGTGTATCCCACTAACTTGCATTCTTTTTCTTCATCAGTTGCAGGAAACAAAATGTCATAGTCGAGAATCCCTTTCAGATACCTCTTCGTCGCTGCTATGTGTGATTTCGTTGGCTTCTACATGAATCTACTTACCATACCCACATTGTATGTTAAGTCAGGCCTTGTGTGACAAAGTTATCGAAGTGACCCAATAAGTCTTCTATATTGGGTTAGGTCGGCACCATCTTTATCTGAATCCTTCGAAAGTTGCAATCTGGTCTCAGCTGAAGTCGAAGTTGGGTTGCAATCTTGCATCTCAAATCTCTTGAGTATTTCATCTACATATCTTCTTTGGTGCATCATTAAAAATTTACTACTCTTGTAGTACTCGATACCAAGGAAATATGAGAGATTTCCCAAGTTTGACATTTCAAACTCCTCACTCATTACTTTCGCCCACTTCAAATCTTTCAATGCCTCAGCTGTATTGACTAGTTCGACATCTGTGTGTCGCTACTCAAAAAAAAATGCATCGCGCAACGACGGGGAGGCGAAAAGGATAGACAGAAGAGTCGCCACCGAACTTTATTTATCCCATGAGGGGAAAGGAAAATATCGAGAAAACCTTAAGAAAGAAATGGATAAGATGGTCTCGCGACCAAGAACGGGTTCAGAAGCCGGTTATGCAAGGGGAAGGTATTAGCACCCCTCGCATCCATCGTACTCGATGGGAACCTTTTGTTTGTCGATGTGTGAATTTATTTGCTTAAATATTATGCTATAAAGAGAGTGTTCCAAGGGATAGAAAGTAGGGTTTAGAAACGGGGAAAGAGAAGTAACAGGGGGAAGAAGGGAGAGAACGGACTCGGTAGGACTTCGCGGTCCTAGGCCTACGTATTCTCAACAGATATGAGAAAATCAGAGTCGACGTAGTTCGGGAAACTACAGATAGGGGGGATTGTGCTCGGCAAGGATTATGGCCCTTGTGCCTACGTATCTTTACTTGGAAGAAGTAAAGAATCAGAGCAGCCGTAGTTCGGCCTACGGTTTGTGGGTGAGTTCTGGTAGACAATCCTATCGTGCGCATTCTAGCAGTTTAGGTGTATTGCTGCTCGCTCGTTGGAGACTTAGGCGTTACCTGTTTGCGGTAGAACGGACGTAGCATGCCTTTTCGAAAGGTTGATTAGGTTTTCGCCACTCGGGGCAAGAAGTCACGTTTGATTGATTTGATTGTTTTAAAGGGGCGAGACATGTCCTCGGATAGTAACCCCTACGGGTAGTACCCAATTCGTTATCTCAAAGTTTTTGTTTTAAAAGGGTGTGGCGAACGAGGTGTCTTCGTATTGAAAGACGAGCGTCGAAATCACCCTCACTACAGTGGGCATCCCAACACTCGGAGAAAAAGAGGTCTACACCCAATCCTCTCTCTTTAATTCAATGCAAAGAGAACTTCTTCTCTTATTAAAGATGTTTTTTGGTTTTGAATGGTAAGTGCCTTGCGACAGAGAACCCTACGGTAAACGTCAGCACTCGGGACAGGAGAAGGCCTACGCCTAACCACTCCACGACCATTCAAGTTTTGTTATGAAAATGATTTGAAAATGCACTCGGTGGGAGACCGAGGTTTTAGGTGTGAAAAGTTACGGAATGAAGTTGTGAAGGTGATAGGTGGTGGAAGAAGTTGCGTCTTCGTATTGAAAGACGAGTATCGAGACCACCCTCACTACAGTGGGCATCCCAACACTCGGAGAGGAAGAAGTCTACACTCAATCCTCTCTCTTTAATTCAATACAAAGAGAAGTCAATTTTCTTATTGAAAGTATACCCAGTACGAGACCGAGGTTTTATGAGGAAATGTTGGAAGCGTCTTTGTATTGACAGACGAGCATCGAGACCACCCTCACTACAGTGGGCATCCCTACGCTTGAAGAAGAAGAGGTCTACACCCAATCCTCTTTTTAGCTCAACACAAAGAAAAGATTTTAAGGAGATGAGATTTGAACATGGACGGGAAGCGCCTTCGTATTGAAAGACGAGTGTCGGAACCACCCTCACTACAGTGGGCATCCCAACACTCGGAGAGGAAGAAAGTCTACACTTAATCCCCTCTTTTTAATTCAATACAAAGAGAAATTGATTTATTATGATTGAAGAGATTTGAAAATGCACTCGGCGCGGGGCCGAGGTTTTAGGAGAGAAGGATATGGGCGAGTGCGGAGAATACGAACGTCTTCGTATTGAAAGACGAGTGTCAAAACCACCCACACTACAGTGAGTATCTCGACACTCGAAGAAGAAGAGGTCTACACCCAATCCTCCTTTTTTAGTTCAATACAAAGAGAGTTTGATTCCTTATTGAAAGGTGTTTTAAAAATGCACTCGGCGCGGGGCCGAGGTTTTAGAAGAGAAATTGTTTGAAAATGGTTAGAATTTGAAAGAAAGACGTCTTTATATTAAAAGACGAGTGTCTAAACCACCCACACTACAGTGAGCATCTCGACACTCGGAGAGGAAGAAAGTCTACACTTAATCCCCTTTTTTAGTTCAATACAAATATGATTTTAATTTGAGAGGTTATCGAAAATGAGTTAAATAAAAAAAATGATAATTAATTGCAATAACGATATATCGGTAATGCTTACAAAAACCGAAACTGAATGTATTCAAAAATAAGGCACATCAGTACAGCAAATGCACTAGGCAATCATAAGAAGTAGCAACAACCATTATCATTACAATACTTAACACTTAATCACCCATTGCATTACTAAAACAAGCCTTGGTTAACAATTAACAAACTATCACAATTTTGAAGCAAGGATAAAAATAGTGGCAGCTCCAAAAACACATCAGTATGACCAACAAAATAGAATATCAACATGTTTTGAGACAACCATTACAATAATATTTAAATATTCCGCATAGCAACGACAACCTCAAATGGAACCTCAGAATCAAAATGTTATCGAAACACCAAATAACCGACATGGCAACAATACCAAAACTATGTACGAAATAACAACTCTGTAACTTGGTGTCAACCTTGATAATAAAACTCAAATGCCAAAGAATATCAAGGAAGTAGCAAAAATGGATGTTGCAACAGGATATTAAATTGGAAGTGGAATATTATAGCAGAACTAAACCGCTAACACTTCCACCACTGTACTGAACATCAATGGTAATCAAAACAAATCATTCATATTGAACAACTTAGGAGCAGCAACAATCACAAATCAACTTGCCAAAATTTAACATTCCAAAAGCATACATACTGATTATAAATATCATTTTAAAAAAAGAAAAGTACATTGAATCATAATCAAGCTCATGTCTCAGGGTGCCAACTGTTAACAAAGTAGCAACAATATACACAAGTGGCTAAAATGGATACCACGTCAAGAATATACACGCTGTCGTGGCAATGTTGAAATAGACATAACTAAGATGCATACACAAGTCAACACTTAAAAGCAACAACAAAAATTCAAAAGCAACAACCCAATGAAATGTAAACTTGTCGATCGGTAACGCATAGCAATATAGGACACACATGAAAAGAAAATTAGGATAACAATCCTTTCATGCTATAACACATTGCAACACCTGCGTTTTTTTTTATCATGATTCCGCACATTACACTGAAATATAACCACTAGGATTCATCAAGTGCTAACCTCATTGAAAATGAAACAAAATAACAGGAATATGACATAATTTGTAACGACGCTCTCAGTTCGAAATGTTACCGTAAAAGGCGAGTTGTTGCCGATGAGAGCTGGTGATACATTAGAGACTCAAACCATGTCGAGTTATACTGCAAACTTGCTGCTGAATTGAATCTGCCGTCGGTATATCGCTGTTCCAGTGGGACCATCTTTGAGATTCAATGACGCTATCATCTCTTTAGAGGGAACATTTGTCCTTACAAATTGCTTGGGAGGAGACTCACGCTTAACAGAGGTTGGAGTTGGCTCAACCACAGAACCTAACAAATCAGATACGGAATCTAAAAATATATCCTCACTTGATTCATCAATACTATTGTGCTCAGCTGTCTTTACTTTTCGAAAAGCAAGAGGCCAGAGTCTCCACCTACGTCGAGACGAAGATGGTCCAGGAATATCATCGCTAGACTTCAATGTATAATCCTGTCCCACAGGAATTGTATCTTCAGGATCAACAGGTAAGTCTAAATCAAAAGCTGCCATTCCAAGAACAAGAGGGGAGGCCTTTTCCCACAGTAGATAGCTCCCTCTGACCTTCACTACAAGATTTTTATTCTTAGTTATTGATGGTGCAGATACTCTAAATTCCTCTGCAGATATTCGATGTGCCTCAAACACTTCAGCAGCTGCGATAAAACCCATACCCGCCTTAAGTTCATGCCCACAAAGTGAGATGTCGAATCTTGAATCAAAATGACTTTGATCCCCGTCGGTGGAAGTCAATGTCTGAGGTGCTGTTACATTATCTTCCTCACTAGTATTTTCAAGTACATGGGTTTCTTGACTATCATTCCACTCCACATCATTTGTACCAGAATGACTGCCAGAATCAGTGTCAACTTCAGCTGATGCATCCTTATCAACCCCTTGAAGTTTTGTTTTTAAATTTGGAGAAATACTATCGCCTGAAGAAGTAGGCACACTAAGGGGAGATAACCCGTCAATATTTCTAGATTGTATTATGCTTTCATTTTCATTTTCATCAACATTTGAACCATTTTCATTAGATTCCTCAGCTGAATTTTGGTCCACCAATGAGGACCCGTCATTTTCAGCCTGCTGATTAAATTCATGAAAGTCCAAACAACTTTTGAAGACACTCCCCGTATTTATACATGATGCAGCTTCTTCAGTGTCAGTTTCCTCCGTGTGACAAATAGGTGCCTCCTCTATTTGGCAATCTTCCAGATGGATCCCACGATTACTATTATCAACATTGGAGCTATAAATAATGGATGGGACATCAGCTGTTGAAGCATCCAGCTGACTAACATCATCAGTAGTGCATGTATTTTCAATGGAACTAAATTCCTCTTCGCCTTCATAGAAATCAGTCTCTGCAACTGGCCCCAAATGACATTGAAGAGCATCTAACTCCAAATTCTTCTCAGTTGGCTCTGATTCAGCGATAGGGGCTGTCAACATATGACCATCACCACTAACCAAAATCATCCCCGGATGAGAATCCTGCGAATCCACATAATTCTCTTCACATTCCGGCAAATAAGCCGAATCTGCAATCACAGGTTGATCATCTTGAAGTTTGTAAAATCTCTTATCAACATCCGATTCTGCCTTTCGAAGTTTCGGCAAATCCGATAAATGATCGTCACCTGTCGACTGAAGCACCCCCAAATCAGATACACTATGATCAAGTCTACGACCAGTAACATCAAATTTCAAACTACTCTCTCCCGGAGTAAACTCAGACTCAGTAACAACGACGTTCGAGTTAACATTATCATCACCATCCACCTCTTTAATAAAATAAGCCTCCCCAGCATTATCAAGATACATATGAAAATTCGCATCAACCCCATTAACATTTATCCTAACAACCTTCTCAGCACCTTTAAGAACACCTTGAAATTTACCAAACCGAACATACCACGGCGTACTCCTAAAACTACCATCTTCTTGCTGAACAACAATGACATCAACAGCACCACCAAAGGGGTGAAAAGGGGTAGCAACTGAATATACCCCCTTAGTTATTAAGCTTCCAACTTTTCCTACCATATCCATTCTGTCAATTTCGGGAGGCCCAAAAAAAAAACAATAGTTGAGGTTTCTTGCAGTTGAAGTGCTTTGAATGCTGTTAGATTTTTGTACGCAAAAATGGGTGGAAATTGGATTGAAGAGACAAAATCAGGAGCTAGCATTGAATGTGTATATGTGCCATGTTGGGTGCAATCATGATAACCCATATTATGAAGGGAGTCTCGGATTTCTTTAGCGCTGCTATTACTAGCCTGCAACAAACGCTCATCTTCCTCATATATGAGATAGGGAGCTTGGCTTCCCTTCCTTAAGAGTAACTTTGTAGCTCCTTTGAGAACGTGATATTCCCGTCCCTGAACATCTATTTTGAGCAGAAGCACGCGCTCTGATGTTGGAATCACTTCATCAAGCGGAACAGTACGTACTTGAAAAGCTATTTCTTCATTGGACTTAAATGCCAACTTTGCTCCTGTGGCGGATACCGCACTATTGTCCAGCCTACCAACCAACTTATGAACGGTAATGTTACCGATACGATCTGAAGCTGCAGCATCAAAGAGAGTAACCAAATCCGCAACTCTATTAAAGTAGATTCCTTCACAGATCTTCTGCAAATTCTAAAAAAAAAACAGGCTCAAACGCCAAGACACGGAACCTCATGGCTGCAGTCGCAAAACTGGCCATACCAACAATAGCACCAACATCTACCACAAACCCATTACTTCCCTCACTTTTCACCTTCTCAAGAATCTCCTGAATAGTCACAGAGATAAAATAATCTCTTCGCGAAGGCTGAGCCACCCGCTCGAAGCTCGTCGTTGAATTTGAGTTTGAATGTTGTGTCGGGAAGATGAGGATATCATGGTTGTGGCAGCGTGTTAAGTATACGCCTCTGATTAGTGTTTTCATTCATATCTTTGAAATCTGGTGACTTCGTAACCTTGCTGCTATTTCAAACTCATCGTTATTCCGTATCGGCATCAGAACTGAACTCCGAACCTTTCACCGCAACAGAGCCGTATTACATCAACAAATGGAGCGGCTTCAAGTGAACAACTTGTTGAGTTAATTTTCCAGATGCTAATCACCGTTTAGCCCTGGTTCAAAACCGGATTCGCACAATCATATGCGTTAAAGTTTAATCCACGGTAATGAAACTTAAACATCAGAGAAAAGTAAAATGTTGATGCTGCTGCGATGAGCCGAGAGGCATGAATTTATTCGATGTCTCATTGTTGTTCCGCGGCTGGAAACGTGAGCTGAAGCGGAGGCTCAATCACGTAACCACCCTACTCAAACTGATACCGTTGAACAGGTGATTGAACAATTTAAAATGGGAGAAAACTGACACGGTAGCCTGAGTGGTATGTTGCGGCTGATTCCGCAAGATCGTTATCATCACCGTGTCGGCATCAGAACTCGTTGTTGTTGTAGTTTGGAATTACTGTTGATGTTGCCGCGAGCATAGTGGTGTCGATTACGTCAAAAATGGCGACAATGCGTGAACCAAAACCGGTCGGAGTTGCTGCATATAATGAGTTGTGAGCTGTTATTGAAACCCGAGTTGTATAAAAGCTACACGGATGAACAACCATTTGTGAATGAAAATACGTTCCAGAAGGTGGAACCCATGAATGTTGCGTCAAAAACTGAAACCGAATTAAATCTCGAACCAACTCACAAACATCATCTGGAAAACGAATGTGTTAAGGTGCGAGCAGGCGATGAAATCGGGTGTGATATTGGGATGAAGATGAGGGTGTGATGGAGAGGTTAATGAAAATCGTAGGTTTCGAACAGATCGCTTATTGTTTGGGGTTTTCGTTTCTGGGTAACAGTTTGAAGTGTTTGAATGGTGAGTCTGTTGATGAAGAAGGTTGGATTGATGAGGATGATGAAGATGCAGGTGGAGTTGGTGCAACGGCTAGGGTTTGCGGCTGCCGTTAGGGTTTGAAAAGGGACCGTGAACAGTGATTTTAGGGTTAGAAAGGGGGCGGCCGTTTAGGGTCTTTTTGTGAACAGTGATTTTAGCTAGATGAAGATCTTCCCTTATATGCAGTTTTAACTCAACCCTAACGGGCCAGACATGGGCCTTCCATCAGATTCATTCAAATTCCCTTTTTTCAGTTTTCTTTCCATTCTTTTTCTTAATAATTCCAATAACATAACTATATATAAAAAACTAAAATATTAACGTTACTAATTAATAACCACAACTAAATAGTTAACTAAACCATAAAAAACTAGTATAATGTTAAATAATACAAATAAATTAATACCAGTCTAATCAATATTATTAACATAAATAATCTAATATATATATACAAAATACCATTATTAATATTTTTTGAAAAGAAAAAAGTTTAGAAAACTAAGAAAATAAAAATAAAAGAAATAATATTCACAGGAAAATTCGTTAAGCCAAGTGTCACGGCTTTATTTGGACAAAAATTTAAAAAATCAACCAATTGCAAGCGGACACGTGCCTAAATAACCAGAAATAAACGGGCAACGTAAAACAGGAAATAAAATCGAGAAAGGTGGAAATAAACAAAATGGTTAGGACAAATTCGGGGTATGCTTATGCAATGTGATATGCTAATTCAATGAAATGAAACATAAGCCAGAGAGGTTGGTCAAATTTCGGGGTACAACACTGTGTAGAAAGCATAGTGTACCAGCTCACATTTTTCATTGACCACATCATCTGATGTAATCACACATTCTTGCAACCTTGCAGGCATGTGTCTTGTTTGTCGAGGTTTACCTGGGTCAACTTCATCTCTGACTTCTTCCCGTCAAACTTCACTTTCAACTTCAGTGGTTGGTTTTCACAAGAGATTCTCACTGAATCCTTCTTGAAATTCTCAGTCCATCCCATTATTTAAGCTCATCTATGATCACGTCCCTGCTGGTCACTACCTGATTATTCATTGTGTTGAATAACTTGTAACCTCCAATCGAATGATATCATATAAAGATCATCTAATTTGACTTATCATTAAGCTTCCTTCTCAATTGATCTGACACATGTCTATGTGTTATAGATCCAAACACCTTGAAGTGACTGAGGCTAGGCTTGACATCATACCAACATTCTTCTGGTGTAATTCCTTCAAGCTTCTTTGTCAGACATATGTTTAATATGTATATTTCTATCGAAATCGCTTTTCCCCATAATTCTTTGGGTAGATGCTTTCCATTCAACATACTTTTCACCATGTTCATGATGGTTCTGTTCTTTCTTTCTACAATTCCATTTTGATGTGGAGTGTATGGTGGCACCACCTCATACACAATCCTTTATTTTTCACATAATGCATCAAACTCTTTCGATACATACTCTCCACCACCACCAGACCTCAGAATTTTCAGCTTTTGACCACTTCGTCTTTTGACCATAGATTTGAATCTAGAAAATACCTTGATCACATCACTTTTCTTCTTGATGAGGTAAGTCGATAGCTTTCGACTGTAATCATCTATGAACGCGACAAAGTATTTGTTTCCTACAATCGAATCAACCTGGATTGGACCATATACATCAGAGTATATGACTTTCAGAATTGCCTTCGACTTCCTTCCTGCATCCTTACTGAAGCTATTATTGTGTTGTTTCGACTGAACACACTCTTCACAAACTTCACTTGGAATATCGATTTCAGGTAATCCCAAAGCCACATTTCTCCTCTTTAGCTCTCTAATGTCATTGAAGTTAAGATGACCTAGCCAAAAATGCCATAACCATTCATCTCTGTTGGCTGCAGTTGCTAGGAACTTGTGTTCTATCAGATTGAGTTCAATCCTGAAGGTCCTACTCTAAGACATTGGAGCCTTCAAGATCAACCTATCACCTGCGTCGAGAACTATCATCATCTTGTCTTTGATCGACACCTTGTAGTTCTCATAATCAAAACATCGCCAATACCTTCAGCTGCTAGAGTATCGTCATTTGCAAATTTCACCATGTTCTTCGACGAGGGTTTCATGTTAATAAACCAATATTTCATTCTATTCATGTGTGATGAGCATCCTGAGTTCAAGTACCACTAGTCCTGGAATCTCTCTTCGTTTCTTGTTGTGACCATTAGAAACATCTCTTCTTCTTCATGATTCGCCATCTTTGCATCAATTTCTTGATTCTTCTTCTTTTCTCGACATTCACTAAAATAGTGACTATACTTCTTACAATTGAAACACTGAATTTGACTTTTGTCATACTTTCATCCACCACTTCTTCCTCTACCTGCAACACCACTTCTTTGGTTGCCTTAATTCCAGAGTTTTCTTTGATTCGACCAGTTTCTTTCCTGCTAATTTCGACCAGTCGAATTGTTGTAGCCTCCTCTAACTTTGTTGCCATTCAATCTTCCTTTGCCTTTCCTTTCCTTTTCCGACTGCGCTTGCGAAGCCTGTAACACCCCAAATTTAATCGGAATATTTTAATTTATTTATTTAATTAAGAATATTCGTATTTTGTGTGTTTCCAGTGATTATCGGTGTTTGTGGAATTATTGAGAATTATGCCATTTGTGGGTTATTTATTTAATTGATAGTATATAATATTAATTTATTAATATTATTATGAATTAAAATAAATAATAGTGAAAGAAGGGTAATTTGGATAATTGAGAGGAGTAAGTGAGGATATAATGGAAAAAGCCCAATTATTTGGCCCAAGTCTAGGTTTAACAAAAAGAGAGTTCTGAAGGGTTTTTAGGATTCATTTGTGTTAACCGTAAGAATTGAGGCCAAAAGAACTCTGAAGAGAAAGTTAGAGGCAGAAGCTGGAAGGATTCCCGGAGATAATCGTGAAAGCTTTGAATCGGCTCAGGTATGGGGAGTATAGCTTTTCATGATTTTCCATGTATGTCTTTCGATGTGTTTATGGTTGATTTAAGATTTAAGGGATTTTTGGTTGATGGTGAGAAAGTAGGGAAATTGATAAGACTCTGAGGTTATGGCTAGTGGTTAGTATTCCTGCCTGTTTGAGGTGTAATATGAGAATTAGGAAACCTTAGGCCTTCGTGGCCTAAACCTATTATTGAGATTTTGACAGTGGGGAAGATTAGAAGGATATGAGAATAGTGATCTTTGACCTTCGTGGCCCAAACCGATTATAGGTTAATCTAGCCGTGGTTCAATTGGGGAAAAAGGGACTTTGGCCTTCGTGGTCTAAATCTGGTGTTGAGAACTCTGAAGTTGGTAAGTATCCCAGACAGTAAAGCATAATATGAGAAAAGGAAACCTTAGGCCTTCGTGGCCAAAACTATGGGGTGACATGTGTCCGACCTTAAAGGGATAGGAATATGTGATATGAGAAATTATGATGCCTTCAGGGTAATTGTAGGAAAAATTGTGATTTAGAACATGAATATGTTCCGGGATTGGCCTAATAAACCGTAGATTTTGTGCCTTTATCGTCGTAGGACCTTAAGGATGATTTAGGGATATTTTGGGGACATTAGGGAAGTGAATCGTGTGGACTTTTGGGTTGATTTAGGTTCCGGAGCGCAACAATGTTTTGCTATCTGTCACGATTGTTCATGTTTTTGGTCGAAATTGTTTTGGACGTAACTTTTGATCCGTAAGTCCATTTCGGCTCCCGTTTGAAGCGTCAGAAAGCTAATGAATAGGGCTATAACATAGTATATATAAGGGAATTGGTTTTCCAGTATTTATATATCTAATTATGTTTGATAAGTCAATTGTGTATATGTTCTATTAATGAATCATGTTCTGGTTCAGTGAGGTCTGATGTTTTGATGTTGCGATTTTCCTGATAAATTACCATGAGGGTAACTGTGATAATATGTGATAATATGATGAATAAAAATGAGTAGAACTGTGAAGTTTATGTGATTAATAGGCGATATTAGGAGAATTACCGCAAGTATAATTATGAATTAATATGTGATAATATGATGAATTAATATGAGTATGACTGTGAGCGCTATCTGATTTGTATATGATTATATGATGATTTATATGATGTATGATGATGATTATTATGATTATATGATGACATGATGTATGATGATGATTATTATGATTATATGATGACATGATGTATGATGATGATTATTATGATGAGCTATGATGACATGATGTATGATGATGATTATGATGATGAGCTATGACGTTTGATGATGATGAATATGATGAATGATGATGCACATATGATGTTGTTATGAGGATGATTTGTGACGTGTGTATCATGCATTCATGTGAAACCGGACTTCGGTTCAGGACCTCGATTACTTTGTCTTTAATCCCACTGTGCGGATGTGAAGTATTTTGATGTGCTCCGGTTCTCTAGTAGAATCGATCCTATTGATGGGGATCTATGGAGGATTTATGGTCTAGTGTCCATCGAGTTGTGATGATTGGTATCACATGCATTGTGTTGTGTTGCATTGCATTTCTGAGTCTTTTTGTATGAATTATGACACTGTGGCCTTTGAGGCATTTTGAAGAATATGAATGTGTTGAATATGAGTAAGATGAAACTTAGGTATTGATTGTTATATATTTATTATTATGAATTGTTTTACTCACCCTGCCTATTTGAATGTTACCTCCACGTGGGTAACGTGCAGATACCAAGTTTAGTCGTGGATGTCGTTGAGGAGTTTTGAAGTTTCGAGTCGTTAGCCTTTGGTTAACTTAGAGGGTCTTGCTCTGATAGTGTAACATCGGGTTGGGTTCTATGTTTTATTTGAGTTATTTTGATTATTTTTCTGTATAAGGAAAACTTTGGATATGCCTTTTGAGTTCCGCTGCCTTGGCGCAATTTTTGATATCTTTTGAGAAAACCCGTTGTACACGGAGCATTGACTTATTTTGAGCTATTGAGAAATATACACCCTTTGGGGTGATTTTTATTGAGTTAAATATTTTACTCTGATTTATGTGAAAAATGAGTCTTTTAATTGTGGGTAGAAATAAGTGTTACATTAGTGGTATCAGAGCAGGTCGGTCCGTCCGGCCAAGTTGTCTAATGTTGTTTGTTCCCTTGTATGCGACATGTGTGTGAAGACACTGTCGGTACACGTTTATTTTCTAACCTTTGTCTGCAGAAGTTGGAATGATTCAAGTGTGGGAGAAGCTTATGTTTCTTCAGGATGGTGCAGGTGTGGAGTGGTGGCTTAGTTTGTTGATGAACGCTCTTATAGTTTGGTAAAGATGGTTTATGCTCCATCATGATTTTCGGCTGTCTATTAAGAAATTGAGGAACTGATCACCCTTAATCTGTTGTTGATAGTGTGCAGAGTCATCTTGGATGGAATAGACGTGTCTTGCAAGCTTAGATGGCGTGAGCAGTGAGTTGCTTTGAGTTAAGCTAAGTGCTTATAGATTGTTTTAATGAGTCGACGCGGGATGGTGCTGAAATGATTATTTTGATGGAAACTTTGAGTATTAATAAAGTGGGGAAGTTGGTGGTGTGCCAATTATTTGTGATTGTCCGGAAATTTTTCCTAATGAGATAAGTGATTTACCGTCGGAACGTGAGATGGAGTTTGCAATCGACTTAGTTCCTAGAACTAGTCCGATATTGATGGCTCCATATCGTATGTCTGCATTGGAATTGAAAGAGTTGAAGAGTCAACTTGAATATTTGCTTGAGAAGAGATTCGTTCGTTTGAGTGTGTCACCGTGGGGTGCACCAATTTTGTTGATTAAGAAGAAAGAAGGTTCTGTGAGGCTTTGGGTGGATTATAGATAAGTGAACAAGGTGACTATCAAGGATAAGTGTTCACTTCCAAGGACTGATGATTTGATGGTTCAGTTGGTTGTTGCAAGTGTGTTCAGTAAGATGAATTTGAGATCTGGGTATCATCAGATTCGTGTGAAGGCTGAAGATATTCAGGAGACTGCTTTTAAAGTAAGGTATGAACATGATGAGTATTTTGTAGTGCCATTTGGGGTGACTAAGGCACCATGTGGGTTTGTGGAGTATATGAACGATATTTCCTATACTTATTTGAGCGAGTTGATGGTTGTGTTAATCGATGATATTTTGGTATTATTTGAAGAGTAAAGAGGATCATGTTGAGCATCTGAAATTGTGTTATTAATGTTGAGAGGGAAGCAGTTGTGTGCAAAACTGTCAAAGTGTGAGTTTGGTTGGAGGAAGTAAGTTTTGTAGTCATGTGATCTCGAGTAGAGTTATTGCGGTTGATATGTCGAAGGTTGAAGTTGTATCGCAATGGGAAGCTCCAAAACCTGTATTTGAGATTAGAAGTTTTCTTGGGTTGGCTGATTGTTATTGGAATTCATTGAAGGATTTTTCAAAGTTATCTTTGCCATTGGAGCAGTGGACTAGGAAGGTTCAAGCTTTTGTTTTGGGATGCAAAGTATGAAGAAAAGTTTCTAGAGCTTTTGAGGATGACTGACAACAACTCGTGTTTTAATTTTGCCGACTCCAGCAGAACTATTTGTTCTATATTGTGATGTTTTGCTAATGGGATTGGAAGATATGTTAGTACAACATCAACAGGTTTTAGCTTATACTTTAAGGCAACTTAAAGTGCATAAGGGGGATTATCTGAAGCATAATTTAGAGTTGGTTGTTGTTGTGTTTGTGTCGAAGCTTTGGGGGCATTATTTGTTTGGTTCGAGATTTGAGATGGTTAGTGATCATAAGAGCTTAAAGTATTTGGTTGATTAGAAAGAGTTGAATATGATGCAGAGGAAATAATTGGGACTTCCGAAGGATTATGGTATTGGGTTGAATTACCATTCGAGTAAAGCAAATGTGGCAGCTGGTGCATCGATTTGGAAATCTTTGTATATACCGATGATGATGGTAAAAGAGTTAGAACTGATTGAGCAATTTCGGGATATGAGTTTGGTTTGTGAAGAGACTTCTTATGGAGTTAAGCTTAGTATGTTGGACCTTACTAGTGGTATTCTTGATGAGATTCGAGAAGGTCAGAAATCTGATTTGAGTTGGTAGATCGGTTGAATTTGATGGATCAAAGTCGAAGAGCTGGTTTTTGGATTAATGGAAATGGTATCAGGAGATGTCGTGATAGAGTTTGTGTTCTAGATATTGTTAAGTGGAAGAAGAGTATTCTTGAAGAAGGACATTGTGAAGGAAAATTGCGATCTAAACGCAGCGGAAAACAAAAATTTTCCTTTAGTGATCCTCACGAATGAGCATGGTCAGTGATAGAATCGTTACCTCTTTGTGGCGATTCAGATCTTTGATGCAGCGATCACAAGCGTTGATGAAGTGCAACGCCTCTACTCAGTCCACACGAACAGCTTCCGGTCACAGTGCTAGCTGCTTACGAACGGAATTATTTGAGTGAGAAAAGAGAATCAAAAACGAAATTGCATCAAGTGAAAGCTTCATCACAAGGGTTCCTTTTATAGACTCTCTTGTGGGCTGCGGGCTAAAACCCTAATTCACATGATCCATAATAATATTATATATTATTATAATAACTATTATTATAATAACTATTATTATAATAAATATATTTATTTTATTATTATTTTATAACCATTATAAAATAACAATAATTATTATTATATTATCCGAATTTCTATTTTTCACTTAAGTGCACCGTACCTTACGGTGTTCCTTTGATTTCTCTATCTCTCATCAAACTGTCCTTATGTGTGTGACCCTGTAGGATTTCGTAACGTTGGTAATTATATTAAATTATATATATTTAACATAATAAACAGTAAGCGGTATCTAGCAACACATCACTGCTACCCAAGTCACGAAAATGTCATGTGATCTGACAAAACCTTTTTCGTGATAATATATGTTTGTACAATTACCCTTTTGCCCCTATGTCTATATTGAACACAAGGCATACACTGTGTCATCCTTGTCCAGTTCAATATTGGGCCCTTAGACATTTCTCCTGTTATGCAGGATTGGCAAATTCCATCTAGGACACTCATGTCCCTCAGCATGCTTCGTGGAGTGCCCATCAACTGTCTTTATGATCATCCAGTTACGGGTAATGTTTGATCAGCAATAAAGCACCCGACTCTACATCTAGGGTCCATAGTGGTTTCAGGTCGAAGGGTGGTAATACACCATTATCACCATGAGAATAACTTATGACACTTTGCATAACATACTATGTAGTATTCTCATAGCGGGTCAATCCGGTATAAATATTACTCCTAATATTTATACCTATGTCAAGACTTGATAACTCTTTATCCATGATCCATGAGATGTGATCATCAGTCTATCTTCATAATAGTCTCAATGCTTTTAATGTTATCCCACTTTGCAATAAAGCTTGACTACGGATATTTTAAGAATAATGTCTTTATGTTTAATGGGATCTCATGATTAAGTCACACTTAACATTTCATTAAACAGACTAACTATTCTAGGGACTTTATTATTCTGAAAGACAAACATAATAAAGAAATGCCTTTTATTATTAAACGAATAATCTGATACAAGTACCAAAAAGTATTGGCCTCTAGGGCTTACACCAACACATTGAAGTAGACTAGGTATCCATCCCGGTGCTATGAAGAGGTACCCGTATTTAAGGAATTATTTTGGTGGCCAAGGATGAAGAAAGAAGTGGTTGAGTTTGTGTATAATGGTTAGACTTGTCGTAAGTCGAATATTGAACATCAGAGGTTGTTGGGTCTTGTAACACCCTTTTCTACCCACAATTAAACGACACATTTTTCACATAAATCAGAGTAAAATATTTAACTCGATAAAATTCACCTAAAAGGGTGTACATTTCTCAATAGCTCAAAATAAGTCAATGCTCCGTATACAACGGGTTTTCCCACAAAACATCAATTTTTACAAAGCAGCAGAACTCAAAAGGCATATCCAAAATTTTCCTTATACGGAAAGATAATCAAAATAACTCAAGTAAAACATAAAACTCAACCCGATGTTACACTATCAGAGCAAGACCCTCTAAGTTAACCAAAGGCTAACAACTCGAAACTTTAAAAGTCCTCAACGACGTCCACGACTAAACTTGGTCATCTGCACGTTATCCATGTGGAGGTAACATTCAAACAGGCAGGGTGAGTAAAACAATTCATAATAATCAATGTATAACAATCAACATATAAATGGACCATAATCATATTCAACAATTCATATTCCTCAATATGCCTCAAAGGCCACAACGTCATAATTCATACAAAAAGACTCAGAGATGCAATACGACAAGACTCAATGAATGTGGTACCAATCATCACAGCATGATGGACACTGCGCCATCAACCCTCCATAGATTTTCATCAATAGGATCGATTCTACTAGAGAACCGGAGCACATAAAAACACTTCACATCCACATAATGGGATTGAAACCAAAGTAATCGAGGTCCTGAACCGAAGTCCGGATACACATGAATGCATGATGCACACGTCAATAATAATCCTCATAATAACAACATATGATGCATCATCATTCATCATATTCATCATCATCAAATGTCATGTCATCACAACTCATATGTCATGTCATCGTAATTCATCATAATAATCATCATACATCATGTTATCATAATTGATCATAATAATCATCATACATCATGTAATCATAATTCATCATAATAATCATCTTCATACATCATAGAAATCATCATATAATCATATACAAATCACATAGAGCTCACACTCATACTCATATTAATTCATCATATTATCACATATTAATTCATAATTATACTCGCGATAATTCTCATATTATCGCCTATTAATCACATAAACTTCACAGTCCTACTCATGTTAATTCATCATATTATCACATATTATCACAGTTACCCTCATGGTAATTCATCAGGAAAATTGCAGCATCAAAACATTAAGACATCACTGAACCAAAACATGATTCATTAATAGAACATATACACAATTGAATTCTCAAACATAATTAGATATAAAAATATTGGGAAACCAATTCCCTTATCTATACTATGTTATATCCCTATTCATTTGCTTTCCCACGCTTCAAACGGGGATCAAAACAGACTTACGAATCAAAAGTTACGTCCAAAACAATTTCGACCGAAAACATGAACAGTCGTGACGGACAGCAAAATGTTGTTACGTTCTGAAACCTAAATCAACCTAAAATTCCATACAATTCACTTCCCCAATGCCACAAAAACATCCCTAAATCATCCCTAAGGTCTTACGGCGATAAAGGCACAAAATCTATGGTTTATTAGGCCAATCCTGTAACATATTCATGTCCTAAATCACAATTTCCCTACAATTGCTCCGAAGGCATCATAATTTCTCATATCAAATATTCCTATCCTTTATTATCAGGCATATATTAATCTAAGGTTTCGGCCATGAAGGCACAATTTCCCTATAATTTCTCCGAAGGTATCATAATTTCTCATATCACATATCCATATCCCTTATGGCCAGACATATAATAATCTTAGGTTTCGGCCATAAGGCCTAAGATTTCCTAATTCTCATATCAAATATTCAGTGATACATACCACTAGCCATAACCTTAGAGTCTTATCATCAATTCCCCTAATTTTCCCACAATCAACCCAAAATACCTTAAATCTTAAATCAATCATAAACACATCGAAAGACATATTTGGAAAATCATGAAAAGCTATACTCCCCATACCTTAGCCGATTCAAAGCTTTCACGGTTAACTCTGGGAATCTTCTGCCTCAAACCTTTCCTTCAGAGCTCTAGCCACAAACTTTTCACGGTTAACACAAATGAATTTTAAATCTCTTCAGAACTCTATTTTGTCAGACCTAGTCTTGGGCCTCATGTTAGATCCCAAATATTGTATATATTTGACCTCTTTTAGTAGTATTTTTACTTGTTTCTTTATCTAGTATTGTTTGAATTAGTAGTTGAATTTGTTTAGATTCATGTTGTTGAGAATCAAGTGAACGGTGCTTGTAATATTGTTGTTAGTGTGCAGGATTGACACTAATAGGAGCACCTTGGAGGGGATGAGTCATAACTTCCAGAAGAAGTTGAAAATCAAAGCATTCGCCTGGCGAAGCTCAGCGAGTGCCAGCGAATATTCGCCTGGCGAGTGCTGGCGAGCCAAAGCGAATAATTCAAATTAAACTCCCAGAAAAGGCAGGAAGTTTTCCAAGCGAAGGTTCCAGTGAAGCTTCGCTACCATTCGCCTGGCGAAGGTGCTGGCGAAGAAGTCTTGGCTTTTCTCTTGACAATTCCAGTAGCAAAAAGGCATGAAGTTCGCCAGGCGAGTGAAGCCAGCGAAGGTTTGCCTGGCGAAGGCGCGATATCACAGAGGGAGGTTTGCTTGCTGAGGCACTTTGAAGTGCCTTGTTACTTTATGTTCGCCTGGCGAATGATCCTGTTTGCCTGGCGAATGTGCGGAAACAGAGCTACTTTTTGTACTTTATTATTGCTTTATAAGTGCCATACTTTGTACCATGTAGGGGGATCATCTTGGCACATAAAAACTCAGACCTAGAACTCAAAATAGAGTAGTTTTTCTCTCTTTGCTCCATTTTTGTAATCAAGAGAAGGGGAATCACATCCTTCATCGATTCATCAAAGTGGATGTTCTTAATCTTCTCCATTTTATTCTTGTTCAAGCTACCCATGAGAATGAGTAGCTAAGTTCCTCTTTTTGTCAAGGTTAGATGTAGGTGATCATCAAGCTTTGTATGTAAATGTATTGATTGTCATTTGTAAACTCTTGGTTGATGAATGTATGGTGAAAACTTTGCTTTCATGTTAACTCTTTGTGTTGATTTATGATTGAAAAATGTTTTCAACTCTTAACCTAGGTTTTCATCCATCTTTGTTCTTGAGCTAGAGATAGTTAAGAATGAAGTTGTTCACTAAAATGTTAAACTTTAATGTTGCCATTTTGATAGATTGTGTGAGAAATCAACAATGGATCAAAATGGTAAAACCCACAATGTGAGTTAGAAATAATCACATTAAGAGGATGTTGTGAATGTATTTATCATCAAATAGAGTTTATGAATCTTGTTTGATCAAACATGTGCATGCAAGGCGATCACCGAACCCTAACTTTGACAATCTTTCTTTAAACCGTAAAACCCTAACTTTTACCGCTTTACATTACTTTTTATGCAAGAAATAGTTACCAAAACCAAAACCCCCCTTTGTTACTAATAGCTAAGAATTTTACAACTGTTGAACTGCGGCAATATCTTATATTCCCTGTGGATACGATAACAAAAACCTGATACTCTACCAGTGTTCTAACAAATTGGCGTCGTTGCCAGGGAATATAAATTGATATTGCGAGCATCGCAATAGTTTCTGAATTTTTAGCTTTTGAATACTAGACTTGTGCTTGTTAATTTGTTTGGTTTAGTGTGCAACTTTCGTTTTATGCGAGGGCAGATTCTTGAGGACCAAATTCTTTTTGATCCTGAGATCAAAAGAACCACAAGGAGACTGAACAACAGAACAAGACGGAGGAGGCAATGTAACACCCCCTTCTATACCCCAAATAAATGCATATAAAACAATTAAGCACATACAAATTATCAGAGTAAAAAGGTTTTATAATAAGGTATAAAAGAAGAATGCCACAATTTCACCAACGAAACTCTTTAACATTTTGCTCCATAAAATATGTAACAATTTCGTAGTTTTAGAATTCACATTTCAACATTTAATTTGAGCGGAAGATAACATCATTTAATCAGTTCCAAAATATTAATTCAAATGCACATAAGTCATCCAGATTAATACGTCATATCAGTTAGATTACAAAACCACATCAGCTGATACATCGCAATGTATCACAAAAGAATGACTATACTAGTCTAACTACCCGGTGTTACATATCAGAGCAGCCGACTCAAAAGAATGAAGACTAACTTCACAAAAGGACTCCAGCATCCTAATCTGCAATGCCTCATAGAGCATTATAAAACAGCAGAAGGGTGAGAAATATAACCATAATAATCAAAGCATAAGATTATATATATAGGTAGTCATATAACACATATTCACATTTCTCACCACACTTCATTCTCTTAGTCATATATATATTTACCACACATATATAGACAAACCTGGATATTCACAAAGCATTTCCACATTATGCATACACTTACAATTTCCACAATCTCATCATTCACACATAAGCATCTCTTCATGCATATGTCATATATCAATGTGACTCAATAACTCAATGCAACTCATACAATGCGGTACCGACTCTCGTTATCTTTTTTCGGTTTTTACATTAAACCGGGTCCACTCTTCTAGACCGATAACCCGTTATCTTTTTTCGGTTTTTACATTAAACCGGGTCCACTCTTCTAGACCGATAACCACAAAGGCCCGTCCTCTAAGCCTTCAAACCCACTCTTCTAGGTTTGGGACAAGCCACTAGTTTCCACGAAACTAACCGACATTGCCTCTTGACTAAATGATGCATGTACAATCAGTCACAACAAATGCACTTAAGACCGACATCTTAATCTCATGCATTCAAATAATTCATCTCTTCAAGAATTACATTATGATTGCACACACAACATATTCACATAACATTCATCGATGTATTCATAATTCGATACAACATCATATTTAGCAAGCAATGCACGCATACCCATCATTATGCTCTCATGCATTCTTCATGTATTTTAACATACAATCGCACATAGACAATATGCATCCACAACACATTTTTCATAGTATGTTTATTCTTTATCTCATGCCATCTCATACAAGGTATACACATCACAATACCAATCATACAATTATAAGTTATGCACACATATCCACCATGTTCTCATGCATACTCATCACATAGTTGTATACACATCAAACATTCGCGAGTTCATTAGACAATACACATACATTCATCATTGTATTCACATGTATTTCTATTTATCACAATTAATACGCATCGCACCTCAAACTAGGATTCACGCCCGTAGGCTACCCACAACACACATCATCACAATAGATCATATCTATATCACATCATAGAGGTATTGACCTATGAGAGGCAACCAAACCATCTCCACATGAACAACACAGCAAAGGAAAAATGCTGTCACATTCGCCTACATTCGCCTGGCGAACCCTCGCAGCGAACCTTTGCCTGGCCTTCGCCTGGCGAACTCTCTCAGCGAACACTCGCTAGGCTTCGCCTGGCGAGACTTCCCAGCGAGCCCAAGTCAGTAGCTACTGACTTCATTCGCCACCATTCGCCAGCACCTTCGCTGGGCGAACCTTCGCTATCCAACTTCGCCTGGCGAACCCACCAGCGAAGTCCACTGGGACTTAAATATAATTATTCGCCAACATTCGCTAGGCTTCGCCTGGCGAAGCTTCGCCTTCGCTCGCCTGGCGAGAGCCAGCGAACCTGCGCAGAACAGAACCCTATTCTGTCTTCTCCCTCACCAATCCATCATCAACCTTCTCTTACACACCCAAATCAGTACAAATAGCATCAATACATGTTACCCGACTATTCTACGACGTTATTACTCAGTTCCAACCGATTAAATCATCAATCTACCGATTAATCCAACATTTGCCCTAATTGGAAAGTGATGAAAACTCTACCAAAACCCCAACCCAACATACATAACATCATACAATGATCAAATAGAAACATTTCTCACCCTTACCTCGATTAATCGGAGCTTTGATGTTGGTTCTTGATGATTTCCATTTTTCCTCTTCTTCTCTTCTCTTTCTCTCCTTTCTTCTTCTTTCCTCCTTCTTTCCAAATATTTTCTATCTTTCTTTTCTTTTCTTTCTCTCTTATATATTTCCTTCATTTTCCTTCCTCTCCAATTCCTTCTTAATTTTCTATCCATACCAATTAATAAAAATTAATTCCAACATTAATAAAAACCCCACTAAATCAATTAATTACTACAATTAATTATTTAATGAAATTTGGGCTGTTACAACTCTCCCCCACTTTAGGAATTTTCGTCCTCGAAAATGTTACCTGATTCAAACAGTTCTGGATAAGACTCCTTCATCCGACTCTCAAGCTCCCAAGTGACATTTCCACCAGCCAGTCCTCCCCAAGCGACCTTCACTAAAGCAATCTCTTTACCTCGAAGCTGCTTCAATTTCCGATCCTCAATCCGCATAGGTGATGCCTCAACAGTCAGGTTATCTCTCACCTGCACATCATCTATTTGGACTACATGAGACGGATCCGCAATGTATTTCCTCAACTGAGATACATGGAATACGTCGTGAAGATTAGCAAGCGACGGTGGTAAAGCCACACGATAGGCCACTTCTCCTATCCTTTGCAAAATCTGATAAGGACCAATGAAACGCGGCGACAACTTGCGCGACTTCAGTGCCCTACCAACACCTGTCATCGGAGTGACTCGAAGAAACACATGATCTCCCTCTTGAAATTCAAGTGCCTTCCTCCTCTTGTCATAATAACTCTTCTGACGACTCTGAGTAATTCTCATCTTCTCTTGAATCATCTTGATCTTATCAGTAGTCTGTTGAACTAACTCGGGTCCAACAACAGAACTCTCTCCGGACTCGAACCAACACAATGGTGTCCTACACCTCCTACCATACAACGCCTCAAATGGTGCCATATTAATACTCGAATGGAAACTGTTGTTGTAGGTAAACTCAATCAAAGGCAAGTAGCTGTCCCAAGCTCCTCCTTTTTCCAATACACAAGCTCTCAAAAGATCTTCAAGCGACTGAATCGTCCTCTCCGTCTGACCATCAGTCTGCGGATGATAAGCTGAACTCAAACGCAACTTAGTACCCAAAGCACTCTGCAGGCTTTCCCAAAATCTCGAAGTAAACCGCGGATCTCTATCCGAAACAATACTCAGCGGAATACCATGCAGGCACACAATCCTTTCAATATACAACTTAGCCAACTTCTCCAAAGGGTAATCCATACGCATAGGAATAAAGTGAGCAGATTTAGTCAACCTATCCACGATAACCCAAACAGCCTCAAAATTACTCGGCGTCCTCGGCAAACCCGATACAAAATCCATAGAGATACTATCCCATTTCCACTCAGGAATAAACAACGGCTTCATCAAACCCGATGGCTTCTGATGCTCAATCTTCGACTTCTGGCAAGTCAAACAAGAATACACAAATTCCGCAATATCCTTCTTCATACTAGGCCACCAAAATACTTTCCTCAAATCCTGATACATCTTAGTAGCACCCGGATGAATACTCAATCCGCTACGATGTCCTTCCTCAAGGATGCTATTCTTAAGCTCAACCATGTTCGGAACACAAACTCGATCCCGACATCTCATAATACCATTCTCATCAATCCGAAAATCACCACCTTGGCCTTGGTTGATTAAAGTCAACCGATCAACTAAGCTCAAATCCGATTTCTGTCCTTCTCGAATTTCGTCCAAAATACCACTCGTAAGCTTTAACATACCCAACTTAATTCCAAAAGAAGTTCTCTCACATACCAAACTCAAATCTCGAAATTGCTCGACCAATTCTAACTCTTTCACCATCAACGCCGACATATGCAATGATTTCCGACTCAATGCATCCGCTACAACATTCGCTTTACCCGGATGGTAATTCAAGCCAAAATCATAATCCTTCAAAAGTTCAAGCCATCTTCTTTGTCTCGCATTCAATTCCTTTTGATCAAAAAGATACCTCAAACTCTTGTGGTCACTAAACACTTCAAACCTCGCACCAAACAAATAATGCCTCCAAAGTTTCAACACGAACACCACGGCGGCCAACTCTAAGTCATGCGTTGGATAATTCTTCTCATGCACTTTGAGTTGCCTCGAAGCATAAGCCACAACTTGGTTATTCTGCATCAACACACCTCCTAAACCCATCAAAGAAGCATCACAATACACAACGAATGGTTCTTCTGGATTTGGCAGAATCAAAACAGGAGCTGTCGTCAACCTTCGCTTAAGTTCTTGAAAACTCGCTTCACACTTGGCGTCCCAAACAAAGGCTTGACCTTTCCTAGTCAACTGTGTCAACGGCAATGATAACTTGGCAAATCCTTCAATAAACTTCCGATAATAACCGGCTAAACCAAGAAAACTTCTGATCTCAAAAACTGACTTCGGAGTCTCCCATTGCGACACCGCTTCAACCTTCGACGGATCAACCGCAACACCACTACTAGAAATCACATGACCAAGGAAACTAACTTCCTTCAACCAAAATTCACACTTAGAAAGCTTCGCGAACAACTGCTTCTCTCTCAGCACAGATAACACCATCTTCAGATGCTCGGCATGCTCTCCTTCGCTCTTCGAATAAACCAAGATGTCGTCGATAAACACCACCACAAACTTATCCAAATAAGGATGGAAAATCCTATTCATGTACTCCATAAATACACCCGGTGCATTAGTCACACCAAATGGCATCACAGAATACTCATAGTGTCCATACCTCGTCCGAAAGGCCGTCTTCTGAATATCCTCAGCTTTCACACAGATCTGATGATACCCAGATCTCAAATCAATTTTGCTGAACACGCTCGCACCAACCAACTGATCCATCAGATCATCAATCCTTGGAAGTGGATACTTATTCTTAATAGTCACCTTGTTCAACTGTCTGTAATCCACACAGAGCCTCATAGAACCCTCTTTCTTCTTAACCAACAACACCGGTGCACCCCACGGTGACACGCTCGGACGAATAAACCTCTTTTCAAGCAAATCCTCAAGTTGACTCTTCAACTCTTTTAACTCTGAGGCCGACATACGATATGGAGCCATCGATATCGGACTAGTTCCAGGAATCAAATCTATCGAAAACTCTACTTCTCGCTCCGGCGGTAAATCCTTTATCTCGTCAGGGAATACTTCCAGAAAATCTCTAACAATGGGCAAAGCCTCAATCTCTTCACTTTCACTAGTCCTCAAAGTTGCCATGAGCATAAATACCTTAGCCCCATCTTGTACCGATTCCTTCACTTGTTTCCTCGTCATAAACAAATCCCTTTCAACATCCGAATCGGGAAAAATAACCGTTTTGTCAAAACAGTTAATATACACACGATTGAATTTTAACCAATTCATTCCAAGAATGACATCCAGTTGATCCAAATGAAGACACACTAAATCAATCCCAAAATCTCTACCGAAAATACTCAACGAGCAATTCAAGCAAACATACGGTGTAGTTACCGAACCCATAGCAGGAGTATCAATAACCATACCGCCACCAATCACAGACAACTCAAGATTTAACCTTCTAACACAATCCAAAGAAATAAAAGAATGCGTAGCTCCGGTATCAATTATAGCGATCAAAGGTGTACCATGAATGAAGCACGTACCTCGGATCAATCGATCGTCGCTAGCAGTCTCAGATCCAGATAGAGCGAACACTTTCCCGCTCCCTTGATTCTTCTTCGGCTTATCGCACTTGGTACTGATGTGCCCTCGCTCACCACAATTATAGCAAGTAACACCCGCACCGCTTCTACACTCTAGAGCCTTGTGGCCTGGCTTGCCACACTTAAAACACTTCAGATCAACACTTTTGCACTCCGGAGCACGATGCCCCGCTTCACCACAATTGTAACACCTAACCGGGGTAGAAACTCCCCCACTTGGCCTCTTGCCAAAACCAACCTTTTGTTTCCCCTTATCAGCAGGAGTCACGTAAGGTTTTCCTCTGAATTGTCCCCTTCCTTTCTTGTCACTTAGACTCTTGTAGTGGCTGGACCTAGTGTAACACCCCACTTCCCAAATTAAATTAAATATAAACATTATAAATAAACATCAGAGTTTTCCCCAAAATAGTGGGATATCACATCACCAAATTTTTATAAAAATACTTTATTAATTATTCTCAAAAATAATACAGCGGAAAACATTATTCCAACATTCTCGGCCATCCGCCAAATTTCGTAAAATCTTTATTATTATAATTCACAAAAAAAAAAGTGATACGTTACAGGATTACAACAAGTTTGACATAAAACAATTAAAACACCCATATCCCGTGTTACGTATCAGAGCATCCTAGACTCGACTGGCACACCACCATCCAAGCTATCTAAGTACCTGGATTATCTGTACTTCCGGAGAAGCACAGACACAACGACAACCAAGGGGTGAGAAAACATGATCAAAAATATATTGGTAATGTAATACATGTAAACAAGGTAGTAAAACACACCAACACACCAATATTCACCCCAGCAACTCCATATAACGAACCTACTGTTCAAATTACAATATAACATATTATAATGCAAATATGCAACTCAACACCATGCATGCGGTACCGACTCATTGGTTCATTCAATCGAACCTGGATAGATCACTTACGCTCCTCCTGAGACATGATCTATCCCCCACCATTCTCCACCAAGGAGTACGGATGAATCACTTACGCTCCTCCTGAGACATGATTCATCCCACCAAAACACCATGATATGCACACACCAATGCATAACTATCATATTTAGGCACACTAAGTGCACACGATCCTCCTGATCATATCATCATACATCAATGCATATATGTGTAGATATATTACACCAACACCATATAAATCAATCAGATAGTAAATAAATTCATACTATAACACCATATATAACCACATCCCAACACCCGGGAACACACGATCCTACTGATCACTACATACATATACGTTAACCAATTGTTCACCAACAATATCAAGGAAAACGAGTACCATCACCAAGTAAACAAGTTCATACTTTATCACCAAGATATAAACACGTCCCACCACTCGGGAATACACGATCCTACTGATCACTACACCATGCTCCGCATGATTCATACACCAACTAATTATCCATTTAAATAATTAGTAACGGAAATCACATACTATCACCGAGTACTCACTCTATAACACTCAATCATCTCCCCTATAATCAACAAAGTCCAAGGGCACTACACTCTTAGCACACACAGCATAACAGCATAGAAAAACCACATTCTGCTACGCTCGCTACCTTCTCGCTAAGCGAAGTGCTAGCGAGTTGCCTGCGACTTCTCAAGTTCTCACAGTTCAGAATTCTCACTCTTCTCCGATTCAAGCCTATTCTATAACATCCACTTCCTATACTATCCGTATTACGACCAATGCATATTAGGCTTATCAATCTTCCTATAATTCTACTCCAGATCAACATTACAGCACACTACCGGCACTTTAGAGTTACTATGAACCTTACTCAAACCAAACCAACACCAACAGTCAATCAACAATGGCAACATCAAACATCCGTACATCATCATATACCTATTATTCCAAAGTCATCACTTAAACAATCTATCGACACATCAAAAAGGTCACACAGAACTTCCCTAAAACCGTAAACCCAACCTATACGCCAAATTAACCAAAAACAACAATTCACCAACCATCAACATATTTCAATCCATCAACATCAACATAACTCAACAATCAATAGCATGTCAATATAAAACTTCATCAACGATACATTCCTACGGGGTTAAGGAATCCCCACTACCCTATACATGTATATACCATTCCCAATCAAGTTTCTCCCCCTTACCTTGTTAATCGGTTGATCGATGAAATTCTTCCTGGATTTGGTCTCTTGGCCTCCTCTTTTCTTTCCGTTCTTCGTTCCCTTTTTCCTTCGTTCTTCTCACTTCTCTCGTTCTTTCCTCTTCTCTCTTTCTATCGTGTTATTTTCTCTAATACTTCCCCCACCCCTTCATATTCTATTTTCCTTTTTTTTATTTCCTATCCCAATAATAATAATAACTAATAGAAATAACATAATAATAATAATAATAATAATAATAATAATAATAATAATAATAATAATAATATTATTATTATTATTATTATCACACCAATTTCCCACAATCTATGGTAATCTCTTTTCTCTCTATTTCAACTTTTCTAATATCTCCTTGTTACCCCTTCATATTCATATTTCCTTCCTCACGGTTTCTATCATGACTTTTCATATTTCCATTCTAACTTCCCAATAACTCTTCCACCTCTTATTTTACTTATTTCAACCACTAATATTCCCAATAATAATTCTAATATAATAATAATATAATATAATACTATTATAATATTATAGTAATATTCAACATAATAATAATAATAGTAATACACCCAACAATAATTATAATTATACTAATAATAATACTAATGATAATAATAACAATTATATTAATACTAATAATAAAATAATATTAATAATAATAATCTTAATATTAATAATACTAATATAATATTACTAATATTAATAATACTAATCATAATAATACTATTATTAATAATAATAATAATAGTAATAATATTATTATCTCACCAAAATAATAATAATATTAATAATACTAATAAATATAATAATATATAATAATAATAATAATACCCCCACCAATATTACTATTATTCATTATATTATCATATTCACACCAAAAATCATAATAATATAATAATTATATTAATAATAATATTATATTCTCCATATTAATAATATTACTACAAATATTAATAATAATAATAATAATAATAATAATAATAATAATAATAATAATAATAATAATAATAATAATAATAATAATAATAATAATAATAATAATAATAATAATAATAATAATACCACCACCAATATTACTATTATTTCTTATATTATTATAAACTCACCAAATTACCACCAATGATCCTCCCATCTCAGGGACACCCACCAAACATCATCAAATACACCCTACCAAAGGGCACATCAACATATAATATTTAAAATAATAATAAAATGACTAAATAATTAAAATGGGTGTTACAACTCTCCCCCACTTTAATTATTTTCGTCCTCGAAAATTACCTGATGGAAATAATTCCGGATACGCTCCCCGCATCTTTTATTCCAATTCTCAGGTCACACTGCCTTCTGCAGCACCTCCCCATACTACTTTCACCAAAGATATCTCCTCCCTTCGGAGTTGTTCCTCGCTCGCCAAAACGAACTAGCAATGCCTCAACAATCGGAATATTTTTCACTTGTACATCATCCACCTGGTTCAATGTACTTTCTCGACTAAGACACATGAAACATATCATGCCAATTCACAGCGACAACAGAAAAACAGTCTAACATGATACTCCTCCCATGCCTCCGCTGCGCCACTCTGATACAACTACAGAACACGTGCGAACTTCTGAGATTTCGAAGCTCGACCAACACCAGTCACCGGCGTGACCCTCAAAATACATATTGCCTCGGATCCTCTCGATCTTCTCAGCCATCTGAAGCATAATCTTCAAGTCTGAGTACAACACTCTCACTCGATTTATTTCAACACAGGAGAGTCCTACACTCCCTATCTCACCAAGCCACATATAGTGCCATTCCGACACTAGGATGGTAACCGTTATTATAGGTAACTCAATCAACGATAATTAATCATCCCACGCTCCACCTTGATCCGGCACCCAAGCTCTCACCAATTCTCTACAGACTCAATAGTACTCTCTGACTGACCATCAGTTTGCGGATGGTAGGTCGAACTCAGCTTCAACTTAGTACCCGAAGCTTCCTGTAAGCCCCTCCAAAATCTCAATATAAACCTCAAATTTCCATCAGACACAATATTCGTCAGTATCTCATGCAACTTCACCACTTTCTCAATATGCATCTCGTATATCCTCAACACGGAATAGTTAATCCACTCCTAACAATTCAAATTAAAATTATGTCTTTACAAATTCTTTGGAAATCTCAACACCAATTTCGTGAAAATACTACCTGATTTCCACTCTGGAATATTTAACGACTACATCAGACTCAACAGTCTCTGATGTTCACTCTTCGAATTCCGACAATTCTAACTAGCATATTCCACCTCTCCTTATCCATGGTCTTAAAAACAATCTACTCAAGTTCGGTTACTTCTTCATAGCACCGAGATGGATACTCCATCTACCTCAATGTATTTCTTCACGAGTACTCCTACTCCCTTCAACAACATCTGATATACATACTCTATCATAACACCTCGTGGTATTATTTCCACAAACCCGACAATCCACTCTTCGACTCTAATTTATCAATTTCAACTAATTCACTATTCAACCCAGATTTCTGACTTTCTCGATTCTTCTCAAGGATATCACTAGTCAGATCTTAATAATAAAAGCTTAACTCCATAAGAAGTATCCTTACTCACAAAACGCATATTATGAAATTTCTCAATCAGTTCTAACTCTTTTCACCATCATCTTCGGTATATGCAAATATTTCTAACTCACTGCATCATCTACCATGTCCGCTTTACCCGAATGGTAATTCAACTCGAAGTCGTACTCTTTTCGAAGTCCCAATTATTTCATATGCCTCATATTCGTCTTATTCAAATTAAACAAACACCTTAAACTCTTAAGATCACCAAACATCTCCGATCTCAGTCTGAACTTTTGAAGACTCCGACTCCAGTACAATCACAATAGTAACCAACTCTAAATCACTGGTCGGATGATTTCTCTTATACACTTCAAGTTGCCTTTTGCATAATGAAACTCGCTGAAGTTGTCTTTAGCAAATCCCCTAATTATATCAACAAGCATCACAAACACCACAATTAGTTCTATCGGATTCGGCAGAACTTTCCTTACGGAAGTATATCACCGCTCTTTTTCCAACACTGATAACTCCAGTTCCTTATGCTCAACATAATCCTCTATACGCTTCGAATACCTTAAAATATCATTTATTAACATAACCATTTCCTTATATAAATAATTAAAGAAGATCCCATGCCAAGTGGACAAACAAGTTGTGAGTTATAGCGGGAACACATACCGTACCGCCCGTCCTTACCACAAAATTCAAACACACTTCATCAATAAATAGCTTAAATCTATGTCAATACTTCACCATCTCATAGATAATTTGAATAGCTTTCCAACGCTTCGAACCGCGCGTCATTCCGAGTTACGGTTCTCCCGTTACGGCAAAAACACCAGAATAACATTTTCTGCCCAGGACCCCTTCGCCAGGCGAACAACGCAGCGAATATGGACGTTCGCCAGTATGCTCGCCAGGCGAACATGACAGTCCCAAAATCCTCTTTTCGACCGTTACCCGACTTACGAGTGTCCGATTTCGATTCCGTAAAAAGCTGCGATCTCAGAATTTAACGTACAACAACAATTTTATACTTAGGAAGCCATCCAACACATTTTAAATCTATGAATAATTTAAAACTCAATTACTTCCAATCTCAACAGCAGATCTTTGAGCCTCCTAATATGATAGAACTTTTGACCTTCGTCCCATCCACCACAAGAACTCTACTCGAGATCACATGACCAAGGGACTCACATCCCTCGATCAATTGTTCCATCAAATCATTAACTCTTGGAAGCGAACACCTATCCTTGATAGTCACCCTGTTCACTTATCTATAGTTCACCCAAAGCTTCACAAAACCTTCTATCTGTCTAACCAACAAAATTGGTGCACATTACGGTAGCACACTCAAACAAAAGAACCTCTCTCCTAGAAGGTCTTCAAGTTGACTCTTCAACTTCTCCAATCCCAACGAAAACACACCATATGGAGTCACTAATATCGGACTCGTTCCAACAACAAAGTCAACGTGTGAGCTTTACCTCACACTCCGATAGTAAATCACCTACCTCATCCGGAAACCTCCGGCAATCGCAAATAATTGACAAATCCCAATTTTTCTCACTTTCCTTCTCATTCCAAGTTTCAGTCAAAATAGACACTTCAACACCGTCTTACGCCAAATTCCTCAAAACAATCCCTTAAGCACTTAGCTTAACTCAAGACTATACACTCCTCACGCCACCTAAGCTTGCAAGATACGTCTATCCCATCCAACACAATCCCGTCCACTATTAACAAGAGATTAAGGGTGATCAGTTCCTCAATTTGTTAATAGACAGCCGAAATCATGATGGGGTACAAACCATCTTTACCAAACTATAATATCACTCCTCAACACACTAAGCCACCACACTGTAGCTTTTCGGAGAAATACAACTTCTCCCCCACTGGAATCATTCCACTTCTACCAATGAAGTTAACCAACAACATGTACCGACAGTGTTTTTACACACATGTCGCATACCAGGAAACAATAACACTAGACAACATTGGCCGGACGGACCAACCAGGCTCTGATACCAATTGTAACACCCCACTTCCCAAATTAAATAAAATATAAACATTATAAATAAACATCAGAGTTTTCCCCAAAATAGTGGGATATCACATCACCAAATTTTTATAAAAATACTTTATTAATTATTCTCAAAAATAATACAGCGGAAAACATTATTCCAACATTCTCGGCCATCCGCCAAATTTCGTAAAATCTTTATTATTATAATTCACAAAAAAAAAAGTGATACGTTACAGGATTACAACAAGTTTGACATAAAACAATTAAAACACCCATATCCCGTGTTACGTATCAGAGCATCCTAGACTCGACTGGCACACCACCATCCAAGCTATCTAAGTACCTGGATTATCTGTACTTCCGGAGAAGCACAGACACAACGACAACCAAGGGGTGAGAAAACATGATCAAAAATATATTGGTAATGTAATACATGTAAACAAGGTAGTAAAACACACCAACACACCAATATTCACCCCAGCAACTCCATATAACGAACCTACTGTTCAAATTACAATATAACATATTATAATGCAAATATGCAACTCAACACCATGCATGCGGTACCGACTCATTGGTTCATTCAATCGAACCTGGATAGATCACTTACGCTCCTCCTGAGACATGATCTATCCCCCACCATTCTCCACCAAGGAGTACGGATGAATCACTTACGCTCCTCCTGAGACATGATTCATCCCACCAAAACACCATGATATGCACACACCAATGCATAACTATCATATTTAGGCACACTAAGTGCACACGATCCTCCTGATCATATCATCATACATCAATGCATATATGTGTAGATATATTACACCAACACCATATAAATCAATCAGATAGTAAATAAATTCATACTATAACACCATATATAACCACATCCCAACACCCGGGAACACACGATCCTACTGATCACTACATACATATACGTTAACCAATTGTTCACCAACAATATCAAGGAAAACGAGTACCATCACCAAGTAAACAAGTTCATACTTTATCACCAAGATATAAACACGTCCCACCACTCGGGAATACACGATCCTACTGATCACTACACCATGCTCCGCATGATTCATACACCAACTAATTATCCATTTAAATAATTAGTAACGGAAATCACATACTATCACCGAGTACTCACTCTATAACACTCAATCATCTCCCCTATAATCAACAAAGTCCAAGGGCACTACACTCTTAGCACACACAGCATAACAGCATAGAAAAACCACATTCTGCTACGCTCGCTACCTTCTCGCTAAGCGAAGTGCTAGCGAGTTGCCTGCGACTTCTCAAGTTCTCACAGTTCAGAATTCTCACTCTTCTCCGATTCAAGCCTATTCTATAACATCCACTTCCTATACTATCCGTATTACGACCAATGCATATTAGGCTTATCAATCTTCCTATAATTCTACTCCAGATCAACATTACAGCACACTACCGGCACTTTAGAGTTACTATGAACCTTACTCAAACCAAACCAACACCAACAGTCAATCAACAATGGCAACATCAAACATCCGTACATCATCATATACCTATTATTCCAAAGTCATCACTTAAACAATCTATCGACACATCAAAAAGGTCACACAGAACTTCCCTAAAACCGTAAACCCAACCTATACGCCAAATTAACCAAAAACAACAATTCACCAACCATCAACATATTTCAATCCATCAACATCAACATAACTCAACAATCAATAGCATGTCAATATAAAACTTCATCAACGATACATTCCTACGGGGTTAAGGAATCCCCACTACCCTATACATGTATATACCATTCCCAATCAAGTTTCTCCCCCTTACCTTGTTAATCGGTTGATCGATGAAATTCTTCCTGGATTTGGTCTCTTGGCCTCCTCTTTTCTTTCCGTTCTTCGTTCCCTTTTCCTTCGTTCTTCTCACTTCTCTCGTTCTTTCCTCTTCTCTCTTTCTATCGTGTTATTTTCTCTAATACTTCCCCCACCCCTTCATATTCTATTTTCCTTTTTTTTATTTCCTATCCCAATAATAATAATAACTAATAGAAATAACATAATAATAATAATAATAATAATAATAATAATAATAATAATAATAATAATAATAATAATAATATTATTATTATTATTATCACACCAATTTCCCACAATCTATGGTAATCTCTTTTCTCTCTATTTCAACTTTTCTAATATCTCCTTGTTACCCCTTCATATTCATATTTCCTTCCTCACGGTTTCTATCATGACTTTTCATATTTCCATTCTAACTTCCCAATAACTCTTCCACCTCTTATTTTACTTATTTCAACCACTAATATTCCCAATAATAATTCTAATATAATAATTATAATAATAATATAATATAATACTATTATAATATTATAGTAATATTCAACATAATAATAATAATAGTAATACACCCAACAATAATTATAATTATACTAATAATAATACTAATGATAATAATAACAATTATATTAATACTAATAATAAAATAATATTAATAATAATAATCTTAATATTAATAATACTAATATAATATTACTAATATTAATAATACTAATCATAATAATACTATTATTAATAATAATAATAATAGTAATAATATTATTATCTCACCAAAATAATAATAATAATATTAATAATACTAATAAATATAATAATATATAATAATAATAATAATACCCCCACCAATATTACTATTATTCATTATATTATCATATTCACACCAAAAATCATAATAATATAATAATTATATTAATAATAATATTATATTCTCCATATTAATAATATTACTACAAATATTAATAATAATAATAATAATAATAATAATAATAATAATAATAATAATAATAATAATAATAATAATAATAATAATAATAATAATAATAATAATACCACCACCAATATTACTATTATTTCTTATATTATTATAAACTCACCAAATTACCACCAATGATCCTCCCATCTCAGGGACACCCACCAAACATCATCAAATACACCCTACCAAAGGGCACATCAACATATAATATTTAAAATAATAATAAAATGACTAAATAATTAAAATGGGTGTTACACCTAGCCCTACTGTCTTCGTCATAAATTCTGCTCTTGTTAACCAACTCAGAAAACCGCCTGATTTCTTGATATCCAATAGCTTGTCTAATCTCGGGTCTCAAACCGTTTACAAACTTGAGGCACTTAGACCTCTCAGCATTACCAGTATTATAGTGAGGACAAAATTTGATCAACTCCTCAAATTTCGCCGCATACTCAGCAACCGTCGAATTACCTTGCTTCAACTCAAGAAATTCGATCTCTTTCTTCCCCCGCACATCCTCTGGAAAATACTTCTCCAGAAAGGTTTCTCTAAACAAATACCAAGTAATCACAATATCATCTTCCTCAAATCTTTGGCGAGTATTACCCCACCAATCTTCAGCTTCTTCTTCGAGCATATGAGTCCCAAACTGCACCTTCTGTGCATCCGAGCAATTCATAACTCGAAAAATCTTTTCCACAGCTTTCAACCAAATTTGTGCCTTGTCCGGTTCATGAGTTCCCTTGAAGACCGGAGGGTTATTCTTTTGGAATTTCCCCAAAGCACGGAATCCATCATCAGCATGATTCCTCTCATTCACATTGGCCGGAGGATTCTGCCCAATTGCCCCAGCCAATCTCGTCAATGCCTCCGCAATCGCTTCGTCGTTCCTTCCTGCAACCATCTTACTAATTCCAGCAACAGAACCACGTAAGAACAACCAATATTGATAATGCAACACACGCATATCAATAACACACAGGGAAAACACTCTAACAACTTGGCCGGACGGACCGACCAGCTCTGATACCACTATTGTAACACCCCCTTCTATACCCCAAATAAATGCATATAAAACAATTAAGCACATACAAATTATCAGAGTAAAAAGGTTTTATAATAAGGTATAAAAGAAGAATGCCACAATTTCACCAACGAAACTCTTTAACATTTTGCTCCATAAAATATGTAACAATTTCGTAGTTTTAGAATTCACATTTCAACATTTAATTTGAGCGGAAGATAACATCATTTAATCAGTTCCAAAATATTAATTCAAATGCACATAAGTCATCCAGATTAATACGTCATATCAGTTAGATTACAAAACCACATCAGCTGATACATCGCAATGTATCACAAAAGAATGACTATACTAGTCTAACTACCCGGTGTTACATATCAGAGCAGCCGACTCAAAAGAATGAAGACTAACTTCACAAAAGGACTCCAGCATCCTAATCTGCAATGCCTCATAGAGCATTATAAAACAGCAGAAGGGTGAGAAATATAACCATAATAATCAAAGCATAAGATTATATATATAGGTAGTCATATAACACATATTCACATTTCTCACCACACTTCATTCTCTTAGTCATATATATATTTACCACACATATATAGACAAACCTGGATATTCACAAAGCATTTCCACATTATGCATACACTTACAATTTCCACAATCTCATCATTCACACATAAGCATCTCTTCATGCATATGTCATATATCAATGTGACTCAATAACTCAATGCAACTCATGCAATGCGGTACCGACTCTCGTTATCTTTTTTCGGTTTTTACATTAAACCGGGTCCACTCTTCTAGACCGATAACCCGTTATCTTTTTTCGGTTTTTACATTAAACCGGGTCCACTCTTCTAGACCGATAACCACAAAGGCCCGTCCTCTAAGCCTTCAAACCCACTCTTCTAGGTTTGGGACAAGCCACTAGTTTCCACGAAACTAACCGACATTGCCTCTTGACTAAATGATGCATGTACAATCAGTCACAACAAATGCACTTAAGACCGACATCTTAATCTCATGCATTCAAATAATTCATCTCTTCAAGAATTACATTATGATTGCACACACAACATATTCACATAACATTCATCGATGTATTCATAATTCGATACAACATCATATTTAGCAAGCAATGCACGCATACCCATCATTATGCTCTCATGCATTCTTCATGTATTTTAACATACAATCGCACATAGACAATATGCATCCACAACACATTTTTCATAGTATGTTTATTCTTTATCTCATGCCATCTCATACAAGGTATACACATCACAATACCAATCATACAATTATAAGTTATGCACACATATCCACCATGTTCTCATGCATACTCATCACATAGTTGTATACACATCAAACATTCGCGAGTTCATTAGACAATACACATACATTCATCATTGTATTCACATGTATTTCTATTTATCACAATTAATACGCATCGCACCTCAAACTAGGATTCACTCCCGTAGGCTACCCACAACACACATCATCACAATAGATCATATCTATATCACATCATAGAGGTATTGACCTATGAGAGGCAACCAAACCATCTCCACATGAACAACACAGCAAAGGAAAAATGCTGTCACATTCGCCTACATTCGCCTGGCGAACCCTCGCAGCGAACCTTCGCCTGGCCTTCGCCTGGCGAACTCTCTCAGCGAACACTCGCTAGGCTTCGCCTGGCGAGACTTCCCAGCGAGCCCAAGTCAGTAGCTACTGACTTCATTCGCCACCATTCGCCAGCACCTTCGCTGGGCGAACCTTCGCTATCCAACTTCGCCTGGCGAACCCACCAGCGAAGTCCACTGGGACTTAAATATAATTATTCGCCAACATTCGCTAGGCTTCGCCTGGCGAAGCTTCGCCTTCGCTCGCCTGGCGAGAGCCAGCGAACCTGCGCAGAACAAAACCCTATTCTGTCTTCTCCTTCACCAATCCATCATCAACCTTCTCTTACACACCCAAATCAGTACAAATAGCATCAATACATGTTACCCGACTATTCTACGACGTTATTACTCAGTTCCAACCGATTAAATCATCAATCTACCGATTAATCCAACATTTGCCCTAATTGGAAAGTGATGAAAACTCTACCAAAACCCCAACCCAACATACATAACATCATACAATGATCAAATAGAAACATTTCTCACCCTTACCTCGATTAATCGGAGCTTTGATGTTGGTTCTTGATGATTTCCACTTTTCCTCTTCTTCTCTTCTCTTTCTCTCCTTTCTTCTTCTTTCCTCCTTCTTTCCAAATGTTTTCTATCTTTCTTTTCTTTTCTTTCTCTCTTATATATTTCCTTCATTTTCCTTCCTCTCCAATTCCTTCTTAATTTTCTATCCATACCAATTAATAAAAATTACTTCCAACATTAATAAAAACCCCACTAAATCAATTAATTACTACAATTAATTATTTAATGAAATTTGGGCTGTTACAGGCAACAAGCTAGACAAAGACAATAGCAAGGAGAAAGTTCCTATACACCACCACCATCACCATATTTCACACCAATTATGGCAGCACCTCCACCACCACCACCTCTAGTTTCCACTCCATGCACGAACAGTCCAAGACATACAGCTCAGTTCGTACGGAATCTTCAAAACGGAAGACAAGCTGAGTTGAAAACGGGAATCCTAGCTCTAGTCTATCAAAATCCTTTCACGGGACTAGACCATGAGGATCCGTTCACCCATCTTACAAAATTCTATGAGATTGCTGGCACAACGGGAGCAACAGAAGCTGACGAAGAGTCATTGTTTAGGAGACTATTTCCTCATTCCTTGATTGGGAAAGCGAAGGAGTGGTATCTTGATCAATCGACAAAAATCATGACAGATTAGAATCTTCTAGAAGAGAAGTTTCTTGAATGTTTCTTTCCACATAACCGATTCATGGAGGCTAAAGCTGCGATTGCGGTATTTTCTCAAGGAGCTAGTGAATCACTAAATGAAGCTTGGGAGCGATACAAATCTATGTTAAGAAAGTGCAAGGGACACGGTTTCGACGAGCTCACTCAAGTTCATATTTTCCGCAATGGACTCCTTTCGGTTCACAAGACCTTATTGGATGCTACGGCGGGAGATTCTTTCATGTTAAAAAGTGCAGATGATGCAATTGCAATTATTGATAAGATGGCACTTAATGATTATCAAGGGAATTATAACCGTGGGGTGACTCAAAGAAAACCGGGTGTGCTCGAGTTAGGGACAAATGACGCTATTCTTGCGCAAAACAAGCTTATCTCACAACAAGTGGAACTCTTAACTCAACAAATAAAAGAGTTAAAAGAACCTTCAAAAGCTAAACAAATAGCTTGTTATGAACTTTACAAAGGTGAACACGACACCGGATTTTGTCCACCTCCAGGATTTGAAGAAGTTAATTACATGGCAAATCAAAGAGATTATTAACTGAGGCAACATCAACAACAACATCACCAAAATCCACAACAACAAAACTATCAAGGCAACCAAGGATATCAACCTAGGGGAAACTATCAACATAACCAAGGTTATGGTGGTGGTCCTTCCAACCGTCAAAATCCCTATCAAACTCAACAACCACCGGTCGTAGCTTCAAAATTAGAAGAGACATTGACGCAATTCATGCAAATGTCAATGGCGAATCAAAAAAGTAACGATGCGGCAATTAAAAATCTTGAGACTCAAGTTGGGAAACTTGCTAAGCAATTAGCGGAACAACAATTCGGACCATCTTTCTTGGCAAATACACAGACAAATCCTAAGGAGCATTGTAAGGCTATAAGGACGAGAAGTGGAAAAGAGTTGGTTGATGAGAGTGAAAAAAGAGAGGTTGAGAAAAAGGATGACGAGAAAAAAATTGATGAAATTGATGGGGAAGTTGGAGAGTGGAGTGAGGGAGAAGTTGAGAAGGAAGAAAAATTGGTTGAAGTTGAAAACAAAACAAATGGTGAAGTTGAAAATAATAAAAGTGAAAAAGTGAAGGTGGATGAAGTGAAGAAAAAAAGAGATAGAAACTCTAGAGCATCTAGAGGGAAGGAGGTAGTGAGCACTACTCTGGTCCAAAATTTACCATATCCACATGCTCTATCTAGGAGAGAAAATGAACGGCATTACGCCTGGTTCATGGATATCTTTAAACAACTCCAAGTCAATATCCCGTTTGCCGAAGCTTTGGAGCAAATTCCAAAGTATGCCAAGTTCATGAAGGACATATTCACCAAAAAGCGAAGGTATACGTAGCCAGAAACAGTTGTTCTTGATGCGAGTTGTAGTGTCATCATCCAAAGGACTCTACCGAGAAAAGAAGTTGATCCGGGGCGAGTCACCTTGTCGATTACAATTGGCGACGTTTATGTTGGAAAGGGGTTAATCGATTTGGGGTCAAGCATCAATCTTATACCTTTATCTATTGTGAAAAAGTTTGGCAACATTGAGATTAAGGCCATTTGTATGACGTTGCAATTTGGAATTTTCGCTTACCGCAAAATGCCCTTTGGGTTGTGTAATGCGCCGACAACTTTCCAAAGATGCATGCAAGCTATTTTTGCCGATCTTATAGAGAAGACAATGGAAGTTTTCATGGATGACTTTTCGGTGTTTGGGGGATTCTTTAGTTTATGTTTGGAAAATTTGGAAACCGTGCTTGAAAGGTGTGTGAAGACTAATTTGGTGCTAAATTGGGAGAAGTGCCACTTTATGGTAACGGAGGGGATTGTTCTCAGCCACAAAGTCTCGTTAAAAAGGCTTGAAGTGGATCATGCTAAGGTAGATGTGATTGAGAAGTTGCCTCCTCCAGTAAACTTGAAAGGGATCCGAAGCTTCTTAGGGCATGCCGGTTTCTATCGAAGATTCATCAAAGACTTCTCAAAGATGGCTAGGCCTTTGAGTAACTTGTTGGACAAGGACCGGGTATTTCTCCTAACTGATGAGTGTTTACATGCTTTTGAAGTTTTAAAAGAAAAGTTGGTTACCGCTCCAATTATAGTAGCTCCCAATTGGAATTCAAATTTTGAACTAATGTGTGACGCGAGCGACTATGCTATTGGAGCGGTATTGGGCCAAAGAAAGGAAAAAAAAATTCATGCTATACACTACGCAAGTAAAGTGTTTAATGAGGCTCAAATTAATTATGCCACAACTGAAAAGGAACTACTTGTGATAGTGTATGCACTTGAAAAGTTTTGGTCCTATCTCATTGGTTCCAAAGTGATTGTGTACACCGTCCATTCGGCTATAAAATATATGCTCACTAAACCGGATTCGAAGCAAAGGCCCATCCGTTGGATCCTCTTATTGCAAGAATTTGATGTTGAAATAAGAGATAAAAAGGGATCGGAAAATTTGGTGGCAGATCATTTATCTCGCCTTGTAATGTGGAGGTTACTGCTTTTGAAAAGGAAATCCGAGAAGAGTTTCCTGATGAAAAACTTTTTAAAGTTCAAGTTAGGCCATGGTTTGCGGACTTTGCAAACCATAAGCCGGGTGGATTTGTGCCTCCCGACCTAACTCCGAACCAAAAAAGGAAATTCCTCTCGGATAGTAAATATTATGTGTGGGATGACCCCTACTTGTTTAAGTTAGGTGGTGATAATATTTTGAGAAGATGTGTTACCGGCGATGAAGCGCAAAGTATTCTATGGCACTGTCACAACTCGCCTTATGGCGGACATTTCAATGGGGCTAGAACGGCAAATAAAGTCCTTCAATCAGGATTTTATTGGCCTTCTATTTTTAAAGACGCAAATGCCCATGCACAAAGTTGTGACAGTTGCCAACGAAGCGGTGGAATAGGTAAGAGAGATGAGATGCCTCTTCAAAATATTCAAGAGGTTGAATTATTTGATTGTTGGGGTATCGATTTTGTCGGACCATTTCCACCCTCTTTTGGAAATGTATACTTGTTAGTTGCAGTTGACTACGTGTCAAAGTGGGTTGAGGCGATTGCCTCACCTCGGGCTGGTTCTAAAACGGTCATAAACTTTTTAAAGAAAAACATTTTTTCCCGTTTTGGAACTCCCCGGGTGTTGGTTAGTGACGGAGGGTCACACTTTTGTAATGCACCGTTGGAAAAAGTTTTGCAACATTACAGTGTAATGCATAGAGTGGCAACTCGGTATCACCCACAGGTGAATGGTCAAGCTGAGGTCTCTAATAGAGAGATTAAAAAAAATGGAAAAAACCGTGTCGAACTCTAGGAAGGATTGGTCGCAAAAATTGGATGAAGCTCTATGGGCGTATCGCACGGCCTATAAAGCTCCAATTGGGTTAACTCCGTTTCAATTGGTTTATGGTAAAACTTGTCATTTGCCAGTTGAAATGGAGCACAAGGACCTATGGGCCTTAAAATTTTTGAATTTTGATAATGAGTTGGCTGGTGAAAAGAGGAAGGTGCAACTTCTTGAGTTGGAAGAGATGCGCAATGCCGCATACCACTCAAGTTGGTTGTACAAAGAGAAAGTGAAGGAATATCATGATAAGAAACTCCGAAAAAAGGAATTTGCATCGGGGCAACTTGTACTGTTGTTCAATTCCAGGTTGAGGTTATTCCCTGGAAAAGTGAAGTCAAAGTGGTCCAGACCATTCCGTGTTAAAGAGGTAAAAACTTTCGGGGCAGTTGTCATTGAGGATATGGAGAAAAAGGACAGTTGGGCGGTAAATGGCCAGTGTTTAAAGATTTATCTCGGCGGTCATGTAGACCGAGAGAGCTGTGTTTTTCTTCTTGATGTTCCAGTTTGAGCATCATGGACCGTCGAGCTTATCCGACGTTAAATAAGCGCTTGTTGAGAGGCACCTCAACATTGTAAGTATTCACCTGTTTTTTGTTCATTTTATGCATTATGTGTAGAGCTGGTAGTGAATTTCTGTGAGAGGAGCATGCAGCAGATCCAAATTTTGCTGTCATGTTCGCTACTATTCGCCTGGCGAATGGTAGCGAGTGTTTGTCAGGCGAGCCTCAACAAATTTTTGATGGCTTTCGCCTGGCGAGTGTGGCGTATCAGCACACCCTGAATTGCCACATCAGTTAAATTTGGAGGATTTTTGGGATGGGCCACCTGGGCCCATGAACCGTTTCTTTTATTTTTCTATTCTGAAACCCTAACCATTCCATCCTTTGCCTCCACTCTCACACTTTCACGTTTTGTAATTTTCACTCTTGCTCCCTCTTTCCCTTAGATTTTCTGCACTTCAATCTCCAGGTATGCATTCTGATTTTCCTTTTATTTTTGTACATTGTATATGTTGTTTACCATTATTATTGTTCTCCTTCGTTCATTTGGTAAGAACTCTTTGCCATTGCCTCTGTAGTTGTGCTAGGGTTAGAACCCCCTTTCACTGATTTTGTTCAAATTAAAGTGTTAACATTTTTCAAATCAATTCTGTTTTGTGAAAGGGGATTGTATGCGTTTTGGTTGAAATATGGCAAAATTGCAGAGTCTCTGTTTTTCTGCATTTTTCGCACCTTCGCTGGCATTCGCCTGGCGAGTGGTAGCGAACATTCGCCTGGCGAACCAAGGCGAATGCAGCAGAATTTTTCTTTCTTTGCTGTTTAGTACTGGTTGTTTCTTTCTAACATCTTGGTTCTATGTTGTTTGTTTTTAATGTTGTTTTCAGATGGGACCTAGGATGATCAACCCTAACATGAGAAAGGCCTCCACTTCGCGTACCGTTCTGATTCGCTTCGATTTAGACAGGTTCCGCTGTGCTACTCAGGTCGCTCGATATGAAACTCTCGAAAGGAGGAATATCGTGCCAGATAAGAGGTTCCAGTTGAGTGACACTGGATCATACCGTGCTATTGACTCCTCTGGATGGTTACAATGCTGAAATAGTTCGGGAGTTCTATGCAAATGCCATCCCAGATGATGGTGAAGTGTTTAGTTGGGCCTCGACAGTCTGAGGTGTCACGGTAAGGTTTGATCGGCGAGCTATAAGTAATGCTTTGGGTAACCCTCTATCTCTTTCAGGAAGCCAAATAGATGAGTACCACCGAGACCTGAACAAGCATCGTGATTTGGATGCAATGACTAGAGACTTGTGTTTAGATGGATGCACAGTGGTGCGTAATTCTTCAGGGATGGCTATTCGGTATCTTCGCACTGATATGAAACCTTTAGTGCAACTGATTTTGTTGTTTGTGCTAACGAATGTTGTGCCAAGGTCCCACCACAGCTTGGTGCCTATACCTATTGCCCATTTGATTCATTCGATCCTGCAGAATGTACAGATTGACATTGCACGCATCATTGCTGATGAGATGTGTGTTGTGGTTTTAAGTGGACCTGGAGGGATAGCGACTTGCAAGAATGCCCCACTAACTTTCCTGTGCCTTATTATGTCGCTTTGTGCTTATGTTGGCGTGGATATTCCTCAGAGGAGACAGGTGACCATTCCTGCTGCGATCGATGATAAGTATGTTGACAAATTGTGTAGAGCTAGGGCTGCTGTTGGTGAAACTTCTGCTGCTGATACTAATGCCAGCAGGCGTGCCGGTGGCACTCCTGGATCTGGTCAGGCTCCTCCTGCTTTCTACCCATTTCAGCAGGAGATTTGTACTTATAATTGGGATTGGATGGCCGCTCAGCAGCATGCCACTTGTGATCTTCATGACTCCTTGCAGCTTTTGCAGTTGCAGATACGTGATCCTACCGGGAACCACACGATGATGACTAGGGAGCAATTCCTTAAGCATGCTGCATGGCCTGTGGACAGGCACAATTTTGGTAGGGGGAGGATGCAGAGGATGATGACCCTGATGGTGATGAGGTAGATAATAATGATGATGATGACGGTGACGAGGGTGATAAGGACGATGATGATGATGGTTATGACATGTCTGAGAAAGAGGAGGATGATGATGATAGTTATGACATGTCTGAGGAGGAGGAGTGATCTGTGTATGTTGTTACTTCCTTTGTGCTACAAAGTGAAGTTTTTATCTTGTTCTTGTTTTTTATCTTGTATTTCCATTCAGTTGTTTTGTGATGTACTTTGGATTGAATTTCTGTTTTGTACTTGTACCTTTTAAGGTACCCTTGACATTGTTGGTGTTATACACCATTTTATCATTCAACATTATTATTAATATATTTGAGTTTTTCTTTATTATTACTTATTTATTGTTTAAGTTTTTTGGTGAAGTTTATTCAAGGGTGGTTGTGAATATTTTAACACCCTATTGTCGACGTTTAGTGTCTTTTGTAGATATGCAAAAATTTAGTTCAAGTGGGACGGAGATGATATTATCGTTCTCACAAATTTGTTGACAAGGTTTTTGGTTACCTTATTCCTGAATTTAGAATGTTTTAGAACTTGTTATCCTTTGAATAATTTTTGTAACTTTGTTTCATTTTGCAACTTTGAGGATTGATATGTCATTTAGGTCCTATATCACAAATGTAAGAATCCTCCTTTTTAATTATACATATGCTATGGATGGATGATGAATTTTGTGTATACTTATAATTCATGTTCTATCTCTTGTTCTTTATAATTTTGTGGAAGTTTTAGAGAGGATCAAGGCACTTGTTTGTATTGAGCACAACCATTTTCATACACGTCCCGTGAGGAGTGTGACTTTCGTTAGCCCCTTTTGAGCCTTTTTGTTTAAGCTCATCTTTTGAGCTTCTAATTTTCGGTTTCTTCCTGAACCTTGAGTCTTGCTGTAGAAGCTTGGAACAATTCACTTTGGATGGAGTTGGAATTCAGTTGGGGAGAACAGAGAAAGTCGAGAAAAACAAAATTGTGAAAATCTTTCAAGCAAGCGGTGTGAACAAAAGTTGATAAAAAAAAGAGAAAAAAAACATAATGATATTAAAAAAAAAAGATGAGTATGCTTGCTTGAAGGGAAGAAAAAGAAAATAAGTGTGCAAAAGGCTTGTGAGGGTTGGCATTTGTAGGCATTTGATGAATGAAGTGTGATGTTGTAAATACTTGTATAGTGAGTGTTCTCGAGCATCGGCAATTTCGTTTCAACGGCCTTATAAATGACCCTTTGTTGTAACCCGACCAAGCTACAACCCTTGAAGTCCTATGTGATCTTTAACTTCCATAATTTTGTTGTGAGCATTTAGATATTGTATGAATTGTGTAGTATTGCATTATTTGTCATTGGAGTGAATTTTTTGTCTCGCGCTTGCATGCGTTTTTACTTCAATCCTTCTTCGAAGTGGAGTGTTAGAATGACATGTCATGAGATTTAGTTGTTTCTTGAAGCATTGTTTAATTTGTTTTTAGAATCAAGTTCTTGTACATTGTGTATTATGGAATTGTGTAATCTCTTGCCTTGTTGCTTTTGTTGTGTGTTTGAGCCGAATGTTTTCACTTGGCTTGATTTGGTTCTTGAGCAAATCCTCCTTTTTGTTTTGTGAGGCATACTTTGCTTGAGGACATGCAAATAAGTTAGTTGGGGAGAGTTTTTAGATCCCAAATATTGTATATATTTGACCTCTTTTAGTAGTATTTTTACTTGTTTCTTTATCTAGTATTGTTTGAATTAGTAGTTGAATTTGTTTAGTTTCATGTTGTTGAGATTCAAGTGAATGGTGCTTGTAATATTGCTGTTAGTGTGCAGGATTGACACTAATAGGAGCACCTTGGAGGGGATGAGTCATAAATGCTAGAAGAAGTTGAAAATCAAAGCATTCGCCTGGCGAAGCTCAACGAGTGCCAGCGAATGTTCGCCTGGCGAGTGATGGCGAGCCAAAGCGAATAATTCAAATTAAACTCCCAGACCAAAAAGGCAGGAAGTTTGCCAAGCGAAGGTTCCAGCGAAGCTTCGCTACCATTCTCCTGGCGAAGGTGCTGGCGAAGAAGTCCTGGCTTTTCTCTTGACAATTCCAGTAGCAAAAAGGCATGAAGTTCGCCATGCGAGTAAAGCCAGCGAAGGTTCGCCTGGAGAATGGTTGATTCCCCTGGCGAAGGCGCGATATCACAGATGGCGGTTTGCTTGCTGAGGCACTTTGAAGTGCCTTGTTACTTTATGTTCGCCTGGCGAATGATCCTGTTTGCCTGGCGAATGTGCGGAAACAGAGCTACTTTTTGTACTTTATTATTGCTTTATAAGTGCCATACTTTGTACCATGTAGGGGGATCATCTTGGCACATAAAAACTCAGACCTAGAACTCAAAATAGAGTAGTTTTTCTCTCTTTGCTCCATTTTTGTAATCAAGAGAAGGGGAATCACATCCTTCATCGATTCATCAAAGTGGATGTTCTTAATCTTCTCCATTTTATTCTTGTTCAAGCTACCCATGAGAATGAGTAGCTAAGTTCCTCTTTTTGTCAAGGTTAGATGTAGGTGATCATCAAGCTTTGTATGTAAATGTATTGATCGTCATTTGTAAACTCTTGGTTGATGAATGTATGGTGAAAACTTTGCTTTCATGTTAACTCTTTGTGTTGGTTTATGATTGAAATATGTTTTCCAACTCTTAACCTAGGTTTTCATCCATCTTTGTTCTTGAGCTAGAGATACTTAAGAATGAAGTTGTTCACTAAAATGTTAAACTTTAATGTTGTCATTTTGATAGATTGTGTGAGAAATCAACAATGGATCAAAATGGTAAAACCCACAATGTGAGTTAGAAATAATCACATTAAGAGGATGTTGTGAATGTATTTATCATCAAATGGAGTTTATGAATCTTGTTTGATCGAACATGTGCATGCAAGGCGATCACCGAACCCTAACTTTGACAATCTTTCTTTAAACCGTAAAACCCTAACTTTTACCGCTTTACATTACTTTTTATGCAAGAAATAGTTACCACAACCAAAACCCCCCTTTGTTACTAATAGCTAAGAATTTTACAACTGTTGAACTGCGGCAATATCTTATATTCCCTGTGGATACGATAACAAAAACCTGATACTCTACCAGTGTTCTAACACCTCACAAATTGGAATTTTCCCTCATTACCCTTACTAACTCCTCCAAATGCCCAAATTACCCTTATTTCACTTATATTCATTTTAATTAATAATAATACTAATAAATTAATATTATATGCTATTAATCAAATAAATACCCAAAAATGCACACTTTTCTAATACTTCACAAAACCACCGAAAAATCACCGAAACATGAATATTCTCAATTAAATAAATAAATTAAAATATTCCAATTAAACTTGGGGTGTTACAACTCTCCCCCACTTAAAAGAATTTTCGCCCTCGAAAATTACCTCAAGGAAACAGAGTCGGATACGACTCCCTCATCTGATCCTCATACCCCCAAGTCCAACTTTCTACAACTGATCCTCCCCAAACTACCTTCACCAAGGCAATCTCTTTACCTCACAAATGCTTCACTTCTCGTTCATCAATCCGAACAGGCAACGCCTTAACAGTCAAATCATCTTGCACTTGTATATCATCCATCTGAATCACATGCGACGAATCTGGAATGTACTTCCTCAACTGAGATACATGAAACACATCATGTAAATTCATAAGTGACAGCGGTAGAACCGTACAACCTACTTCTCCCACGCTTTTGCTGCGCCACTCTGATACAAACAAACAAAACACTGTGTGAGCTTCCGAGACTTCAAAACTCGATCAACACCAGTTACCGGCGTAACTCTCAAAACACATGATCTCCCTCTTGAAATTCAAGTGCTTTCCTCTTCTTATCATGGTAACTCTTTCGACAACTCAGCGAAACTTTCATCTTTTCTTGGATCCTCTTGATCTTCTCAGTCGTTTCTTGCCCAATCTCAGGTCCGAGTACAACACTCTCACTTGACTCATACCAACACAAAAGGAGTCATACACCTCCTATCATACAAAGCCTCATACGGTGTCCTTCCGATACTAGAATGGTAATTGTTATTGTAGGTAAACTCAATCAACGACAAATAACTATCCTGCGAACCACCTTGATCCAATATACAAGTTCTCAATAAATCCTCTAAAGATTGGATAGTTCTCTCTGTCTGTCCATCCATCTGCGGATGATATGCAGAACTCAACCTCAACTTAGTACCCAAAGCGTCCGCAAACTCTCCCAAAACGTCGATGAAGATCTCAGATCTCTATCAGATACAATACCCAACGGTATCTCATATAACTTCACAACTTCCTCAATGTACATCTCAGCTAGCTTCAACATAGAATGATTAATCTCCATTGGTATGAAATGAGTTGATCCAGTCAATCTATCCATAATCACACAAATCGAATCATATCCATCTCACAGTCTTCGGCAAACCCGACACAAAATCCATAGAAATATTATCCCATTTCCACTATGGAATATTCAACAGTTGTGCCAGACTCAACGACCTCTGATTTTCAATCGTCGACTCCTGACAAGTCTAACCATCATATACAAACTAAACCACTTCTTTCTTCATCCCTGGCCACAAAAACAATTTCCTCAAATCCGAGTACCTCTTCATAGCACCGGGATGGATACTCAATCCACTTAAATGTCTTTCCTCAAGAATAATCTTCTTCAACTCAACAATATACGGAACGCAAACTCTATCATGACATCTCATGATACCATTTCCATTCATTCGAAAACCAGTCCTTTGACTTTGATTCATCAAATTCAACCAATCTACCAACCCAAATCAGATTTCTGACCTCCTCGAATCTCATCAAGAATACCACTAGTAAGGTCCAACATACTAGGCTTAACTCCATAAAAAGTCTCTTCACAAACCAAGCTCATATCATGAAATTGCTCAATCAGTTCTAACTCTTTTACCATCATCATCGGTATATGCCAAGATTTCCAAATCAATGCATCAGCTACCACATCTATTTTACTCGAATGGTAGTTCAACCCAAAACCATCATCCTTCAGAAGTCCCAATCATCTCTTACGAACTCTTACGATTACTACACATCTCAATTCCCGAACCAAACAAATAAAGCTTCCAAAGCTTCGACACACCCACAACAACAACCAACTATAAATCATGCGTCATCTAATTCCTCTTATGCCCTTTAAGTTAATTTAAAGCATAAGCTAAACTTGTTGATGTTGCATTAATACACTTCCCAATCCCATCCATGAAGCATCACAATATACAACAATTATTCTGCCGAATTCGGCAAAATCTAAAACACGTGCTCAGCCTCTTCAAAAACTCTTGAAACTTTCGTCACACTTGCGACACATGACTAAGGAACTCACTTCCAAACTCACACTTTGACAGTTTTGCATACAACTGCTTCTCTTTCAACGCTGGTAACACAATTTTCAAATGCTCAGTACTGTCCTCTTTACTCTTCGAATATATCAAAATATCATCCACAAACACAACCACAAACTTGCCCAAATAAGTATGGAACATCCCGCACATATACTCCACAATCACCCATGGTGTACTAGTCACACCAAATGGCACCACAAAATACTCATCATGTTCATACTTTGCTTTAAAAGCAATCTCCTGAATACCTTAAGCCTTCACACGAATCTGATGATACCCAGGTCTCAAATCTATCTCACTAAACACACTTGCAACAACCAACCGAATCATCACATCATCAACCCTTGGAAGTGGACACTTATTATTGATAGTCACCTTGTTCACTTATCTATAGTTCACCCAAAGCCTCACATGACATTCTTTCTTCTTAACCAACAAAACTGGTGCACCCTATGGTGACAAACTCAGACAAAAGAACCTCCCCTCAAGCAGATCTTTAAGTTGACTCTTCAACTTTTTCAATCCCAACACAGACATACAATATGGAGCCATCAATACCGGACTAGTTCCAAGAACTAAGTCGATGGCAACTCCACTTCATGTTCCGGCAGTAAATCACTTATCTCATTAGAAACTTCCGAACAATCACAACTAATTGACAACCCACCAACTTCTCCACTTTTATTAACACTCACAGTCTCTATCAAAATAAACCCCTCAACTCCATCCTGCACAGGCTCATCAAAACAATTCGTAAGCACTTAGCTTAACTCAAAACAATTCACCGCACACGCCATCTAAGCTTGCAAGACACGTACATACCATCCAACATTACCCCGTATACTATCAACAAGAGATTAAGGGTGATCAGTTCCTCAATTTGTCAATAGACAGCCAAAAACCATGATGGGGTACAAACCATCTTTACCAAACTATGAGAGCATTCATCGATACACTGAGCCACCACTCCACACCCGAAGCACCCTGGAGAAGCACATGCTTCTCCCCCACTTGTTCATTCCCACTTCTTCAAACAAAGGTTAGAAAACAAATTGTACTGACATTGTTTTCACACATGTGTCGCATACAAGGGAACACATAACATTAGACAACTTGGACGGACCAACCGACCTGCTCTGATACCACTAATGTAACACCTTTTTCTACCCACAATTAAAAGGCACATTTTTCACATAAATCAGAGTAAAATATTTAACTCGATAAAATTCACCTGAAAGGGTGTACATTTCTCAATAGCTCAAAATAAGTCAATGCTCCGTATACAACGAGTTTTCCCATAAAGCATCAATTTTTACAAAGCAACTGAACTCAAAAGGCATATCCAAAATTTTCCTTATATGGAAAGATAATCAAATAAATCAAGTAAAACATAAAACCCAACCTGATGTTACACTATCAGAGCAAGACCCTCTAAGTTAACCAAAGGCTAACAACTCGAAACTTCAAAAGTCCTCAACGGCGTCCACGGCTAAACCTGGTCATCTGCACGTTATCCATGTGGAGGTAACATTCAAACAGGCAGGGTGAGTAAAACAATTCATAATAATCAATGTATAACAATCAACATATAAATGGACCATAATCATATTCAACAATTCATATTCCTCAATATGCCTCAAAGGCCACAACGTCATAATTCATACAAAAAGACTCAGAGATGCAATGCGACAAGACTCAATGAATGTGGTACCAATCATCACAGTGCGATGGACACTGGGCCATCAACCCTCCATAGATCCCCATCAATAGGATCGATTCTACTAGAGAATCGGAGCACATCAAAACACTTCACATCCACACAATGGGATTGAAGTCAAAGTAATCGAGGTCCTGAACCAAAGTCCGGATGCACATGAATGCATGATGCACACGTCAATAATAATCCTCATAATAACAACATATTATGCATCATCATTCATCATATTCATCATCATCAAACGTCATGTCATCACAACTCATATGTCATATCATCTTAGTTCATCATAATAATCATCATACATCATGTCATCATAATTCATCATAATAATCATCATACATTATGTCATCATAATAATCATCATACATTATGTCATCATAATTCATCATAATAATCGTCTTCATACATCATAGAAATCATCATATAATCATATACAAATCACATAAAACTCACACTCATACTCATATTAATTCATCATATTATCACATATTAATGCATAATTATACTCGCGGTAATTCTCATACTATCGCCTATTAATCACATAAACTTCATAGTCCTACTCATGTTAATTCATCATATTATCACATATTATCACAGTTACCCTCATGGTAATTCATCAGGAAAATTGCAGCATCAAAACATCAAGACATCACTGAACCAGAACATGATTCATTAATAGAACATATACACAATTGAATTCTCAAACATAATTAGATATAAAAATATTGGGAAACCAATTCCCTTATCTATACTATGTTATAGGCCGGTTCATTAGCTTTCCCACGCTTTGAACGGGGGACAAAACGAACTTACTGATCAAAAGTTACGTCCAAAACGATTTCGACCGAAAACATGAACAGTCGTGACGGACAGCAAAACGCTGTTATGCTCCAAAACCTAAATACACCCAAAAGTCCACACGGTTCACTTCCCCAATACCCCCAAAACATCCCTAAATCATCCCTAAGATCTTACGGCGATAAAGGCACAAAACCTGCGGTTTATTAGGCCAATCCTGTAACATATTCATGTCCTAAATCACAATTTCCCTACAATTGCTCCGAAGGTATCATAATTTCTCATATCAAATATTCTTATCCTTTATGGTCAGACATATAATAATCTAAGGTTTCGGCCACAAAGGCACAATTTCCCTACAATTGCTCTGAATGCATCATAATTTCTCATATCACATATCCCTATCCCTTATGGTCAGACATATAATAATCTTAGGTTTCGGCCACAAGGCCTAAGGTTTCCTAATTCTCATATCAAATATTCAGTGATACATACCACTAGCCATAACCTTAGAGTCTTATCATCAATTCCCCTAATTTTTCCACAATCAACCCAAAATACCTTAAATCTTAAATCAATCATAAACACATCAAAAGGCATATTTGGAAAATCATGAAAAGCTATACTCCCCATACCTTAGCCGATTCAAAGCTTTCACGGTTAACTCTAGGAATCTTCTGCCTCCAACCTTTCCTTCAGAGCTCTGACCACAAACTTTTCACGGTTAACACAAATGAATTTTAAATCTCTTTAGAACTCTATTTTGTCAGACCTAGTCTTGGGCCTCACAATTTGGGCTTTTCCCTCATTACCCTTACTAACTCCTCCAAATGCCCAAATTACCCTTATTTCACTTATATTCATTTCAATTAATAATAATACTAATAATTTAATATTATATGCTATTAATCAAATAAATACCCCAAAATGCACATTTTTCTAATACTTCACAAAACCACCGAAAAATCACTGAAACATGAATATTCTCAATTAAATAAATTAATTAAAATATTCCGATTAAATTTGGGGTGTTATAGGTCTGATGCAACCGGTGAATATTCCAGAGTGGAAATGGGATAATATTTCAATGGATTTTATGTTGGGTTTGCCGAAGACTGTGAGAGAGATTTGATTCGATTTGGATGATTTTGGATAGATTGACTAGATCAATTCATTTTATACCGATAAGGATTAATCATTCTATTTTGAAGCTAGCTGAGATGTATATTGAGGACGTTGTGAAGTTGTATGAGATACCGTCGAGTATTGCGTCTGATAGCGATCTGACATCTCCATCGAGGTTTTGGAGAGTTTGCAGACGCTTTGGGTACCATGTTGAAGTTGAACTCTGCCTATCATCCGCGGACGGATGGACAGACAAAGAGAACTATCCAGTCTTTAGAGGATTTGTTGAGAGCTTGTGTGTTGGATCAAGGTGGATCGGGGATAGTTATTTATCGTTGGTTGAGTTTACCTACGATGACAGTTACCATTCTAGTATTGGAATGGCACCGTATGAGGATTGGTATGGTAGGAGGTGTATGACTCCTTTGTGTTGATATGAGTCAAGTGAGAGTGCGGTACTCGGACCTGAGATTGTGCAAGAGACAACTGAAAAGATCCAGAGGATCCAAGAAAAGACGTGTTGTGAGAGTTACGATGGTAACTGGTGTTGGTCGAACTTTGAAGTCTCGGAAGCACACGTCGTGTTTTGTCGATCTGTATCAGAGTGGTGCATCAGAAGCATGGGGAAAATAGCATGATAGACTGTTTTACCGATGTCGCTTGTGAAAATTGTCTGATGTGTTTCATGTGTCTAAGTTGAGGAAGTACATTGATTTAGATGGATGGTGTACAAGTAAGAGATAATCTGATTGTTGAAGCATGCTAGTTCGGTTTGATGGACGAGAAGTAACTTCGAGGTAAAGAGATTCCCTTGGTGAAGGTAGTTTTGGGAGGACTAGCTGGAGAAAGTTGTATTTGGGAGTGTGGAGATCAGTTGAGGGAGTCGTATCCGACTCTGTTCCTTGAGGTAATTTTCGAGGGCGAAAAAATCTTTTAAGTGGGGGAGAGTTGTAACACCCCAAATTTAATCAGAATATTTTAATTAATTTATTTAATTGAGAGTATTCGTATTTTGGGTGTTTCCGGTGATTATCGGTGTTTTGTGGAATTATTTATAATTATGCCATTTGCGGGTTATTTATTTAATTGATAGTATATAATATTAATTTATTAATATTATTATGAATTAAAATAAATAATAGTGAAAGAAGGGTAATTTGGGCAATTGAGAGGAGTAAGTGAGGGTATAATGGAGAAAGCCCAATTATTTGGCCCAAGCCTAGGTTTAACAAAAAGAGAGTTCTGAATGATTTTTAGGATTCATTTGTGTTAACCGTAAGAATTGATGCCAAGAGAACTCTGAAGAGGAAATTGGAGGCAAAAGCTGGAAGGGTTCTCAGAGATAATCGTGAAAGCATTAAATCGGCTAAGGTATGAGGAGTATAGCTTTTCATGATTTTCCATGTATGCCTTTCGATGTGTTTATGGTTGATTTAAGATTTAAGGGATTTTGGGTTGATGGTGAGAAAGTATGGAAATTGATAAGACTCTGAGGTTATGGTTAGTGGTTAATATTCCTGCCCGTTTGAGGTGTAATATGAGAATTAGGTAACCTTAGGCCTTTGTGGCCTAAACCTATTATTGAGATTTTGACCGTGGGGAAGATTATAAGGATATGAGAATAGTGATCTTTGGCCTTCGTGGCCTAAACCGATTATAGGTTAATCTAGCCGTGGTTCAATTGGGGAAATATGGACTTTGGCCTTCGTGCCCTAAATCTGGTGTTGGGAACTCTGAAGTTGGTAAGTATCCCTGACAGTAAAGCATAATATGAGAAAGGGAAACCTTAGGCCTTTGTGGCCAAAACTATGGGGTGACATGTGTCCGACCTTGAAGGGATAGGAATATGTGATATGAGAAATTATGATGCCTTCCGGACAATTGTAGGAAAAATTGTGATTTAGAACATGAATATGTTCCGGGATTGGCCTAATAAACCGTAGGTTTTGTGCCTTTATCGCCGTAGGACCTTAGGGATGATTTAGGGATGTTTTGGGGGCATTGATAAAGTGAATCGTGTGGATTTTTGGGTTGATTTAGGTTCCGGAGCGTAATAGCGTTTTGCTGTCCGTCACGACTGTTCATGTTTTTGGTCGAAATTGTTTTGGACGTAACTTTTGATCCGTAAGTCCGTTTCGGCTCCCGTTTGAAGCGTTGGAAAGCTAATGAACAGGGTTGTAACATAGTATAGATAAGGGAATTGGTTTCCCAATATTTTTATATCTAATTATATTTGAGAAGTCAATTGTGTATATGTTCTATTAATGAATCATGTTCTGGTTCAGTGAGGTCTTGATGTTTTGATGCTGCGATTTTCCTGATAAATTACCATGAGGGTAACTATGATAATATGTGATAATATGATGAATTAACATGAGTAGGTCTGTGATTTTTTGTGATTAATAGGCAATATTATGAGAATTACTGTGAGTATAATTATGAATTGATATGTGATAATATGATGAATTAATATGAGTGTGACTGTGAGCGATATGTGATTTGTATATGATTATATGATGATTTATATGAAATATGATGATGATTATTATGATTATATGATGACATGATATATGATGATGATTATTATGATTATATGATGACATGATGTATGATGATGATTGTTATGATGAGCTATGATGACATGATGTATGATGATGATTATGATGACGAGTTATGACGTTTGATGATGATGAATATGATGAATGATGATGCACCTATGACTTTGTTATGAGGATGATTTGTGACGTGTGCATCATGCATTCATGTGCATCCGGACTTCGGTTCAGGACCTCGATTACTTTGTCTTCAATCCCACTGTGCGGATGTGAAGTATTTTGATGTGCTCTGGTTCTCTAGTAGAATCGATCCTATTGATGGAGATCTATGTAGGGTTGATGTCCTAGTGTCCATCAAGTTGTGATGATTGGTACCATATGCATTGAGTTGTGTTGCATTGCATTTCTGAGTCTTTTTGTATGAATTATGACGTTGCGGCCTTTGAGGCATTTTGAAGAATATGAATGTGTTGAATATGAGTAAGATGCCATTTAGGTATTGATTGTTATATATTGATTATTATGAACTGTTTTACTCACCCTGCCTATTTGAATGTTACCTCCACGTGGGTAACGTGCAGATACCAGGTTTAGCCGTGTATGCCGTTGAGGACTTTTGAAGTTTTGAGTCGTTAGCCTTTGGTTAACTTAGAAGGTATTGCCCTGATAGTATAACATCAGTTTGGGTTCTATGTTTTATTTGAGTTATTTTGATTATCTTTCTGTATAAGGAAAACTTTGGATATGCCTTTTGAGTTTCGCTGCCTTGGAGCAATTTTTGATATCTTTTGGGAAAACCCGTTGTACACGGAGCATTGACTTATTTTGAGCTATTGAGAAATATACACCCTTTGAGGTGATTTTTATTGAGTTAAATATTTTACTCTGATTTATGTGAAAATGAGCCTTTTAATTGTGGGTAGAAAAGGGTGTTACAAAGCCATATCACTCTTCGACTTTCCTGCAGCTCTCTCAGCCATCCCTTGTTCATGAGACTCAAGCGTCCCTTAAAGCTCTTCCTTCGTCAATGTTGACAAGTATTTTGATTCTTCTATAGATACTACCACGTGGTCTAACTTTAAAGCCAACGACCTCAAGATCTTTGCAACAACTGATATTGATGTCAACACTTTTCAAATAACTTGATTTGATTCACCAGCTTTGCAACTCTAGTTAAGAAATCTGCTATACTTTCATTTTATTCTATCTAAAGCAATTCATAGATTCCCTTGGGAGTTTGTAACCTCACCTCTTTCACCTTTTCTGCGCCTCCAAATGACTTTTCAAGAATCTCCCACGCTTCCTTCGCTGATTCTACATCACAAACCTTTTTAAAATTATCTAGATCTACATATTGATGAATTATAAAGAGAGCTTTGTAATCTTTCTTTTTCAATTCTTTAAATGCAGCATTTTCTTGATCCGTCGCATTTTCTGCAAGCGGTGTTACTCTTTCCTTCACAAGATCCCAAAGATCTTGATAACAGAAAACCACTTTAATCTGTTTAAACCAATTCTCATAATTATCTTTCTTGAGAATTGGAAGGTTTTCCGTAAAGTGTCTGTTTGGATGATTCATCGTCATCACGATTTTCCTTCCTTGGATCGTAACCGGAACTCTAGATACCAGATATTGGAAATTCAACCACAACCTATGGATAATTTCACTCAATCAATCTTGATATCAAGATTGTTTCAACTCACGTAATGACAATGAAAGAAATGTTTAGAAAGAAAGAAAGAAAGTAAACGTTGGAGAAGAAGAAGATGAACAATTTTCTGCAGAGAACTCTCTTCCCACAAACTGTGGAAATTCTGTTATTTCACCTGCAACTACAAACTGTGAATTACAAAATATGATGAGATGAGATGAGATATTTACAAAATAAGGGTTTCTCCCTATTTATAGATTTAAGTTAGCTTTCACCCCAAGTCAAAACCCAAACTATAAAAGCCCAAAAATACCTAATCTAATCTTTCTAAATCAAATCTAAAACAATGAATTACATATTTAACAGAAAAAATATTAAGATTTATGTGCAGAGAGTGATAGCCAAAGGTTACCTCTATAAAAGAATAAAATGATCTTAGTGTCGCAACTGCGAAAAAGAGTCGGCAGAAACAAACAGAAGAGTCGCCACTGAACGTTATTTATCCCAAAGAGAGGGAAAGGAAACGATCGAAGAAAACCTAAGAGAACGGAAAAGACAAGGTCATCACAACCAAATCTTAGGTTCGGGAGTCAATTACGCAAGGGGAAGGTATGAGCACCCCTCACGTCCGTTGTACTCAACAGGATCCATGCTTGTTGTCTAATCTATGAGTGAAAACTATCTAAAAGCTACTGCTAAACAGGGGTGGAAAGAAAGAACATACTCGATAGAGAATCGCCGCCCTATGCCTACGTATTCCCTCGTGCAATTGGAAAGTCAGAGTCAACATAGTTCAGGAAACTACGGTTGATGGGGGGAAGGTTGCTCGCCGAGACATCGTCGTCTTGTACCTACATATCCTCATCTGGTATGAGAAATCAGAGCAAACGTAGTTCGGGAAACTAGACCACTAGTTCATTAAGTTTTTTTTTATGAGCAACGTTAAATTCTCATTCCAGCAATTATGGGCGATGCCTATTTGCGGTAGAATGGAGAAGTAACATACTCTTTTCTAAAAATGAGGTTTGAAACAATCTCGAAGGATGAAAAGGTTTGAATTTTGTTTGTGAATTTTAGGAGAAGTGGATTAAATTGATTTGAGACTCATATTGCACTAAAGACTATGACACAAGAGCGAATGCGTTGCATATCGCCCAAAGGGCATACACTAAATACTCTAGATAAGTGAGGAACCCCCCCCCCCCCCCCCACACACACACACACATATCATTTCTCATGTACTTAAGGTTTGTAGCGTACAACATTTATCCTTCTTTATTAAATGTCTTAGAGAAGTCTGAGATGAGAGGAGAAGACACAAGAACACTAAAGGGAGCTGAGAACCCTAATGTTGTCATTAAAAATGGTCCTAAGGTTAGGATGAAAGGGAAATCTACCTAATGTTATCATACATAGGATTGAAAGCCTAATGTCTCTCCTACTCTCATCTTAAACAGAGGGACTAGGAATCCTAAGGGATCATGTGAGCAAACACAAGTAAACACATCACTAATCAATCACAAATAAAAACAACAGCAAGACGTAAACAAGTCATGGGAGATGAAAAAGGATGAGAGAAACAATGAAATAAATGCAATGAAGATGGCCAAATAAAGTAGTTCAAAGCAAAAAATGATTCAAATCAAACTCCTATCTCAATCATGCAAGATGGAACCCAATATCATGTCAAGACATCAAAGGCATAATCACATGTCACACCAAGTCAAAAGATCAAAACATCATGTTAACACAAACACTCTCACACATTCAAATGCCTTAAATACCCTAGGAAAAGTGATGTTAATCACTAAACAACAAACAAAAAAGTGAGGGGAGAGATGGAGTGGGGCAGCAACAACATCATGATTATTAAAATCATACATTCAGTCATGAACATTCAAAGGAAAACATCCAAACACACCTCAAAACAAGCTCATGCATTCAAATCATTCTCAAGGAAAGGCACATACCACAAAAGCATCAAGATTAAGTGTAACAACCCTATTTTTCAATAAGTGATTAATTGTGCTAATTAATTGGTTTATGTAATTTATCTGATTTAAATAAATTATTGGATTTATTTAAATGAGTTAATGAATTTAATTAATTTATTCTACTTGGTAGAATAATGTGGATTTATTAGATATTCTCTAATTAATGATAAAATGAGATATTTTGTGAGAAATGAATTGATAGATATTTTTGAGAGAAGAATTATGATGGAAAGAAAATAAAAGGATATATAAGGGAAATTGGAGAGAAAAGAAAAGAGATAGAAACATAAGAGAAAGAAAGAAAGAAAAGGAGAGAAAGAATAGAGAAAGAGGAGAAAAGAGAAGAGAAGAGGGAAACTTAGAGAAATCATCAAGAATCAACTTCAAGCTTCAATCCAATCAAGGTAAGGGTGAGAAACATTATTATTTGATCAATGTGTATGATTATGTATGAGTTGTGTTGGATTTGTTGGTAGTTGTCTCTATTTTCCATTTCTAGGGCATAAATGGTTTAATCGGTAGAATCGAGTTTTGAACGGTTAGAATTCAAAATAAATTGCATAGTTTAGTCGGGTAATGTTTAGCCGTGATTATTGGATTTCGTTTGATTGAATTTGGTTGAGTTTGTGAGTTTTGACATTTTTGGATAATTGAGGGTTTGAGATTTGAGTGAAAATCGGACGTCGTAAAAATCGTGTTTAATGGTTCTAATTCACTGTTATATGTTAGGTGAGTATGAGTATGTGTTTGTTTCGAAAAAAAGAATTGAATCGGTCGGATTTTCGGGCGAAAATGCAAAATCCCGTAGCCGTGTTTAGGCAAAATTCTGGTTTTTCGGAAAACTTCGAAAATTCATAACTCTTGAACCGTAAGTCGGTTTTGACCCCCGTTCAAAGCGTTGGTAAGTTAACGAGATTGTCTTTCTAGAAAAAATGGCTTTGAGGCCTGTACCTAGTTCAATTATAGCAGAAAATTGAAAACATATTGTTGTGTTGATTTTTACCGTCGCGAATGTGTGTGATTGATGTGTTATTGTGCAGAATACTTTTGTTATATAACGTATAGCTTATGCATGTTGTGATATGATATGCTGTGGGTAGCCGTATGACGTGAATCCTAGATGGTGGAATCGATTATGAAATATAGTCTTTTGACAAATATATGCATATTATTTGTATGTGAAGAATGCATGAGAACATATTGTGAATATGTGTGCATTGCTTGATAAATGTGGTAATGATATTGAAATGTAAATGCATATTGATTATATGCGATATTGTGAATGCATGAGAACATATTGTGAATATGTGTGCATTGTTTGAAAAGGTAATGAGGTTGAATTATGAATGCATATTTGTTGTATCCGATTATTGTAAATTAATGCATGGGAGCATATTGTAAGATATGCGTGCATTATTTGACAAATATGTTGATGAAAAATATGAATACTTGACTATATGATATGTTGTGTGTGCAATCTTGTTTAATTCTTGAAGGGAGGAATTATGTGAATGCATGGGGATTAAGACGTGTGATCGGTCTTAAGTGCATTTTGTTGTTGATTGCATATGCATCATTTAGTCAAGAGGCAATGTTTGCTAGTTTTGTGGAGACTAGTGGCTTGTCCCAAACCTAGAAGGGTGGGTTTGAAAGTTTAGGGAACGAGCTTTTGTTGTTATCGGTCTAGAAGGGTGGACTCGGTTTAAGTGTAAAAACCGAAAAATGATAACAAGTGTTGGTACCACATGGCATGAGTTGCATTGAGTCTCATGGAATGAATATATGATTGTTGTATGAAGTTATGCATAGGTGTATGTACATGACTTGTGTAATTGTGAACTATGGATATGTTTGATGATTGTATTTGCCTATATATATATATATATATATATATATATATATATATATATATATATATATATATATATATATATATATATATATATATATATATATATATATATATATATATATATATATATATATATATATATATATATATATATATATATATATATATATATATATATATATATATATATATATATATATATATATATATATATATATATATATATATATATATATATATATATATATGCTTTGTGAAGTATATGATGAGTTATGATGAAGTATAGTGAGAATGGTGGAATATACGTATGTGAATTACTTGTGTAATTGAGAGTTATGAATATGTGATCATTGTATGAAAGTATGCTTATGAACATGAATTGTTGATTTGAGAATTGTGAATGTGTAATTGTGAATTAGTGAGTAAACATAATATGTGTATGTTCATGTGGAATGTTGAGATTTATGGATACGTGCATGATGAATATGCTTGGTGATTATCCATATTTGATTATATATATGTTGTATTGTACATGATGAGTTATAATGAATTGTGGTGAGAAAATGTGGAATATATGTATTTTGTGCTTGTGTATTTGTGTATATATAATTATATGCATTGTTATTATGATAATATTTCTCACTCTTCTGCTGGAATAATGTCCTACATGACATCGTGCAGGTATCAAGGGGTAGTATTGCTCGTAGTTACGAGGTCGCTTTTGGTGTAGCCGTTTAGTGATTTAATTATGTTGGGTCGAGTCATGCTCTGGTCATGTAACACTGGGATCGCTTGGGTTGTGTTTAAGATATACATTATGTACTCTATAAACGTGTTTATATCCATTGGAATATTATGATGTTGGCCTTAGTGCCTAATGATGTTGTTTTATGTGATAAAAACAAATGTTTCTTTTATGAAAATTGTGGTATAATTGAATCCGCTGCTACATGCAAAATGAAGTTTTGTAAAGCATAATTTTATATTGAAATAGTAATGAGCATGACAAGTGGTTTTGATATTTTGAAAGTTATGTGTAATGCCCTTTTGTAAATGCATGGAAATTTACTCTGATTATTCATATATTATCCGTGGGGTTTAGAAGGGTGTTACATTAGTGGTATCGGAGCAGGTCGGTCCGTCCGGCCAAGTTGTCTAATGTTGGTTGTTCCCTTGTATGCGACATGTGTGTGAAAACACTGTCGATACATGTTTGTTGTCTAACCTTTGTCTACAGAAGTGGGAATGATCTAAGTGGGGGAGAAACTTGTGCTTCTCCAGGATACTGCAAGTGCGGTGTTGTAGCTCAGTGTGTGGTTAAACGCTCTTATAGTTTGGTAAGGATGGTTTATACCCCATCATGATTTTCGGCTGTCTATCGATAAATTGAGGAACTGATCACCCTTAATCTCTTGTTGATAGTAGTTGGGATTGTGTTGGATGGGATAGACGTGTCTTGCAAGCTTAGATGGCGTGAGCAATGAATTGTTTGGAGTTAAGCCAAGTGCTGAAAAATTGTTTTGATGAGTCGGCGCAGGACAATGATGAGATGTTTCATTTTGATGGAAATTTTGAGTGTTAACGAAAGTGGGAAGTTGGCGGTTTGCCGATTAATTGTGGTTGTCTGGAAGTTATTCTGACAAGATAGTGATATACAGCCAGGACGTGAAGTGGAGTTGTGATTGACTTAATTACGGGAACTAGTCCGATATTAAGAGCTCTATATTGTATGTCTATTTGGATAGTCAAGGAATTAAACTGATTGAGTAGTTTTGAGACTTATGTCTGGTGTGTGTGCTGTGGCAACAGATTGTGAAGTCAAGTATATAAAGGGTGGATAGTGACTTCTGGTGGTTATTAAAGGAAGTAAGGTGTGGGATACTATATTGGTATAATTAGACCTTTAAACATTTCAAGAGTTGAAGATGTGTTGAATGGCCTTCTAAGTGTGGAAATGTTGTTTTCGTATTTTTGTAGTAACGGGAGGACCGTAACTCGGAATGACGCAAGATTAGAAGCGCGGGAAACAATGCTTTATATGATGGTGAAGTAGTGACATGGAATTAATTATTTATTGATGGAATATGTTTGGTTATTGTAGTAAGTGCGGTTTGTATTTCCGCCATGACTCACAAATTGAGTGTCTGTTTGGCATAGGATTCTCCATCCTTAATTGAGTGAGTCAATGGTTGGGTAACCGATGATATTTGGATATACTCGAAGAGTATAGAGGATCATGTTGAGCATCGGGAACTTGAGTTATCAGTGTTGGAGAAGAAGTAGTAATATTCTACTGTGAAGAAAGTTTAAGGAATTGTTAGGAAAGCTGTCAACAACTCGTGTATTGGTTTTGCCGAATCTGACAGAACAAATTGTTGTGTTTTGCGATGTTTGGTTGATATGATTGGGGGATATGTTAAGTGAAACATCATCGAGTTTTGGTTATGCTTTAAGGCAACTTAAAGTACATAAGGGAATTATCTGACAAGTAATTGGAGTTGGTTGCTGTTGCATGTTTGTGCCGGAGTTTGGAAGCCTCAATTGTTTAGTTGAGATTTGAGATGGTTGGTGATCTTAAGAACTTAAGGTATTTGTTTATTTGAAAAAGAGTTGAATATGGTGCAGAGGAAATAAATAGGGACTTCTGAAGGAGTATGGTTTTGGGTTGAATTACCATTCGAGTGAGACCAAGTGGTAGCAGAGGTATCGAATTGGAAATTTTTGTATATACCAATGATGATGGTAATGAGTTAGAACTGATGAAGCAAATTCGGGATATGAGTTTGGTCTGTGAAGAAAATATCTTAGGGAGTTGAGCTTTGTATCTTGAGACTGACTATAGGTATTCTTGATAAGATTCGAAGAAGTCGAAGTTCTAATTTGAGTTAATAGATTGATTGAATTTAATGAATTGAAGTCGAAGAGCTGATTTTCGGATTGATGAGAATGGTACCATGAGATGTCGTGATGGAGTGTGTGTTCCAAATAGTGTGAGTTGGATAAAAGTACTCTGGAAGAAGAACATTGAGATAGATGGAGAGAAAAGTGGTATGTGCTGGTTTGACTTATCGGAAGTCGAAGTATGAACATCAGAGGTTGTTGGACCTGATACAACTATTGAATATTTCTAAATGGTATGGGATAGTATTCCCATGGATTTTGTGTCGGGTTTTCCGAAGAAATGTGAAGGGATATGATTCGACTTGGGTGGTTATGAATGGATTGGCAAGATTAACTCATTCCTTACTAATGAGGATGAATCATTCTATGTTGAAGCTAGCTAAGAGGTATAGTGAGGAAGTTGCGGGGTAGTATGGGTTACCGTCGAATATTGTGTCAGATGGGAATCTGAATTTTCGTTGAGATTTTGAGAAAGTTGTAGACGCTTTGGGTGTCATGTTGAAGTTGAACTCTGTCTAGCATCCGTGGACGGAATGGACAGACAAAGAGAACTATCTAGTATGTAGGGGATTTGTGGAGAGCTTGTGTGTTGGATCAAGGTGGATCGTGGGATAGTTAATTATCGTTGCTTGAATTACCTACAATGACAATGATCATTCTAGTATCGGAATGACATTGTATGAGGCTTTGTACGGTAAGAGGTGTAAGAATCCTTTGTGTTGATGTGTGCCAGGCGAGAGTGTTGTACTCGGACCTGAGATTGTGCAAGAGACGACTAGAAAGATTAAAAGAACCCAAGAAAAGACGTGTTTCGAGAGTTACAATAGTAACTGGTGTCGGTCGAGCTTGAGGTCTCGGAAGCACCCACTGTGTTTTGTTGATCTGTATCAGAATGGCGCAGCGGAAGCATGGAGAAAATAGCATGTTAGATTGTTTTACTGCGGTCGCTTGTGGGAATTGCATGATGTGTTCATGTGTCTAAGTTGAGGAAGTGCATTGATCCAGATGGATAGTGTACGAGTGAGAGAGGATTTGATTGTTGAGACATTGCCAGTTCAGGTTGATGAATGAGAAGCAACTTCGAGGTATAGAGATTCCTTTGGTGGAGGTAGTTGGGAGATTAGGATGCGAGAGTCGTATCCAGAGTTATTTGAATCAGGTAACATTTTCGAGAACGAAAATTCCTAAAGTGGGGGAGGGTTGTAACAGCCCAATTTTTCAATAAGTGATTAATTGTGCTAATTAATTGGTTTATGTGATTTATCTGATTTGAATAAATTATTGGATTTATTTAAATGAGTTAGTGGATTTAATTAATTTATTCTACTTGGTAGAATAATGTGGATTTATTAGATATTCTCTAATTAATGATAAAATGAGATATTTTGTGAGAAATGAATTGATAGATATTTTTGAGAGAAGAATTATGATGGAAAGAAAATAAAAGGATATATAAGGGAAATTGGAGAGAAAAGAAAAGAGATAGAAACATAAGAGAAAGAAAGAAAGAAAATGAGATAAAGAATAGAGAAAGAGGAGAAAAGAGAAGAGAAGAGGAAAACTTGGAGAAATCATCAAGAATCAACTTCAAGCTTCAATCCAATCAAGTTAAGGGTGAGAAATATTATTATTTGATCAATGTGTATGATTATGTATGAGTTGTGTTGGATTTGTTGGTAGTTGTCTCTATTTTCCATTTCTAGGGCATAAATGGTTTAATCGGTAGAATCGAGTTTTGAACGGTTAGATTTCAAAATAAATTGCATAGTTTAGTCGGGTAATGTTTAGCCGTGATTATTGAATTTCGTTTGATTGAATTTGGTTGAGTTTGTGAGTTTTGACATTTTTGGATAATTGAGGGTTTGAGATTTGAGTGAAAATAGGATGTCGTAGAAATCGTGTTTAATGGTTCTAATTCACTGCTATATGTTAGGTGAGTATGAGTATGTGTTTGTTTCGAAAAAAAGAATTGAATCGGTCGGATTTTCAGGCGAAAATGCAAAATCCCGTAGCCGTGTTTAGGCAAAATTCTGGTTTTTCGGAAAACTTCGAAAATTCATAACTCTTGAACCGTAAGTCGGTTTTGACCCCCGTTCGAAGCGTTGGTAAGTTAACGAGATTGTATTTCTAGAAAAAATGGCTTTGAGGTCTGTACCTAGTTCAATTATAGCAGAAAATTGAAAACATATTGTTGTGTTGATTTTTACCGTCGCGAATGTGTGTGATTGATGTGTTATTGTGCAGAATACTTTTGTTATATAACGTATAGCTTGTGCATGTTGTGATATGATATGTTGTGGGTAGCCGTATGGCGTGAACCCTAGATGGTGGAATCGATTATGAAATATAGTCTTTTGACAAATATATGCATATTGTTTGTATGTGAAGAATGCATGAGAACATATTGTGAATATGTGTGCATTGCTTGATAAATGTGGTAATGATATTGAAGTGTAAATGCATATTGATTATATGCGATATTGTGAATGCATGAGAATATATTGTGAATATGTGTGCATTGTTTGAAAAGGTAATGAGGTTGAATTATGAATGCATATTTGTTGTATCCGATTATTGTGAATTAATGCATGAGAACATATTGTAAGATATGCGTGCATTGTTTGACAAATATGTTGATGAAAAGTATGAATACTTGATTATATGATATGTTGTGTGTGCAATCTTGTTTAATTATTGAAGGGAGGAATTATGTGAATGCATGGGATTAAGACGTGTGATCGGTCTTAAGTGCATTTTGTTGTTGATTGCATATGCATCATTTAGTCAAGAGGCAATGTTTGCTAGTTTCGTGGAGACTAGTGGCTTGTCCCAAACCTAGAAGGGTGGGTTTGAAAGCGTAGAGAACGGGCTTTTGTTGTTATCGGTCTAGAAGGGTGGACCCAGTTTAAGTGTAAAAATCGAAAAATGATAACAAGTGTTGATACCACATGGCATGAGTTGCATTGAGTCTCATGGAATGAATATATGATTGTTGTATGAAGTTATGCATAGGTGTATGTACATGACTTGTGTAATTGTGAACTATGGATATGTTTGATGATTGTATTTGCCTATATATATATATATATATATATATATATATATATATATATATATATATATATATATATATATATATATATATATATATATATATATATATATATATATATATATATATATATATATATATATATATATATATATATATATATATATATATATATATATATATATATATATATATATATATATATATATATATATATATATATATATATATATATATATATATGCTTTGTGAAGTATATGATGAGTTATGATGAAGTATGGTGAGAATGATGGAATATACGTATGTGCATTACTTGTGTAATTGAGAGTTATGAATATGTGATCATTGTATGAAAGTATGCTTATGAACATGAATTGTTAATTTGAGAATTGTGAATGTGTAATTGTGAATTAGTGAGTAAACATAATATGTGTATGTTCATGTGGAATGTTGAGATTTATGGATACGTGCATGATGAATATGCTTGGTGATTATCCATATTTGATTATATATATGTTGTATTGTACATGATGAGTTATAATGAATTGTGGTGAGAAAATGTGGAATATATGTATTTTGTGCTTGTGTATTTGTGTATATATAATTATATGCATTGTTATTATGATAATATTTCTCACCCTTCTGCTGGAATGATGTCCTACATGACATCGTGCAGGTATCAAGGAGTAGTATTGCTCGTAGTTACGAGGTCGCTTTTGGTGTAGCCGTGTAGTGATTTAATTATGTTGGGTCGAGTCATGCTCTGGTCATGTAACACTGGTATCGCTTGGGTTGTGTTTAAGATATACATTATGTACTCTATAAACGTGTTTATATCCATTGGAATATTATGATGTTGACCTTAGTGCCTAAGTGATGTTGTTTTATGTGATAAAAACAAATGTTTCTTTTATGAAAATTGTGGTATAATTGAATCCGCTGCTACATGCAAAATGAAGTTTTGTAAAGCATAATTTTATATTGAAATAGTAATGAGCATGACAGGTGGTTTTGATATTTTGAAAGTTATGTGTAATGCCCTTTTGTAAATGCATGGAAATTTACTCTAATTATTCATATATTATCCGTGGGGTTTAGAAGGGTGTTACATTAAGTATCAACTCAAAAAGATCAGAAGCAAATTCAAATGATATGCATCAAGTTCAAACTCAAATTATCAATCAAGCTCAAGAAGGGTCAAACTCAAATTGAAGCACAAAAGGTCATGCAAACATCTCACAAGTCAACCACAAAAGGAAAAGATTATCATATAAAGTATATGAGATGAAACAAACATTCAATGAACCCCTAATCATGAAAATCAGTACCTCAAACATGCCATCAAGAGCACACAAGACTCACCAAGCATACATGGAACCATACAAGAGACAATCTCAAAAGACTAGGTCAAGATATGCACACACACATGGTTAAAACAACCAAATAAAAACACCCAAAAATAGAAACATGACCAAATAAAATCCAAATAAAATTCCAAACCCAAGTTAACTCCATCAAGAATCAGTGTGAAAAAGATCACAACGTGGATTGCATGAGAACATTATCAATTGCATCAAACAAGGGAAAACATTCAATTTTTCGGGCACATGTCAAAGGTCAAACAAAGTCAAATGAAAAACAATCAATAAAAGATTATCAAGACATCTAAACCACCCCTAAATAATCCTCAATTAAGCACACAATTGTGATAGGAAAATTGGTTCAAGAGGGTGATCAAATGGTGTCAAACAACAAGCCAAATCCACAAGGGCAAACATGGAAACCTCTTCACAAAATTAATTAATTAAAAATAATAAAATAAAATTAAAAATAAAATAAAAATTATGAAAAATAAATCAACACATCAACTAATCAGGAACATATTTTTGTGGATTTTTAAAATGGTTAGAGCTATTAAAAATAAATTAAAACAAGAAAATAGTAAAAGAAATTAAATTAAAAGAAAAACAAGGCAAAGGGGGCGCATCAGCAAAATTAAACGAACTGGATTCATGTGCAATACGCGCATGGGCTTAAGAACGGGGGTCGAATAACACAAAAAGACTCAACCCAACCCAAACATCCAACACACTCAGATGCCACGCAGGCCTTATTAATTGAGGTGACATCCAGTCACACACACAAGCGAATGGAAATAAGACACCTCAAAATATTCAAATTCAAATCCTGGCGCGAAGGCCAGGTCAGCTGTCTTCATCCCCTCAGACGCCGGAGCCCTAGCTCCAGTTGTCTTCTCCGGTCAAAACCCTCACCGGAGCTTCAACAAACAACCTAGAAATGCATAAATAGACCACTATCCCACTCCAAATTTCACCTAGATCACAAATCCAACCTTAGTTTTTAAAAATAACCACATTTACATGATGAATCGAGAGAAAAAAGTTTAAACACACAAACTGAAAATCCACTAAAACAAGATATCATGCTATGCAAACATTGCCTACCCTAGGTAGGACTTCAGATGCACCCAAAATGACCCTAGTGTGTGCCTAGAATGAGGGGAAAAGAGTTTTGAAAGTTACCTAGTGAAGTACGTCCACTGCTCCTTCAGAACTTGCAATAAAGCTACCAAAAGATGTAAAATACTTCCCTAGAACTTGAAAGACCTTAAACTGAGCTTAGAAATCCTTGAATCTTCCCTTAAATCTCCAGCCAAATTTGAGCAAGAAAATTCCAGAGAGAGAAAAATGAGAGCTAAGTTCTTATTTTCTTCAAAATGGTGGCTGCCTCCTGCTAGGTGTAACACCCTCATATTGCTTTTTAGGATTACCGACTGACCCCACAAACCAACACGGGTCTTTTCAGCATGCTTTGTCCTCAATCACACGCTTTCCAGGAAACTTCCCAGAAGGTCACCCATCCCAGAATTGCTCTAAGTCAAGCACGCTTAACTGTGGAGTTCTTATGAACGGGCTACCGAAAAGAAGATGCATCTTGTTGGTATAGGTAGTACCAATTAATCCTTATAAGCCTTCATTCAACCATGCAGTCCCATACCTGCATAGCCTCAGGATCCCTCTCATTCGGATGTGAATTCGGTTTTCCCCTAGAAGCTGCTAGGAGTGTCCCATTGTCATGCCTTATGACACCGACAACCACTCCCTCGCCCACGGGTGTTACATGTAACCACCGTCCTCTTTCACCTCAGGTGTTACACTAGGGTTTTGCTCTTGGCTTAAATATGAAGCTTTGATGAGGTTAAAGAGCTTTTCACTGTGGTTAAACTTGTGGTAACAAATTCTACAGATTAGAGAGAGAAATTAAGATGAAGGGTGGATGGTGTATCATGGTACGAATCAAGGCTTGTAGCTGCTTTTGCCCGAGTGGAGAGAAATATCAAAAGGAGTGTGTAGTGGCCAGGCTTGTTTCTTTCCTTCTTTGGCCAAGATATTTCAAAAATGTTAGACATAATACATGCCTAGTTGGTCTTGTTTTGGTAACATTTTGGGGTATGAAAAGGAGGCTTTATGCGTGTGACTTGAGACAAGAGCAATGCTGCAAGGCTAGTGTCGCGGTGAAAATTGGATACCAAGCTATTGATTAACTTGAATTTTTAATTCATTACAACTGGTCTTTTATTTGTCCAAAGGAAGGGAAAAAGATCGAATTACCCACAATGCAATACAAATGCAAAGGTTTAGAGAGTTATAGGTTTGGGTGTTGATTAAACTTAGGGAAGGTGTTAGCATCCTAAGTTTCTGTAGTACTCTATAGGAACTTCTTGTTTTATGTTGTTTATTGCTAAGGGTTATCTGCTTAAGGATGAGAGACCTAATGGTTTATTTCTAAGTATATTCGCCAAGATGTGGCATCTTGTGCCTACATATCCTGACGGGAGTGAAATCAGAGTATTTGTAGTTCCCCTAAAGGGTTTGAGGAACTTGTTTGACTGTTGGTCAAAGTTCCTAAGGGATTAGGGTAGTTGATTGATTGGGTCTAGGAGAAAAGACGAGTTGTCATCTCGAAGGAGAGGACTTGACTTAGCCACCATAACTTGTAGGAAAATAGTCTTTGCGTCGTCTTGAGAGAAGGGATTAGAAATTCAGATTATGATTGACGAGTATGCCACTATCACTCTCAAGGTGGAAAAGTCCCTACATATTGATTGTATTGTTATGGAGGCAGGAGATTTATATCTCGACTGTCAAGATGACTCATGTCTTATTCTCTAATGTGTTTGAAAAGTTTAATATTGAATTGTTGAATGTGTTTGTCTAAGTTGTAAAGATAAAAGGTCCTCCTTATGGGGTAGGATCTAACTTAGAAAATCAACTTGAATGGGATCAAGGATCAATGGGGATTATGATGCAAATGATATGCGTACGCACAATTGTTAAGTTATACGCAAGTGCTTCCTTTGGATGTTTATGCAATGCGATAAGATAAATTACAGGAAGGTAAAAGACGGTAAATAAATCCACACACAGACGCATGAAAGCGCTAAGACAAGTGTGTGAGAGTGAAGTATGTGAGTGGAATCGGAGCGGAGACGGAAGCGTGCACGATTGATTAGTTGAGGAGCATTGATTTATTTTAGTTGAATTGATTTTAAGGAAAATGTTAATTGATTTATTTCAAGTGAGATTAATTTTAGGAAAAGTTGAATTTAATTATATTAGTTTTAAAAAAAGTTTTTTTGGTGAATCAAATTCTAAGACTAGAAATCTTAACTAAAAGAATTTTTATCTTTTTAAAAGGGAGGTGAAATAGCTCAATTTTAATAAAAGTTGTTATCATAGATTAATTATGAAAATAAGTTTCAATATTATAAAAATAAAAGTGTTATTATTAAACAAAAGTTAATTAAATTTGAAATAGGTTTTTTATTAAACTCTTATAGTTATTATTATTAGTAAATACAAATTGATCCAAGTGTATGAAGTGTCTTTTTCTTAAAAACAAATAATTCTTTAGTTATTATTATATAAATACAAATTAATCCAAGTATTTATAAGGTTATTAAAATGATTAATTAAAAAAAAAACTCATTGAATAAATAGTAAATTACTAAGTTGATTAAAAAAAAAGAAGTTGTTTAAATAAATAGAAAAAGGGGTTAATTAAATTATTTAAATAAAAGATGGTTGATTAAGAAAGTTATTAATTTGTTTTAAAATCTGGTTAAGTAAAGATTAATTATTGGTGCAATTAATTTAATAAAAAGTGATTATTAGACTTAATTAGGGGGAGATTAAGAGTTAACGGAGAGCTAATGGTTGATTAAGGGATTGCGTGTGATTGGGTGTGGCGCAGGAAAGATTTTACCGTGGGCGTGCACGATATGGACCGTATGATGGGATCCGATGGATGATGGAAGGTGACGATCGCGTGGGTGCACCCTATGTGTGCGTGTGCGCAGGCATTGGATTAAAATAATATAAACAACAAAAAAAGAAAAGAACCCTAATCCCAATTCATCCCCCATAATCTCTTCCGCCTCCCTTCAATCTCACTCTCTCTTTCCTTTTCTTCTTCCGCCATTTCCTCTTTTCTTCCATCCTTCCCACACCATCTCCTTCCTCTGTTTTTTTCTTCTCTGTTCATTCTCCCGCTCACCATTTTCTCCTTCTTTGGTTCCTACATCAATAAAACAAAAAACAAAAAAACAAGTTAAGAGTGTCAGAAAAATATCTCACGGTTCAAAACGGCTTCTTTTCAGGTTTGGATGGCGGCTCGCGAAAGGGGTGGTTCACGATGAAGGTTTTCCGGCGGCGGACTTGCGGAGGGCTTCCAGCGGTGGATTTGCGGTCGGAAGAGGACGATCTTCGACGAAGCTTAAAGAAAGAGATAAGTCTTCTCTCCCTTTTTACAATTTGTTTTATAGGGTTTTCGATTTCGGATTTTTGCGGTTTATGTGATTGTTGTTCGTGAATGGTTCTCTATCTAGGTTTCTTTTTTTTTGAACTCCCCCTTTTGAAACCGAAATGTTCCCAATTTATAGTCCCAAATCTGATTCGAAAAAATTGATATGTTGATTAATATGTTTCCATTTCAAGCTGAACAGGTTTTGACATCTTTGGAAATAATTGGATTTGTCTTAAACATGTTTCGAAAATGTCTTGAAATTCATGTTTGTACAATTTATGGATTTTCCTTTCTCTGCTCATTATGTCTGATCTTGTCTACCAGTTGTTTTGGAATTGCTTTCATTTCCTAATATTGGCAATTTATGAGTCGAACTAACCAAGGTTGTTAACATGTGCAGAGTCTAAGACATTCCAAGCTCGTGAGTCCTTCGTTCTCCGTTCACTAGCAACAACTCGTCATCAATTCTTCATATCTTCACGACCCGTCGGCAACTCTTAACAGAGCAAAAGAGGGAAAGTGTGAATCTGTACCAACAACTGCCTTCGTTGCTCTCTCTCTCCTTCGAAGACTTTAAATTTCTATCATGGTCGATTCCGAATTCGTAACCTGGCCGTCTATACCAGTAAACAAGATATGGAATTGGCTGCAGGATTCAAGTATCCATCAATTAATTCCATGGAGGCGTTCTATTAGTTTGAATAAATGAGGTAAACTTTGCCATCTCTAGTTCCTCTTTCTGCTCTTTGTAAAATCCGTTTTTGAAAAGAAAATGAAACACAAGTCTGTGATAAAAATCCGTTTGTTAATGTGGCAGGTTCTAACCTACGGTTGGTGCTGAGGTTGAGTTTTGGTGAGGCATACAACATGATGTATATCTAGAGCGAAATCGAGATGGAACTAACAAATTCAGGCTCTGGACCTCTTTGCAAGAGGTGTGTTCGCCTCGGTTTCATATTGCTTGGAGCGGGAGAAAGGAATTCCTTGCTTTTCACAATGCGGTAACCTTTTTCTCATTTCAAAATATCAGCAAACAAATTACTAATGCTATAAAGTGATGCCGCATAACATCCTTACTCTTCTCATTGTATCAAATTCTTGTGGATGCTCTTTGGGATGTTCATATTGAGTGAAAAAAACTGACTCTAAAAATATTGTCATGACAGGTCCGCGGTTTCAGAGGTGTACGTCCAGCTTGATGCCACTGCTATGCCATGATTATGGAATCGTGACAGGCTTTGAGGCGGGTTAACTCCAAGGGTGTTCCATCGGTGCATTGAGAGGAATTGTCACCGGCGGAAAACGTAACGGGTTTAGGAGGAAGTTGAGGTTTTCTTGCTGGAACTGGTGGTGGGTAGAAGGGAAGCTTAGGGACCCTTGGTCCACGAGGAGCAACTACTGCTTGCTAGAAATTTGAAACTTCTTATTATTTTGCAAAATGTAATATGCCATGGATTTGCAATTAGTTGTAACAATGTCTTAGAAAGATTTTAAGAGTTTTGTGTAAATGTTGAAGCATGGATGTATATCTTGAGATTGAATATATGAACTTCATCTTGAGCTTTGTGGAAAAGAACAAAAACTCTTGAAAACCTTGGAACACAAATGATGGATTTGGCACTTGGATTTTCTCTTCCAAATTATGAGTCTTCGTATGAGCGCCCTACTCGTAAGAGAAATTTGGGCTCGAATGTAAAACAATAGACTCTTGTACCTTGATTTTTATTCAAAAGGTGGCACCTTGTAAATTATCCGTATGAAATAATATGATGTACTAGAAATTGGGAACTAACACCTAAAGGAATCCAAATGAATCCTCTTTTCATATAAGCTCAAATTTCCATTCAATTCAAACCATTCGAACTCCAAAACATTAAGAATCAAACTCTAATACTATAGGGGATCCATAAATCAAACCCCGACACTTCGAAATCCAAATACACTTGCATGAAATTTTTAATCTTTAAACTTGCATTACCACGTCTCGATCTTAATGGTATCCAGGAAGAGATGTCAATACATCTTGATGAAATTTGGTAGGGAATGTACTCATGAAGGTGGTGCATCAAACCTCTTGTGTCCTCTTACAACAAAATCCTGAACCATAAACCACTGAAGCTTGATCTTGATTTTAATGAGAAACAACCAATAATTTATCCCAAAATGTCTTCCCAATATTGATCTAAGAATGAGGAACAATTCTAGTAGTGGGACCCAGATCGAATAGAAACCTTAGGAGCAATTTGAATTGACTGGCCATGCCCTAAAATGCTTGACCAAGGGGATCTGCATTTGAAAATGTCGCACCTGCACAAACTGGTTAGCCATAATAAATGTGCACACAAAAGTAAAAAGATATTGTACTAGAATGAGAAAAAAAACAAGGAGGTGGGATCTTAAGGTCAAAAATTAGGGTGCTACAGCTAGGTTGAGAAACATGCCAAAACCATTCATGAGTCATGCCTTAAATCAACTCCCAAATCACCTACTTTGGACCACCATAGCTTGATGCATTTGGCTCCTCTAGATTTGAATTTGGACTCAAATGAAAGCTAACATGATGAGGAACACTTCTCATGTTGATGGAAACTTGATTTACACTTTGGAAGATCATGACAACCAAGCTTGAAAACCATGCCTCAAAATCTGCCTTGACATAACTTAGAAAAATTCTAAGTTATGAGTTTTGTCATAATTGAAATCCCAACTTTAAAATCACATAACTTGAGCTATAAACATCACATGATGATGAATTGGTACTCAAAAGAAAGCTAAGAGGATGGAGAACAACTTTGATGTTGGAAAAAAATTCATTTGGAACCTTGATCATGAAGGAAAGTGGCCTTGAAAATGGTTGATTCAAACATGAAACTTTCCATAAATGGAAAGTTTTTAAAACCCTAATTTTCCAAAAATGGTAAGTTTCAAACTTCTTGATTTTTTATAATCCTTTTGACATTTTTTGATCAATTTTCATCCATTAGCCATGTTGAACACGAGGAACATGATCTTGACCTCAAAAAGTCAGGAGTTGACTTTTTCCTTGCACAATTGATTTTTTCCCCAAATTCACCTGATTTGCAATTGACTGACCAATTGAAGTTCTTCTGGTTGAAATTGGTGATCACTCATCTACCCTTGAATACCTCAGGACATATGAAGGATCATGGAATCAAGTCTTGCTCAAAGAAATAAGCCTAGATTGATTATATGTGAAACCCTAGTTTCAAGCCATGAAGATAGGAGAAAAATGACCCAAGCTTGAAACCACATTTCCTCTGGGTAGATTGAAGAACCCCTTAGACAAAGATGATTTGTGAATATAGATGATGAAGCTTCAAAATCCTTGCTCAAGAAGATATCATATTCCCAAGCCCCAACTTGAGGACCAAAGATGGAAAACCATGATTCCCCTGTATGATGTCTCAAGTGATGTTGAGATATTAAAATGCATTCTTGTGTGAACTTCAAAGATGGAGTTCCTCCCTTGAGTAAGAATGAGATATCTTGATCCCCTTCCTAGAACCAATGCTATGCACAAATGTCAATGCAAGATGCTATGAAATATAAGCCAATATAGAAGAAAAGGTTGGGCAAATTTTGGGGTGCAACACTTAGTACTTTGGATATTACAAAACTGTTTGGAAAGTTAATCGAGCATGAGAGTGAGTTGAAACGACTCGCCGATAGAAAAGTAAAGTTGAAAAGAAATGATAAGGGTAAATAAGAGAAACGAGATCTTTCTTTGAAAGCTTTGTCATCTAAAGGGAGAGAAGTCAAAAGAATTGTTGTAGTGAGAATCAGATGTTAAGATATTGATTAACTTGAATCTTAATTCATTGAATTCACAACCGGAATTTGATTTATCCAAAGGAAAAGTTAAAGAAAGAAAAACCCTTTTGCGCGATGTAATAACAATGCTAAGAGATTCGGGGATCGGGGGTTGGTTATGCCTAGGATAGGTATTTCACATCATAGACATCTGTAGTACTCTACGGAAACCTTTTGTATGTTTGTATGCTATGCTTGCTAAATGTTTTCTATGGCTTGGGATTGGGTATAAGGTAAAGGTAAAGACTTAAAGATAGTTTTTAAGTTTGCTCGCAAAGATATCGCATCTTCTGCCTACGTATCCTAACTAGGATAGAATCAGAGGAACCGTAGTTCAGCTAACTAGGGGTGAGGAACTCTTGACTGTGGTTGAGGTTCCAGGGGAAAGTAAATGTCTGCGATGAGACACCTACATAGAGTGCGGCGACTCTAAACTAAGGTTAAGTTAGTAAGGAATAGAATGTCCACAGCGGGACGACTAAATAGAGCACGACGACTCCAAGTCCTATGACAAAGGTAAACATGAGAAATATCTACGATGGGACGACTACCTGGAGCATGAAGACTCCAATCATGAGTTTCAAATGTTAAAAAGAAGTTAGTTGTTAGTGAACTCGCCAAGACATCACATCTTGTGCCTACGTATTCTCATCGATAAATGAGAAATCAGAGCGTCCGTAGTTCAGACATGACTAAAGAAGAAGAACTCTAAACCTAAGTTCTAAAAGGTAAATGGCTCTATCAAGGCCTATAAGGGTAATGAGCTATCTATGACCTAGAGATGAATAGAGAGACTTTCCTTTGGACACAAGGGATACAGACAACTTGATGTGAACTAACAAGTTTCATCACTGGGGAATAACTTGACAAAGTTGAAGAAATAAAGTAAGAGCATGTAAAAAATCATGATAGCAATTAAGATCAACATTTAACATCTTAACAAAGATCAAAAGACATAGAGGTAATAACCAACAATGTAAGCAAAGAACATGTGTAACAACAACAATTTCATTTATAACATTCATATGAAATTGATGCAAACAAGTTGTAACTTGAAGCAAGTATATTATAAAGATAAAAAGTGATCAAATTTAACAACATAAGACCAAATAAACGTGGGTTGATTATAATCAAACAAACAAGAATACAAAAAATGTTACAACAACTCAAGTGTAAATTCATAACTTCATGAGGGCAAACATACAAGTTTCATGGTAACAACCAAGACAACAATCAAACCCTAGCATATTATGGTTCTAACAAGACACATAAACAATTAAAATGAGGCATAGTGAACACATTCAAGAGGTTACAACATCAAGAATCATGACAAAGTTCACAGATGAAGTTCAACAGGCCATTTTCACATATATGCATTCACAAAAGCAAGTATGAACATGGTAAGGCAATTAATAAAACATATTTGAGCATTTAAACATGTTATAATATATATGTGAATCATACAAGATCAAGCTCACAAGAAAAATCAAGTTATAAGTTTGAAAAAGTTCAAGAATACCAAGGTAAAAACCCTAAAAACACATGATTTTCAAGTGGATCAAAGTCTTTCTAGGATAACAATCCTTGAATTATTTCTTCACTCAATGAAAATATACATGATAAGGAGTAGTTTGCAAAATTAATGGAATCAATAGCACAAAAACTGAGCAAGTTATGATCATTGCAAGTTGGTGCACCAAGAGGGCAAAAACTAGGGCAAGGCTAGGTCACAACCTAAGGGTTATTTGCGTGAAGAATTGGAACTCAGTCAATTCTTAACCAAATGGAGTGAAACAAAAGTTAAAATTGCGTATTTTTGAACAAGTAATTCAATGGTACCATTTTTTCCATACCATACACCCACAAAAAAATTCGATAGCAACTTTGGTTTAGGCAAGTTTGGTGACAACCAAAAGCGTGAACATGTGAATAATCATGTGTGGTAGTGTGCTTGGTGAAACAAGTGTACAAACATCACATATACATCATATTAAAAGGTTAGCATAAAAGAAATCAAGAGATGCACACATGGTTTGGAAGATTGGATGCAAAACGCAAAAAGTGACTAGGTTGGGCCTAGTTTGTGACCTAGCTTGTGACCAGAATTTGACAGTTCAAAAGCTACATGTTTTGATGCAAGTAATGATTCATGCATGACACATAAAATATATAAGACATTTTCAAACAATGTACAACACTAAATCATAGCTAAAAGTCATGGTAGCATGTGAAATGCAAGTGAAAATTTCATGTTTTCTTGTGTTTTAGGCTTACCTCTTGAAGCAAGCTTGCACAATAAGAAAACCGGAGACTTTGAGTGTTCCTCTAAGGTATAAAAATGCTCATAGGATGATGAAAAGATGCTCTATATTAATCTCAAGCAAGTTGATGGGCAGAATGGCTTGCAAGTGAGAAAAACCTCCAAAATCCAATGATTTTCAAAGACAACTCCTTCAATCCATGTTACAGAAGTTTGGATTGGTTATGTACAGATTCTGTATGTAAAATATGAAGTGTTAGAGGTCTTAAAGCTCAAGGAAAGGCAAGGGACCAGTGGATGTCCTTTAAAACGCAAAAAAGCCAACAAAATGAGGTTTTGAGGGTTGACTTTTGGATTGGATGAGTTCCTGGCTAAGGTGAGGGTTTAGACAGCTCTAACACATCATTTTTGATGTGTTTGAGGCTTAGTTTGAGTTTGAAAGTGTTTGGAAAAGGTTTTAGGGGTGAAAGTGTAAAACTATTTTTTTGTGGTTTTGGAAATTTAGTGAGATTTTGCAAAAATATTGGAACTAGAAAAAAGAGAGAGTTTTTGCTTGGTTTGATGCTTTCTCTGGTGTGTGTTTGATGTGTAGAGGGTACTCTATTTATAGGAAAAGTGGAAAGCAAGGATTTTGTTGAGTTTGAAGTCTCTTACTAACTAATTCACTTAAGAACCAACTTGTTAGTAATCATGGTTTTCCTTGATTCATGTGATCAAGTACAAGGCTTGATGGTCTCAAGATAAGCTTCTGATTTTTAGAGGGACTTTGGAGTGTGGAAGGAGATAAGGGAGTGGCTCAAGGCAGATTTTGAGGGAAAATGTTACTTTATCAAAATAGCATGGATCACTTTATGCCACAAATGAAAGATTTCCTTGGTTCCACTCTTCAATATTTGTGTAATCCTTGGATTTTTTGTGTAACACATAATTTATGGTATATCTAGCCACTAATCAACTTAAACCAACCAAATTGACAATAAAGAAATGGTTTTGTAACATGTCATGACAAGTTGGGATTTTGTATTTCAAGCTTTTGGACCACAACTTCCTTCTTTCGAACGTCCTAGCTCACAAATGATATGGAGGACTTCTTGTAATTTTTTAAAAGCCCTCAACATTTTATACAACTTTCATGCTTTACACAAATTCAAATTTCAAGTGGAACTAGGTCAAAAATCCTCTTTAAGTTGGCTGAGAATTTGACTTAAAAGTGCCAAAAACATGAAATTTTTCTAAGTGTTTTTTCCCTCTTGCATTGTCTTTGATCATAAATCAAAATCCATTCATTTTTTAAACATAGTTAACTTTGGAAATTTTGTAGAACTTCTCAAGACCTTTCCAAAAATCTTTGAACCACTCCATTTGGATGTGTGGTTAGGAAGTTATGGCCTTGCCCCTTTCAAAACCCTAATTTCCCGACTTTTCAATTACTTCTCAATTCTTGATCCAATGGTCACCAAACTTCATGATTAGATATGAAATATAATTGGTAACATAATTGTATTCAATTTTGGATCAAAACCCCGTTGGTCAATAAGTTGACTTTTCAGTTAGACGAACCGAACGATCGAAAACCTCTGAATCGACTGTTAGCGTTCGGGGTTCCCTGAGACCTTGAAACTTTTTGAGGGGTCTTCAATAAGTCATATGAGCTTTATGGAACATGATTCCACCATTGGAATTCCATTTAAATCAAAATTCAAACTACAATTGACTTTTCTGATCAGAAACCCTAATCTGGGGTCCTAGACTGTTCTGTTCTTCTTTCTTGGGTAACAACCTCAAATTGGATTCATGCTTGACCCAATATATTATCTTTGATGAAGTAGAGAGTTGCTACATGGAGAATCAATCCAAAATCTTAACTGATCAAACCATAGAAACCCCGATTATCAACTGTTTGAAACCCTAATTCACCCGCATCTTAACAAAGATCAAACTTAAAAGGGGTTAAGGTTAGATAAACAAATGTTCATGCTTTAGCACTTGCACATATGCTCACATGAGTTACTTAAGATCAAATTTAATCACAACCATACAACTTAATATATTATAATCGTTAAACAGTCCCCTTACTTGATATGTATATAAGGAATATTATCAATAATTAGCAATCTTGGTTTTAGTTCAGATCGACCAATTTGCAATTTTTGTTAAGAGACTAATCATCATTTAATTTAGACTTTCGTGTTTTTTTTTATACTTTTTTTCTTCCAACTTTTATCTGATTTATTTTTAATCTTAGGTTGCATAGCCTCCGATTTTCTTGTACCTTTTACTTTATTATATTATTAATTAAAGTATGCTCTTGCATAATATAGTTTTCTTTAAAGATATGAAATTCAAATTTATCCCTATAAATAAGGTTTGCATGACTTGGTTCATATAACATTAATAAGATTGAATAATGAAAAACTAATACCTATGTTTATGAATTCATCATAATAACGCTTTTAGCATGAAAAACATGATTGATTCATAAAATAAATTATTTATGAAGAAACTAAATTAGTTAACATCAAAATATGCATGATTTATTGGGCTGTCTTTTTCTTTAAAAGAGTATCATGTTCAAAATGATTCTACCTTTACTCACACCAATATTTTATGAATTTGTCTATAAAATATCAAGTTTTATCCGAGACTAAGACATAGTTTATACCATAACTTTATCTATTCGATGTTTTTATATTTAATCATTTTATCTTCATCAATTTTTCATAGAAAATAATGCAACATACAACTTTGCGTAATACACAATGTAACAAGTTGAAAATATTAAAAAGATATATCTTACAAAATAAGTAAATTTGTTAAAGATAAAAGAAGTTAAAAGAGAAGTAATAAAAAAACTATGTCAAATTAACGGAAAATTTGATTAAACATTCGTTCATTTTAAAATTTCTTTTTATTTTTTTAAATATTTATATTTACACATCGCAATTTCAATTATAATATTTTTATTTAAAATTTCTTTTTATTATACCTAACAATTATTTTTATTTTTCTTAATTCCCCCAACTTCTTATAATATTTTCATATTTTTATTTTTGTAAAAAATAGATAAATGTTTATAACAAAATAATATTTTAAATTATTAAAATGTTTCAACAATATTCAAATAATCGATTGAACAATATCTCAAAGACAATATTTATAATAAAAAACTAGACTCTCTAAAACTTCAACCAAATCTACTAGTTTATAAATTTTCAAATTCTAACTAGATGAAATTTGTTTAATATTTTTATTAAAAAGATAATAATCTTTTTAAATTTAAAGGAGAAGATATTTCAAAGTCAACCCAAAAATTCAACTAAATCTATTAATTTATAAAATTTCAAATTCTAACCGATGAAATTTGTTTAATATTTTTATTAAAGAGGTAATAATATATATTTTTTTATAAACAAATATCGTATTGAAAAGGACACTAGGAGTGTCCAACCCAATAAAAAGGAGAACAAAGAGGGAAAGAAAACAGAATCCTAAACAGAAGACAGAAAACTATCCAAGTTCTCTCCCATCCTAAAGAAGAGATTGAATATGATACAATATTTTTAAAATATTTTTAAACTTAATATTTTTAAACTTAAAAGGAGAAGATATTTCAAAATCAACACCAAAAACACGTTTCTTTTAGATTTCTATATCATTTATTTGGTTGGTTGAGAGTTTTTTTTAGATCACATGAGTATTTAAGAAAGAGGGCATGAGGTGACTATTTATTTTAAAATGATATTTGGTTACTTAAAAATGAGATATTTTATGATTCTTATATATAATTTATTATATTAACAAAATTTATCTATTATTCAGCCCGATCCAAACCCTTCAACAAAACCCAAAACCCTTATTCTTTTATTTTCCATAATTATATTCTCTGCTCTCAATATTCTACTCTTTCTTCAGCTTTCTCTCAACGCCACTGAACAATGGCAATGGTGAAGTCTCCAAAGAAACATGTCAATCTTTTCTTTTCCCTGGACTGTGAACAACTTGCCAACAAAGTTGCTGCTCATTCACACAATAACATCACTCTCCAGAATATCAATTGGAGGTACTTCCTCTCTTTCTCTCTATTTCGGTTTTGATTTTTCATTTAGCTATGTCTCATGTTAAGCTTCTGCTGCTAACTGCTAATAGATTTGCGTATTTGGTCTTGACTATCAATTTTTTTATTTTTAAATAGTAAAGTTTGTATTTTTGACCAATTATTTTAATGTTTTAAATATCCTATTTTTTTGGTACTCTGTAAATGTTATGCTGAATTAACCATGCTGTGTCTTTTTGGTGTTAAGGTTGTGCTACATACCGCTAGCTACATTTTTTGGGTTTTTGGGACCTCGGTCCGTACAGGTGTTGTTCTTTAACATAAAAATGGTGAATATCGGCCGTTTTTGCCTACCGATCTGTCAATACGGTTTTCGCTGTTGCTGTCAATACCGTTTGTTTTGTTGCTGCCGTTTTTGCATACCAATTTGTCTGGTCGCTGTCAATACTTTGTCGCGACTGTTTTTGCATACAAATTTTTTCGCGGTCGCTACCTTTTCTTTTAGAACCTTGACTGCCATCAGATTTGTGTATTTGGTCTTATACATTCTTTAGGTTAAAAAGGTTTTATGTTTGGGTAAACTGAATTAAGCATGTTGTTATTAAAGGATTTCATTTATTAGAGGATTTCATCAATTAAATTCTAAGCATTAGTGTCATAGTAAACTGAATTAAACATGTTGTTATTAAAGGATTTCATTTATTAGAGGATTTCATCACCTAAATTCTATAGTACAATTTTTAGGTTTGGAGATGATACCTATATCTCACTTCAATAGGGTTTTATAAGAGATTTTAATTGTTGGTTGTCAGCTAGGGGAACACAAGAAATTCCCAATGTTCTGCATTCGGAACTTCCAGGTCTGTTTTAACAAAATTGTTAACGAATCAGTTTTTATGATTATCCAGGTCTTTTGCCGACGGGTTTCCAAATATATTTATAAATAATGCAGAAGAGCTCCGGGGTCAACATGTTGCCTTTTTGGCATCATTCAGCTCTCCAGCTCAAGTCTTTGAACAACTGTCTGTCATATACGCACTCCCTCGTCTATTTGTTGCTTCGTTCACATTGGTGTTGCCTTTCTTCCCAACTGGATCATTTGAGCGTATGGAAGAAGAAGGTGATGTAGCAACTGCCTTCACCCTTGCGAGGATGTTGTCAAACATTCCGATTTCAAGAGGTGGCCCAACTAGTTTAGTCATATATGACATTCATGCTTTGCAGGTTTGTGTTTTTAATGCATTCAAAGGAAGTTCCACTCTACGTTTTGCTATGTGCTGTATAATTTAAGGTTCTTTATGAATGCTATGGAATATACTTGTATTCTCTAGTTTAATTTGACTTATGTAGCATATTCGTGAACATTTTTCTTTTAACATTCTTACTTAAACTCTTAAGTGATGACTTCTTTTAAGAAACTTATTGAGTTTAGGAGCATGCTTAGGGTATGTACTTGATCTTTTAACAGTGTGCTATAGTTTTTTTAGTACTTATGATTTGAGATTTCTCAGGAGAGGTTTTATTTCGGAGATGAGGTTTTGCCGTTGTTTGAGACTGGTATTCCTCTTCTAAAGCAACGTCTGCAACAACTTCCTGATGCTGATAATGTGAGTATTATGCATTGCTTCGGTCATTTCTTTCATATGTAGGTCAAACCAAAAATGTTAAAACTTAGCATGTTTTCTACATTTCATGTAAATTCACATACTTGTGATTCTCATTTTTGTTAGTCTGAATTCCTTTTTGTTATTATCAGGTAGTTATTGCATTTCCAGATGACGGTGCATGGAAGCGATTCCACAAGCTGTTCGACAATTATTCAGTGGTTGGTCTCCAATAAGGATCTCTGTATTTAATTTATATTTTATTTCTTTTTAGTTTTCTGAATTTTTGGAGTGGCAGGTTGTATGTACAAAGGTACGTGAAGGTGACAAGAGGATAGTTCGGCTCAAGGAAGGCCATGTCTCTGGTCATCATGTTGTGATTGTCGATGATTTGGTCCAATCTGGAGGCACCCTAATCGAGTGTCAGGTAAATTATTAGTTTTTTACTCATAAAACGAGTATACATTTTTAAAAAGGTTTTGTATATCTTTGAAGATTACAGTTGTGTTTGCCAACCAAAAATGCAATTTAACTTCTCTCTCTTCCCTCAGAAAGTTTTGGCTGCCAATGGCGCAGCAAAAGTGAGTGCCTACGTCACACACGGTGTGTTCCCTAACCAATCATGGTTGCGGTTCACTCATAAAGATGGTTAGTCCTGTCTTAATTCTCAACAACTTCTATGCCGCTATGTTTTCATATATTTGAATGTTATTTCGATTTTATCTGTTTATTGCAGAAGCCTCGGAGAAAGCATTTGCCTACTTTTGGATCACAGATTCATGCCCAGTTACTGTCAAAGCTCTAGCAAATCAAACTCCTTTTGAAGTATTGAGTCTTGCAGGGTCAATTGCTAATTCCCTTCAAATTTGAAGCCAAAAAATGAGCTAAAGGGGTTCTCTTGTGCGACATTTATGAGTTAAACATTATTATTATATTATCCTTTCACTCATTCTGTGCCTTGCGTTGAGCACACTGAAACCTGTGAATTAAATTTCTAACATTCTGGACCCTATCTTATTGAACTATGTTATGTTGAGGGTTAACAATTGTGCTAGAAATTTGAATGCAAAATCATGTTAACTTTCGAGAGATCATGTCATGTGGCTTTGTGGCATAAACGTATCGAGTTTTAGTAGAATGTTTAGGATCACACATCCAATATTTCAATATATTTACTCCAACTTTTTTTGTTTCATGAATCAAATTTGCACACCTTTAAGATCACCTATACAGCAGTTATCACTTCTAGACCATATGCAGTTTGCCTTGGAACAATACTTGGTCCAACAACTGGATATTCATTCTCTAGCTTCTCGTCACAACCACCCTTTGACGAGCCTGAACATGTGTCGAATGATAATTGTTAAGAGTCTCGTATTAGATAATATATAGTCAGAACATGTGTTTATTAGTGGGGGCAATACTCCCTCTATCAACAAATTTTGTAGGGTTAAGTTAGGGTCCAACCACATTTCTCAACATGGTATCAGAACCTTTGGTTTAAAGATCCGGTAGGCCACTTACAATGAAGTTTCTGCTATCGGGTCACCCCCCAATTTTCACGTGTCAGATGTTCAGTCTTGGGTGTGAGGGTGTGTTAAGACATGTGTTTATAAGTGGGGCAATCCTCACTCTACCAACCAATTTTATAGGGTTGAGTTAGGCCCAATCACATTTCTCAACAATAATATTCACATTGTTGGATGGAAACTCTTTCTAAATGGTCACATAGAGAAACAGTCAGACGTACCCTTAGCGTTCCGTGAATAATATTCACATTGCTGAATAAATTCTTCTACTACATACAAGAAACCGAACCAGATAATAACTACCTGATCAATAGTTTTTAGGCCTTGTAAACGAAAGAGGATTCACTATCCACTCTTATCGTCGCTGATCAGGCCTGAATTCTGAAAATGCTTCACAAGTTCAGTCTTTCCTTGTCGCTATTATACGTGTAATCCCATTTGATCTCATGAAAAGCCTGCATAAATTTTCAAAAGCTAGCATTGAAAATACTTTCAAAAGAATAATTCTACTCATATTTCTTGCATGACAAGCTATCAACTTGAAAATTGGAGTATAGAAAAAAAAAGGTATAAAAACCTAATAAAGGGGATAACAAGTTTAGCAGAAAGCATATTTATGAGTGCATAGCCCAAATTACACTTATTTTGCAAGCACAAACAGACATTAATAAATAAGTAAACCTTGAAACACCAAACAAAGCCATAATCGATCCCTAATTTACCCCTTAAACTTACAAGGTTTAGGGATAACTGGATAATTTTGAGACTCAACCTTAACCTTCCTTTATAGTTGTTTATGCACTTACGTGTGATTTGATTTATGAACGTGTGATTTGATTTATGAATATTTATTTAGGTGTGTTATTTGTTTGATTTTACATTAAATATATGTTTATAAATATTATATGAAATTTGTCCAAAAAATGATCAAATAGAGCGGTCATCCCGTTATACCGTATCCTGCTATCCCATTTTTTAGGTCGGCTGCTCCGCGCCGCTATTCGGAAATGACTACTTTGGGCGTTTGAGAGATTGAATTTTAGAATTTAAGAATTTGAAGAACTGAAATGTAAAATGTTGTTCTGTGTGTGATTCAAGTGTGTGCTCATATTTGCAGACTGATTTCGAGTTTTGTTGGCTCATATCTGGTTTACATGGTAAGTTGATTAAATTTCAAAATGCAATTTTACAATTTTTTTGTTTTCATTTTTCAGGTTGTCAAACATAGAAAACCAAAGAAAATAACCCAACACTGGGTCCAGTATGCATGTGGCATCAAGGTCTTCCGACTCGCTGCACAGGTTATTGATTTTCAAACACATCGTCCTTGTTTGTTCTCGATTTGAATAATAAATCTGCATACAACTTGCATGCACATAATATTTTTTTAGCATAACCGTTAAAGTTTGCTATACATGTTATTAATGTATTCACCTTAAAAATAATAATTCGTTATTATGAGTTTTGTTACTGTGGTTCTTTTCAATATATATTGTTGCCTTTTCCAATTTGAGTATGGACTTCCAACTCTCATGAATATTATTTTATAGAAACTGGAACTCTATCATTCTTCTGTCAAAGTTATGTTTCATTCACTTTTATATGTATATTTGACCACTAAGATAAGATATTTATTGATGATTTGATCAAATTAAATAAATAAAAAAAGCTAATGGTAAATAAGAAATCATTTTTAAATTTACATGAATCAGAAGCACTCTACCCTGTTATTAAACTCGGCAGTTATCTCGGCACAGAACAGCAAAATCAAGAAAACCGCGTCAGGCCGTTCTGTTCCGTCACATATGGGTGACTCGGCTGGAACGAATGCAATAATGGGATTGGGTTCAGAACGAGATTGGTAACATAGCTACCATTAAAAAAACACCAATATACAATCAATATATGTTATTCGAGACTATTATGCCGAAACTTCTTGTGAATCATGGAACATTGCTTAAGGGTAAATAGAATTATGCTATTCGTGAATTTGTTTATCCATAATTCACTCATAATAGAATATGCATTCATGCAAATTAATGAATTGTGTGCGAATGGTTAGATCAGTGAAGGAATGCTTGAAGGAATTAGGCCAGGGTAACTATGCTTATGAAACTCTTAGCAGCTGGAAATTTCTTATAAGTTGCATCAAGTTTCTTCTGTGGCTTGAATGTTGAAACTGATTCTATGTAAATGACATTTAATCTGGGAATGGAAATTGATAAATGCATCAATTATTTGTCAGTGAAAGAATTTCATTCAAAAAAGGGTTTTATATTGAAAATTATACACTGAATGAAGGATGTTAATTTTTCTACTTCTGTGCATATATTGCACTCCAGTTACCAACTGTGGTGTTCTTAGAATGTTCTCAACCATTTATTTTTACCATATGGGAGTGTAATTAAATATTTGTTAAGTGGCATCAGCTATATTTGTGTCTGAAGAGTTTTTCGATACGTAAGAAATGAAAGTTGTTACAAATATTATATCTCACGCGACTAACAAATTCCAACATTTATAACTTTATTATTTGCATCATATTGATTGGAGGTAGCTACACAATGTTCTTGAACCTTCATCTAATATCCTGTCTTGGTAAATCAGGATACAAAAGCTGAGGGAAGAGGTAGAATTGCTCGGATTCAAAGGAGGCTACTTGTTGCAGAAGCTGAGGAAAGGATTATGCAGTATCAAAATTATGTAGAGCAAGGATCGGTATGAACCTATACCCGACTTAATTTAATCTACTTCTCCCAAAATGAAGTTTCAAGTATATACACATACACAACATTTTATGCAAGAATACTTATGACAGTGGGTTTACCATATATGTCTCTTACAGGAGAGAGATGCAAAGTATACGTTTGGGTTGATACTTTATAGCTTGGATCGTCTATACAGTGTTGTGAAGAGACACGCCGAAGATTCTGGAGAGTGGCAGCGGTTAGTTCTAATCTCTCATGGATTTAGATTTATATTACCTTGTTATATCAGTGCAATAAAAATATGAATATTGACATTTAATATTATGAACAGTTTGCGACAAGATATAATTAAATTGGCTAGTCCTCGCCTGCAAACAGACACCAAGCTCATTGTGATGTCAAACTTGAAGATCCTCTACGACTGCTTGCTTCCTGTTCTCAAATCTCGGTAGCAAATTTTCCCTTGTTAAAGATGGATCTCTTTTCCTTTGAAATCCAATTTTGTTCTTTTGAAATCCAATTTTGTTCTTTTGATACCCAATTTTGTTGTAAATGCTGAACCACAACTTTATTTTGTAGTGATTAGTAAAATTGTTTATACTTTTGTGCATATTTTTTTGGTACAGAATAATACACCAAAGTTACACACATCATCACTCGATGGAATCGCCTATTTGCAAAACCCATCCAACCTAACACCCTCTAAAAAAGATCCAATCCATGGGATAATATGCTTTGCTAGTATTAATATTAAGCGCCAACTCTCCTATATTACCTTTTGCCTTCCGCTTTAGGGCATGAATAATCTCAATAACTATCATCGTGTTATCAAGAATCGACCTCCCTTTCACAAATGCCGATTGTTCCTCTGATACACATTTGGGTAAGTAACCCTTCATCCTATTTCCTATAAGCTTGGACATCATTTTATACATTATATTGAACAACGAAATAAGGCGTAGATCCTTCATTTGAGTGAGCAATCCTTCATCCTATTTCCTAGAAGTTTAGACACCATTTTATACACTATATTGCACAACAAAATAGGGCACAAATCCTTTGTAGATTGAGGGTTCTCACACTTCGAAATGAGGAAAATTTAGTGTCATTTAGTTTGTACGGGAAGAAATCTCTCTCCAACCAGTTGGTAACAACAATGTATATATCATCACCACTCATACCCTTTAATTGTTGATAAAAAACCGAATTAAATCCATCCAATCCTGGCAATTTATCTGGATGCATTTGAATCAAAGTTTTGTATAATTCCTCCATCAATATTGGCTCCATCAACTTCTCATTATCCTCTTGAGACATCCTCTTCTAAATAAGTAACAAAACAATGATTTTCTTCTTTGAAAGAGAAAAGTTTACTGAAATACTCCTTAGCCACTTCACACAACCCTGTTTGTTAAAAGGAAAGCATTAGTTGAACCAAATATAATATCATCAACATAAACTTGGACAATTAAGATGTCATTCTTAAGTGTCTTTATGAAAATGTAGTGTCTACTTTTCCTTTATGAACGCCACTTTTTAACAAAAAAATACCCAGTCTCTTATATCAAGTTCTACGAGCTTGTTTGAGTCTATAGAGTGATTTCTTTAGTTTGAAAACATAATTTTGGTGGAATGGGTCCTCAAACCCAGGTGGTTATTTCGCATACACTTCTTCAGAAATAACTCCATTTAAAAATGCACTCTTAACATCCATTTGGTATAAAATAATGTTATAATTAATAACATAAGAGATAAGTAACCTGATTGCCTCTAACCTTGCAACTGGTGCAAAAGTTTCAGAGAAATCTACACCTTCTTGCTAACTGTAGCCTTGAGCTACAAGTCTAGCCTTATTTCTTACCACTTATCCTTCCTCATTGAACTTGTTTTTAAATACCTATTTTGTTCCAATATTATTCTTCTACAAATGTTTGGGTACCAGATCCTAGACATCATTTCTTTGAAACTAATTCAACTTTTCTTGCATTACCATAATCCAACCATCATCAGAAAGTGCTTCATCAACCAAAGTGGGTTCAGTGATGGAGAGTAGTCGCAACATTGAATGCTTTTCTCTAAAGGCATACATAGACTTCTAGGGCTATCTTTGTTTCCAAGAATGAACTCTTCTGGATGAGAAGATTTGTACTTGAAGGTCTTCTTGGATTGTGATGCATTTGAGATGCCATCTTGAGCTTCTTCAGATTCTTCAACATCTGGATGAGCTTTTGAGGTTGGATCAACTTCTTGATCACTTGCTTCTAAAGTTATGATAGCTTCTGATGGATTTTTATCTTATAAACTTACAACTTTTGGACCTCTAGCTCCTTATGTATCTTCAGATACACAAATTTCTAAAAAAGTTTGAACTAGCTGTGACATTTTACTGTCATGCTCTTTATCATCAAATTTGGTGTGTATTGACACTTCAACCATATTGATTTCAGAGTTATACAACCAGTTTTCCTTTGAACTTTCAGAGTGTCCTAAAAGGTACCCTTATGAGCTTTGACATCAAATTTCTTCAGATATAATTTAATGTTTAAGATGTAACTTGTACATCCAAACTGATGAATATAAGAAATGCTTGGCTTTTTTTTCTTTGAACAACTCATATTAAGTCTTGTTCATAATAGGTCTAATATAGATTCTATTCTGAACATAACATGATGTGTTCACAAGTACTTAGGTAAGTCATTTTCATGGATCACGATTCTGGACATTTTTTGTAAGGATATGTTCTTTCTCTCTATAACTCCATTTTGTTGTGGAGTTTTAGGAGAAGAGAACTCATGGAAAGTTCCATGTTTTTTTTACAAAAAAGTTCAAATGACTTATTTTCAAATTCACCACCATGATCACTTCTTACCTTTAATTTTTCTTTTTATTCCTTTTCAATTTGTACTTGTATGTAGAAGATGTTGAACACATCATATGATTCATCCTTAGTTCTGAAGAATTTAACGCATGTCCATCTGCTATATCATCAACAATGACTACTCCATATCTCTTCCTGTTGATTGATGCAGTACTAACAAGACCAAATAAATCAATGTGAAGTAACTCTAAGGGTCTAAAGGGAGAGACAATGTTTTTAGTTTTGAAAGACCTTATAAACTTTTTTTTTCAATCTACAAATAAGTTCTTCTTCTTTACAATTTTTTATATATTTCAAAACATTTGTTAATTGCCAAACAAAACACACGTGTTCTGTTTCCTACCCGGTTCAGGAGAGGTTTCAGAGATATATCTCTTGAATGCGATAATAGGGCAGTACGAAAATGTATCTCTGAAATTAGCACTAATACTAGTAATACATGATAGAATTTTTTAGGTTCACATTTGTCTAGAACTTCTATAAATTAGGGTCTCTTGTTTTTTTATTTCATAAAAACAAAAAAATGTCACAAATAAACATCATTTGGTATGTCGCAAATGTCTCATTTTCCAGTGCGACACCCGAGCAAAAATTTAAGCTCAATAAGTACACCTCTTTTGTAGATATGCAATACGAGGTGGTTAATCTACTACATTACAGAGAAAATAAAAAAATTATGAAGTTAAAGTATCGTTCACTGTCAATTAACAACGAATGCAAAATTGATTTCAACAACTATAAGCTTAAGATAGACGCAGATGTAAGAGTTATGTGAAATACGTTTTTTCCGTTTTGAAACAAAAGTTTCGATCGAGATGAAAGTGATGATTTCAAGACTGGTCAAAGATATTGTGAAGATGTTGAAGCATCCACCTGTATATTGAAATGTAATGTTTTATTTTATGTTGAAATCATTTGTGTTATGAATGGTAATATTTTGCCAAAATACAAATTTCTGATTTTTTCTTCAACATCTTATTTTATTTTATATTGATTTTTGATTTGTGTTCAGGATGCGCCGAAAAGTATATATTCAAAATCTGAAAACATTTTAGTATTTTTATATGGTACATTAGTAATATATAAGATATTTTTAAAAATTTCCTTAAATTAAAAGCAAATAGGTGGTACTAGTATGCGATAAGAAACTCAAATATTTATATTTTTCTGATATTTGAAGTATGTAGACACGAGTTCCATCTAATTTAAGATAGACAATTTTTTAATTTAATTTAAATCTTTAAAAATATCATAGTATAAAATAATTTTACAGTTTTTTTAATGAAAAATAGTTTTTAAGTTATGGAGCAAATTTTTTTATATTTTCTCACAGTCTTTTAAAAATAACTACCTAATGCTACATTTTAATAAGACGGCCTTATAAAATTAATTTATGTTTATTTTATTAACTTTTCTTTAATAATACAAATAAAATAAAATGTAACAAAAATTTATTAACTTTAAAATAAGGTTGATTCACTTTGAAAGAAATTCTTTAATTTTCATTTTAAAAAATAGAATTTTTCACCTAAATAACCAATATTTCATCCACTAAATTCTAATATACTCAACATTTCATCATATATATCAATCTATTCATGTTTTACGTTTTTTTTTTTAAAATTGTAGAGGGCGACATGGGTGTTGGAGTCACCCTTATAAATTATAGGAGAGTGTCATCCCCTTTGGAAGCATCCTATAATTTATAAGGGGGGGCGTCATCCTCTTTGGAAGCACCCCTTATGAGTTTAATGAGGGCGACATCCCTTTGGAGCCCCCTATATATCACTTAATTTTTTAATTCTAATATAAATAATATAATTAATATTTAATATTATTTTAGACCAAATTTTTTTTTGTATAAATAGTTAGACTTGTTTCATTTAAATTAACATTGTTTCATCCAAATTTAAGAGAGTGAGTCATATATCTTAAAAGATATGGACATGTAATTTTTTCAAGAACGAAGCCTTCGATAATGATGATGTTTTGGAACATCCAGAGTTTAGAGCAACTACGAAGAAATTTGAATCGGTGATTAGAAGGAGACATTTCAAATGGTGAAAGCATTAGGAGTATTGAAAGACTTGTCTCGTACTTCTCCGTTGAAGACGAAAATATACGGCGGGAGTGGGTGCGAATTAGAGATGACAACGCAGTTAGGTCTATGATGTTTGGAACTGATGATATTAGTTTGATTGTTGTTATATCTTAGTTTATGTTGTAATAATCGTTATATTTTTAATGATTTGCGCCCCCATTAAACTCATAAGGGGTGCCTCCAAAGGGGACGACGCCCCCTTATAAATTATAGGGTGCCTCCAAAGGGGACGACGCCCCCTTATAAATTATAGGGTGCCTCCAAAGGGGATGACACCCCCTATAATTTATAAGGGTGACTCCAATACCCATGGCGCCCCTATACAATTTAAGAAAAAAACGTGAAACATGAGTAAATTAGTATATATATATGATGAAATGTTGGATGTATTGCAATTTAGGGGGTGAAATGTTGGTTATTTAGGTGAAAAATTCAAAATAATAATTTTATTTTAAAAACGAAATTCAGTAATATATACCTTATTAAATATAGTAGAACAGTAAATGAAGACAACTAACAATTACATCAATTTTCTCCTATATTTAGTACAACAAACAATTATACAAAACTAAAAAACAGATAAAAATAGCTATTAAAATTCAAATGAAAAACATCATACTAATGAAGAAAATCCATGCATTAAACGGTCTCCAGTTTATGTTTTAAAAGGTGTGACAAGACAGTTTAACTAGAAAGTTGTTATTTATGGATACAAACAACCAGAAACAACATCTTAAAACCATGTTGTCAAAAACAACTTATTATATTAAAGACACATTTTGTTGCAATTCTTATCAAATAAACTTTTTTACAATCTTACACTCTTCGATTCTATCTTTTCCATTCTCTCAGAGAAATGGAGCAGATAGATTCGAAGAGTGTAAAATATATGACTGATATGATATTAGATCATACTATTTTTCCGTTTATAAGTATCAATACCACCAGTTCCGATAGAGACCTGAGATTTTTAGTACTCGATGTTTGTATCGACATGCCACCAAAGATTGTATCAGATGGAATTTGGGCTAACCGTGATCATGGTGTAAAGCCAATGAAATCAACTCTGCCATTGTTAGAGCTGCAAATTCTTACTATCTTTGCCGTTACTCAATGCTTTCATTTGGTTCTTAAGCGACTCGGAGTCCCTTATTTCGTTTCACAGATCATGGTAAGAATAATTCTTAACCGTTTGCATAACGCGAAACATGCAAAATTTTATCATCTGAGTTGTACTTACGAGCTAGGGGACAAATTTTTTGCAGGCTGGTTTGGTTTTAGGTCCTTCGTTGAAGATTTCAAATTCATGGAATCATTTCAAGAACCGCTTGTTTCCTTACGGTTCTGAAGATGTAATAGGCGTGCTATCGATAATTGGTTATGGATTATTCCTGTTTCTAAATGGTGTGAAAATGGATGTCAGCATGATAACAAGAACAGGTAGAAAAGCATGGACGATAGCGTTTTGTTCGTTTGGGATTCCGACGTTTCTTGGTCTCGTAGTAAGTTACTTATTCTTAGAAGATTGGCAAAACTACCTAGGAGAATACGAATCGAAAAATCTTCCTGTTATAGTTATAGGACAGAGTGGTTGTTACTTTGCTGTCATAGCTTCATTGCTCTCTGATCTCGAGATTCTTAACTCAGAACTCGGACGTTTAGCGCTCTCAACATCTATGGTTATGGATGCTTTCTACTCGATTGTTTCAGGACTCGGCACTGCTTTTATTAGCAGCATTAAAACCGATTCGCATGATGTTGATGATGGAAAAGGACTCGGTAAAGCTCTTTTAACTGTTTTCTATTACTTCTGTTTCTTAGGAGTGACTCCTCTTTTGTTGCGTCCTATAATGAAATGGTTTGTCCGAAACACGCCAGAAGGTAGACCGATGAAGAAAACATACGCCTATATTGTGTTCATCATGGCTCTTGCAGTTGGAATGTTGGGGCTAACAGCACGCCAAAGTGTTTTAGCTGGATTCTTAATTCTCGGTCTAATTGTTCCCGACGGTCCTCCGTTAGGAACCGAAATGATTAAGCAGTTGGAGTTGTTTTCGACTTGGTTTCTTTGTCCTGTTTTTGTCACAAGCTGTGCTATGAAAGTTGATATCGGTGTACATGTTGATAGCAAGTTGATTCTTGTTTGGGTTGGGATTATTGTTCTTGTTCATTTGTTTAAGATGCTTATGACAATTGGAATTTGTTGGCATTGTAACATGCCTAAGACTGATGGTTTGTGTCTTGCTCTCATGTTAAGCTGTAAAGGTGTTGTGGATTTTTGCACCAATGTGTTTCTTCATGATGCCTTGGTAATTAATTACTTTAACTAATAATACCTAAAATTCATTGGTAATTTAAAATTTGCATGAGTTCTGAGAATGTGTTTCTCTCGAGGTCTCAGGTTGTTTCAGGACAATTTTATAGTTATTGAATAAAAGTTGTCTAATTTTTGTCTCCTATAATTCTTATGCAGCTTTTGAGCAGTGAAGCACTATCTGTTATGACTTTAGCTGTGTTGGTGATGGGAACCACAGCGCGAATCGGTGTGAAGTTCTTGTATGACCCTTCAAGAAAATATGCAGGTTATCAAAAAAGGAGCATCTTGAATTTGAAACCAAATTCAGAGCTTAGGATAGTTTCATGCATCCACAAACCAAGTCACATAACTCCAATCAAGAATATTCTTGAGATTTGCACTCCAACAACAAGCAATCCATTGGTAGTTCATGTATTGCATCTCATGGAGCTTGTTGGAAGATCCTCTCCCATTTTCATCTCGCATCGCCTTCAAGAACGGCTTGGTTCAGGTCACCATACTTTTTCTGAGGATGTTATTGTTACTTTTGATCTTTTCGAACACGACAATGCAGGTATTGCAACAGCGAATACCTACACGGCTATATCTCCGTTGCGTTTTATGCACGACGATATCTGTTATCTTGCATTGGACAAAGTGGCGTCAATAATCATTCTCCCTTTTCATTTGAGATGGGCAGAGGATGGTTCTATTGAATCCACGGACGAGAATATTAGGGCTTTAAACACCAAGGTTCTCGAGAGAGCACCATGTTCAGTAGCGATCCTTGTCAATCGGGGAGACTCTTCATCTATCAGCATAAACGATAATATGAAGGAAATCGCGCTGGTTTTCTTAGGAGGTCCAGATGATAGAGAAGCACTGTGTTTGGCGAAAAGGGCTATCAAAGAAAACACTTTTCACTTAGTAGTATATCACTTGGTTTCATCAAGCAAGAATGATGAGTTCAGTAGTTGGAATGTTATGCTTGATGATGCAATACTAAAAGATGTTCAAGGAAGTTACGGTAGTCTAGATAATGTGACATATGATAGAGTAAACATTGAAAACACTTCAGATACAACTGCATTCATCTCAGATATCGCGAATCAGTACGATTTCATTATCGTCGGGAGACGCAACGGGATCAAATCGCCTCAGACCGCTGCACTTGAAGATTGGACCGAGTATCCTGAGTTAGGTGTGATCGGTGATTTGCTTGCTTCACCGGATACTAATACCAAAGCTTCAATTTTAGTTGTGCAGCAACAAGTAACATTTAGGCCATGATGTTTTTACACAAACACAACAATTTTCTTCTATGCATCATTCTAGTTATCTCAATTTTCTTCTATGCATCATTCTAGTTATCTCAATTTTTTCATCAAAACTTTACACATTCATGTAATGTAAATATTCATTTGAATTCAATAGTGAGAATCAGTTATTAGCGTACCATAGTCCATCTGTTACAGAAGTGAAATTTCATTATCATAAGAAAAATAAATTTAAAACTGGAAAATTTGACAAACTATCATTTATCTAAATCAAACGGTAGCACAAGTTTGTCATAATAATCAATCAAGTACTCAAACAAGAACACAACTTTAAGTAAAAAAGCACATGTCAGGACCGAAAGCATCACATAATTCAAATGCCGATCTCTCAAGATACAAATAAATGTTCATGAAAGTCAGAAATAATGTCTTCCGGTTTAATTCCCTCCTTTATTAACTTTCTAATGGACATAAGCTGCAAATAAAACTAACAGCTAGTAACACTTGCTTGTTGCTAGAGATCTTCAATCCTGCAAAAGAAAAGATTGAAAACAAATATGTCTTGGTTACGATCAAGGGAAAAATGAGTTTCCACACCTCGACTTGACTATAAGTTATTTTAGTAGTTTTAGCTTTAGGAACAAGCAAAACAGATAAGTTACAAATAAAAGGAGTTGATACCTCGTCATCATCGTCGTCATCACCTCCAGCACCCTTATCTTTCTTAAGATGAGTAGTACCGCCTACTTTGCTGATTGGCAATTTCATTCCACCAAAGGGAGTATCAACATCAATGTTACCTTTCATGGTGTAACCGAGTCCTTTTCCTCTAATCATATCCCACAACGCAGAACCGAAATCCTTAGGCCTAAAGGTAATCGGAACATCAATGTAACTTATTCCGTTTTTCTCAAGATTCGCAGATTTACTGAGCTGTGCACCTCCAATGTTATCATCGCCAAGCCAAACCTCATAATCAAGTGCATTGAGACCTAGATCAAAATCATTCATGTTTTCCAACTTCAAATGAAGATTCGCAATCGTCTCTTCCATTGAAAACTTTTTGAACTGAATCTTATCAATATCAACATCAGGCTTATACGGAATCGGAATTTTTCCTGTTTTATCCAATGGTAACGTAAACCTTCCCAAGACAGGAACATCGAAGATAAGATCAACCTTAATCAAATAAGGAATAATACTCCCGGGTTTAATATCAGCATATGTTTTCTTAATATCATCGTAAATCAAAGTAAGAGGAATTTTCACAGTTTCCTCTCCATGAGAATGGATAGTACCTGCATCCGGTATCAAACCGGAAACGAGCTTCCTTCCATCACTCTCAATCAAATAATTAATATCAATCAAAGGAATTGGAACCGGATTAGGGTTCTTAATAAGAACATCAACAACAAGATCTATCTTATGAAGATTAACCGTTGGAATGTGAATCCCTTTAACATCCGCAGTCGGTTTCCCGATTCCAATAACTCCCTCAATTTTCTCACCAATGTCATGAATGAAATCCTTCACTTTCTCAACAAATCCGTCATTCTTTTCCTCTTTATCATCTTCCTTGTCTTTCTCAGACTTGAACAAACCCCTTTCCGACACTTCTGGGACATCATCGGACTTCGACATTTCGAATCAGTATAGCAATCAATCAACGCTGCTCAGGAATCAAGATCCAATCCAATTACACAACAAATCAAATTCAAATCAATCATAAACTCATAAGATCATAATTAATCAGATCACATAAGCATTAATACAAAAAATTGGATCAAAACTGAACAACACTGCAACATTGTGGATCAAATCAATACAGATATAGATTAGTATTAGATACATAAATGTTATTAAAAATATAAACTTTAGATTACTATTGAATAAAAAATGCAGAAAAAAATTAAAATTGCATATCAATTGAGTAGATCATAAGATAATATGAGAAATAAAAAAATTAAAAAAAATATAGAAATTTGGTTGGAGTAGAGAAAGTACCTGAAAATTGAGATGAGATTGGTGAAGAAAGAGAGATTATGAGTGTGAATATTCAAGTATAGTGAGATGAAGAATTTGAGGGAAGAATTCGATAAGAGAATGAACGGTCAGATATTTGGCACGAAGAAATGAGGAATGGTAGCCGTTGATTGAAGTCCTAGAATTAGTTTAATGATTTACTGTGACTACTTCAAATGATGATGAACAGTTCACTATCCAAAGGATGGGGTCCACACGGAAACTACACCGACCAACCACCTTTTTCATTTTTAATATCTCTATAAATTTTTTTTATCAAGATTATGTTGACACCATTTTCTACACCGTACACTCAATTTACTGTTCACAAATATTTGAACAAATTTTTCAGAACATGATTAATAGTGTGTATTTTATTGGTTAATGAAGTAGTGAAAGTTGTTAATAAATTATAGGTAAAATAATTGGTTAATGATGTAGATTTTTGTGGTTAATGCAACTGTGAAGTTGGTTAATACGCAATCTTATATTTGTGTTATAAAATAAATTTTAAAAATAAATATTTTTTTTTTAAAAATTAATATTTTAAAAAATATATATCATTTTAATTAAAAAACACTGTTCACCGTGGTGAATAGTATATACGGTGTAAGTATTGGATGTAAAAAAGGGTGTAAGAATAACATTTTTGTTTTTTTATTTCTAATATGAGACTTTTAAATAGGCTTTAATCATGATATTCAAAATCCTATTTAAAGTCACATTTATGGAGTGAGCTTTTATGATTTACCAAACGGATACATGTTTATCATGAATGAGGAATATTTTTAAATTACATAGTCACAAAGTTTTTACATCATCACATTACAAAATACAAAATTAAAGGAGAATTTTATTACATCTTTACATTAATCCGAAAAAAAAGTACAAAAATGATATTTTTTTAGTGTGCATTACATTTTAATAAAATAAAAAGTTTTTTTATTACATAATAGCTAGTGTACCATTTAATCATGAAGAAATTCTAAAAAGAACAAAAATGAGGAAATGGCAAAAGATTGTAAACTAGATTCTTTCATTTAATCAACAAATTAAATAAATTAGATAAATTTTTTTTAACAAAGATTGTACTAACGGTTAAAAATTCAATACAACTTATAGAGAATTTCATTCAATCAATCTTGATGTCAAGATTGTTTCAACTCACGTAATGACAATGAAAAGAAAGTTTAGAAAGAAAGAAAGAAAGTAAACGTTGGAGAAAAAGAAGATGAACCATTTTTTGCAGATAACTCTCTGCCCACATGTCGCTACGCGAAAAATGACACTGAGTCGCCACCTGATTTTATTTATCCCAAGGAGGGAAAGGGAAATAACGATAAAACCTTTAGGAAAAGAGCATGGTCATCGCAACCAAGTTTTAAGGTTCGGGAGTCGGTTATGCGAGGGAAAGGTATTAGCACTCCCTCACATCCATCGTACTTGATAGAAACCTTCTAAGTTGTCTAGCTTGAATGGGTGTTTTAATATAAAAGTTTGCTTGCTTAAAAGAAAAGGGGTTGGGCTTTTTTATTAGAGTGCTCGCCAAGGATTGTGACCCTTGTGCCTACGTATCCTCACTTAAAAGAAGTGAAGAATCAGAACTCCGTAGTTCGGAGGCTTGTGAAATGGTTGTTTGTTGGTTGATTTTATACCTTAAAAAAGGGTTTTCGAATTGATGCCCTAAGGCAAAAAGAAGTTTGACGAGTTGATGTTATTTTTAGGTTTTTTTGAGAAAAACATGTTCTTGATTAGGATCACACTAAAGACTTTGGATAGAGATGAATGTTTCGAATAACCAAGTCAAGCGCCTTGTATTCAAAACATTCGAAACGAGTGTATGAGGGTTCCATTCTCATTCCTTCTCCACCACTTTAAAGCTTATGGCGTATAAACCTAATCGTATCTTTATTTTATTTTTTTTGGATTTTTTATGAGAAAAGTACCACTTGATGTTGGATCAAGGGTTTTATTGCTTGTAAAAATATTTGAAGTGATGCAAACAAGGTCGATGGTGACGCACAAGACAATCGACTTACAAGGGTGAAAAAGCCTTGATAAAACCGAAAGTTTGTTTTTGAAAATAGATTTTAGAAACAAAAGTCAAAATGACCGTAATAGTAACCATATACAATGGCCGTACAACCACATCGGGTTAGTCGGCTTGAAAAAAAACAAGTCATGAAAAAAAACAGCATGAATTTTTTTTTTTGGAAAAAAACTAGGGAAAGTTCGTTGTGCGAACCTTGCAGTGAAGTTGCCCAGAAAAACAGCAAGAAGTTCGTTGTGCAAACTTCCTAGCGAACATGCACTATTCACAATCAGAGGCGAAAGGCACTGAAGTTCGCTGTGTGAAGCTGCCTAGAAAAACAACCAGAAGTTCGTTGTGCGAACTTCGTAGCGAACGTGCACTATTCACAAACAGAGGTGAAAGGGGGAAAAGTTCGCAGTGCGAAGGTGCCAGCGAACAACTCGCTAGCTAAAAACAAGGGAAAACTGACTGTTCAGTGACACTTTGAGTACCACAAAAACTTGTTCGCTAGGCGAAGGGAATGTTCGCAGTATGAACATGACAGTAAAAATGAGTATTTTTCAACTCATTTCACTATGAAAACTACGTTATGCTCTTCTTTTTTCTTACTTTTTACAACAGTTCTTGGTCACTCTTGGGACCTTATTACAGTATGAATAACACAAATATCATTTAAGAAAGAGAAAAATAAAAACATGCAAATATGTAAAGAGATAAGAGTTTGAAAGAAAGGATACCCAAGAGCTACTCTTCTCCTTCTAATCGCCAATGGCTTTTGTTGGATGTGCTCTATGATTCACCTCCTTCTTCTGGTTTTCTATCCCTCTCTTGTTCTCTCAATGATTTTTTTCTCCTTTCTCAATCTCTTTTTTCTATTTTTTTTATAGTTCTCTTGTGTTTTTCTATCTCTCTTGATTTTTCTGGTTTTTTCTCCCCTATCTCTTGCTCTATCTCCCTTTTTCCTTTGTTTGCTACTGCTCCCTCTCTTTTTAAGCTCAGCACCTTAGGGTTTCCACTTGTTTCAAAACTTCAGATTTTTCATTGAGAAATGTCTCTTACCACTTTCTTGATGTCACTCTCTTTCTTTCTATTTTCATGTATGTTGCCTTGATGTATTTTTGCTGCTGCACTTGCCTAGCCTGTCTTTTTTCTGTTGCACTTTGTATTGCTCACAAATCTTGTACCCATTTGTTGGCTTGTGCTTGGACTGTCCTTGTGATCAATGTTACTACCTTTGATAGAATTTTGAAATTATGATATTTGATGTGTAAATGTATCACCATGAGTTTATTCCTTTGGTTTTGTGACATGAATTGTTTGGTTATGAGACAATTTGTCACTTCTTGCATGAGACTGTTTTGGATCACATTAAAAATGCCCATGACTAAGCATGCATAGTCTTGATCTTGACATGTTCCAATGTTAAGTTGTATCTTAATTATTTTCCTTGGATGTTTGTAAGCATAATGAGGAACATGTGAACTTGATGGGGAATGAAGGGTACCATAGCATGAAGTTGATTAGAAGCTTGAATTAAGATTAGAAATAGCTTAATTTTCTAAGCATTACTTAGAGTTAGAAACTTTGTAACAAATGTGACATTCTTGCAATGTCATAAAATTCCCCTTTGTAATATTCTTGAATTCATGAATCTTGAATTTGGAATGATGGATCTTCCTTATGCCATTGAATTTAAAATGAATGAAGTCTTGAATTATGAACTTGTGATCTTGACTTATGTCTTGCAAATTTGAATTCCACTTGAACATAGAATTTGAAACAAAGTTGGATGAAGAAATCTTGAATTAGGCCTTGCACTTCATGTTCATTAGGAATGTTGATCTTGAATATCTTAGTATTTTCAAGTAACTTCTCCTTGAAGGAATCTTCATGAGTAGACTTTTCAATTTGAACCAAACCTTAGATGATGAACCTTTTCTTCCATGTAGCCCATGATAAGCGATTTATCTTATTTGGAATGGAAAACAACGAAGTGACCCAATCCTCACGTTGTGAACCCACATGCTCGATATGCAATAGAAATATGTATGATATGACGAACACAGGGTATGAAAGGCTAAAGGTGAAAATGAGGGCGTGACACCACAAATTGTGAAAATTCTGTTATTTCACTTGCAACTGCAAACTATGAAATACAAAATATAATGAGATGAGATGAGATGTTTATAAAACAATAGTTTCTCCCTATTTATAGATTTAGGTTAGCTTGCACCCCATGTCAAGGTTCAAACTATAAAAGCCCAAAAAAATCTAATATAATATTTCTAAATCAAATCTGATATTTCTATATCAAATATAATCTTTCTAAAACAATGAATTACATAGTTAACATACCACATAATTTATTGTGTCAAAACTATCTACATTAATCATAGACTTTAGCTTCTTGAACACTTCGACTGACATTTCCTTCGTCATGATGTTTGCAATTTGATTCTCAGTTCTCTAGTGTTCCAAGTTCATCTTCCCTTCTGCTACCTGCTCTCAAAGATAATGGAACCTCATTTTGATGTGCTTGTTTCGACTATGTGCTATTGGATTCTTTTCCAAGTTGATCGCTGACATGTTGTTGATCTTCATGGTAATTGCTCTATGACTCTTCGCTGTGATCTCTTCGACCAGGTTCACCATCTAGTTTGCTTGACATGCATAAAGAGAAGCAGCTATATATTCTGCTTCGCATGATGACAATGTAACTACTGCCTCCTTTATTAAAATCCAAGCAACTGGAGCACCACCTAGCATAAACACATAGCCAAATATGGATTTTCTATCCTCAACATCACTACACCAACTAGAGTCGGTGTATTCCACTAACTTGCATTATTTTCCTTCATCAGCTGCAGGAAACAAAATACCATAGTCGAAAGTCCCTTTCAGATACCTCAATATCCTCTTTGTTGTTGCTAGGTGTGATGCCTTTGGCTTCTGCATGAATCTACTTACCATACCCACACTATATGCTAAGTCAGACCTTGTGTGACAAAGGTATCGAAGTGACCCAATAATTCTTTTATATTGGGTTAGGTCGACATCATCTTCATCTGAATCTTTCGATAGTTGCAATCTGGTCTCAGCTGAAGTCGAAGTTGGGTTGCAATCTTGCATCTTAAATCTCTTGAGTATTTCACCTGCATATCTTCTTTGGTGCATCATCAAAACTTTACTACTCTTTTAGGATTCGATGCCAAGGAAATATGAGAGATTTCCCAAGTCTGACATTTCAAACTCCTCACTCATTGCTTTCAGCCACTTCGAATCTTTCAATGCCTCAGCTGCATTAACCAGTTCGACATTTGTGTAGAAAGTATAGTTTACCAACTCACCTTTTTCATCAACCACATAATCTGATGTAATCACAAATTCTTGCAACCTTTCAGGCATGTATCTTGTTCGTTGAGGTCTGCCTGGGCCAGCTTCATCTCTGACTTCTTCCTGTCGAACTTCACTTTCAACTTCAGTGGCTGGTTCTTCACAAGAGATTCTCACCGAATTCTTCTTGACATTCTCAGTCTATCCCATTCTTTAAGCTCATTTATGATTATGTCCCTGTTGATCACTACTTGCTTATTAACTGGGTTGAACAACTTGTAACCTCCAGTCGAATGATATCCTATAAATATCATCTAATTCGATTTATCATTAAGCTTCCTTCTCAATTGATCTGACACATGTTTATATGTTATAAATCCAAACACCTTGAAGTGACTAAGGCTAGGATTGACACCAGACCAACATTCTTCTGGTGTGACTCCTTCAAGCTTCTTTGTTAGACATCTGTTTAATATGTATATTGCTATCGAAATCGCTTCTCCCCATAATTCTTTGGGTAGATGCTTTCCGTTCAACATACTTCTCACCATGTTCATGATGGTTCTATTATTTCTTTATGTAATTCCATTTTGCTTGGAGTGCAGGGTGGCACCACCTCATGCACAATCCCTTATTTTTCACATAATGCATCAAACTCTTTCGATACATGCTCTCTGCCACCACTAGTCCTCAGAATTTTCAGCTTTCGACCACTCTGTCTTTCGACCATAGATTTGAATATGGAAAATACCTCGATCACATCACTTTTTCCGATCCACAGTGGTGAACCACCGAATCATTGAATTGTAATTATTTGTGTCAAATTTGTATTTTTGACAGATTATGTTGTCATCGAAATGATGTGTATCGAAATTGTGTGAGTGTCGAAATGTCTAAGGAGTGTACCTCGGCAGGAATTTTGACTTAGGTCTAATTTTGCAGTGTTAATAGAACTAGGTATTTTGGGCATTGTTTTTGGGCTTTTCTTAGGGTGCAAGCAAGAAAAATATATAAATAAGGAGTAACCCTATTATTGTAAAGTGATTCACTTAAATAAAATGACAGTTTTGAGAGCAGGGAGTTACTCTGCAGAAATTCTTCTTCTTCCACTATTTTGTATTGAATCCCTAATTTCATTTCTTCCCCAATTCAATTTTACTTTCTTGTTTTCATCACCATTATGTAGCGATACAATATTGCAACCATGTTTCGTTGATTCACTCGAGTGAAGAGTGAAGAACAAAAGAGAATTCGATTGGTGTGATTGAATCTTGTTCATCAAGATTGGTTTAGAATTACTCAAAGTCTTGGTTTTAATTCCAACGTCTGGTATCAGAGCCTGCCTGAGAGATTTGTGGAAAGAAAAACACGATGGCAATGGCGATGAATCATCCGAATGAGCATTTTTTGGTGAGTCTCCCAATTCTGAAGGGTCAGAATTATGAAATTGGCTTAAACACATGAAGGTAGTTTTCTGTTGTCAAGACCTTTGGAATCTTATAAAGGAAGAAGTAACACCACTTGCAAAATATGCGGTGGATCAAGAAAAGGATGCATATAAAGAATTGAAGAATACAAATTATAAAATTCTCTTTATAATTCATCAATGTGTTGATCCAAACAATTTCGAAAAGGCCAGTGATGTAGAATTAGTGAAAGAAGCATGAGAGATCTTGGAGAAATCGTTTGAAGGCGCTGAGAAGGTGAAAGAGGCGAGGTTACAAACTCACAAAAAGATGCATGAGTTGTTCCAGATGGAAGAAAGTGAAAGCGTAACAATTTTTTCACTAGGGTTACAAAACTAGTGAATCAAATCAAGGTATGTGGAGAAGTGTTGACATCAAGATCAGTTGTTGCAAAGATCTTGAGGTCATTGGCTCCAAAGTTCAACCACGTGGTAGTATCCATAGAAGAGTCAAAAGATTTATCAATATTGACAAAGGAATAGCTTTCAGGGACACTTGAATCTCATGAACAAAGAATGGCTGAAAGAGCTGGAAGCAAGTCAAAAGGTGACATGGCTTTGCATGCACAATTAGCAAAAGAAAAGAAAGGAAAAGTGAAGTGGTTCAACACTGGTCATAATTAGCAAGAAGGAATCTGGTCGAATAAGAGAAAGTCCTCATACCAAAGCAACTAAAGAGGTGGTGCAGCAAGTAGAGGAAGAGGTAGTGTTCGAAAACCTGACAAAAGTCACATTCAGTGTTTTAATTGTCAGTAGTATGGTCATTATTCTAGTGATTATCCAGAAAAACAAATGAACCAAGATAATGATGCAAAGCTGGAAAAGCATGAAGAAGAAGAGATGTTGCTGATGGTCGCAACAAGAGATGAAGAAAGATTCTAGGACCAATGGTACTTGGACTCAGGATGCTCATCGCACATAATTGATAGAAAAGATTGGTTTTTCAACATAAAACCCTCAATGAAGAACATAGTGAAATTTATAAATGACAATACTTTAGCAGCTAAAGGTATTGGTGATGTTCTAATTATGAGGAAAGATGGCAAGAGGTTAGTAATTTCCAATGTATTGTATATACCATGCATGAAGAGTAATTTGCTCAGCATATGGAAGTTGATCGAAAATAACTACAAGGTATCAATCAAAGACAAGATGATGACAGTTCTTACTTTAGAAGGAAGGTTAATCTTGGAGGCTCTAATGTCTCAAAATTGAACCTTCATGATTGAACTTAATGTTATGGAGCATAAGTGCCTTGCATTTGTAGATAGCAGGGATGAATGGATATAACACTATAGACTTGGGAATCTCAACTTCAAAGACATCAGAGATCGAAAGAGAAGAAATATGGTTTCAGGGTTATCAAAAATCGACATTCCAAACAAAGTGTGTGAAGTATGTGTGCAAGAAAAGTAACACAAGAACAACTTTGGCAAGGATGGAAGAAGCAGGTCGAAGGCAGTTGTTGTAGTCATATACTCTGATGTATGTGATCATATATAAGTGGATTTGATTGGGGATAATAGATAACTTGTCACTTTCATATTCAGTCAATAATTGTAGACTTACCTGATCAAGAAGAAAAGTAAAGTGATCGAGGTATTTGTCAAGTTTAAATCTATGGTCGAAAGACATAGTGGTTGAAAGCTCAAGATTCTGAGGACTGATGGTGGTGGAAAATACATGTTGAAATATTTTGACATATTATGTGAGAAAGAAGGGATTGTACACGAGGTGGTTCCACCCTACACTCTACAGCATAACGGAACGACATAAAGAAAGAATAGAACCATCATGAATATGGTGAGAAGTATGTTGAAAGGTAAGCATTTATCCAAAGAATTATGGGGAGAAGTTGTGTCGACTGAAACATATATTTTGAACAGATGTCTAACGAAAAGGTTTAAAGGAATCACGCCAAAAGAATGTTGGTCTGGTGTCAAGTCTAACTTGATTCATCTGAAGGTATTTGGATATGTAGCACGTAGGCATGTGCCAGATCAATTGAGGAGAAAACTTTACTACAAGTCGAGTCAAATGATCCTAATAGGATATCATTCGACTGAAGGATACAAGTTATTCCACCCAGTGAACAAGCGAGTATTGATAAGCATGGACATGATCATAAACGAGCTTAAGGAATAGTATTGGGCTGAAAATGTAAAGATGTATTCAATGAGAATATTAAGTGAAGAACCAACAAGTGAAGTTGAAAGAGAAGTTCAACAGGAAGAAGTCAGAGGTCAAGCAAGCATAACAAGACCTCAAAGAATAAGACACATACCTGCAAGGTTGCAAGAATATGTTATTACATCAAATGATATGATTGATGATGAATGTGAGCTGGTACCCTATGCTTTCTATGCAGATGTCGAACCAATCAATGCAGTTGAGGCATTGAAGGATTCAAAGTAGGGGAAAGCAATGAATGAGGAACTGAAGTCCATTGAAGTCAATAACACTTGGTCACTTTTCAAATTGCCTTAAGACAATAAGTAAATCAATGTGAAATGGGTATACAAGATGAAGTTGAATCCCAAAGGAGAAGTAACTCGACACAAGGCGAGATTTGTGGCAAAAAGATTTCTTCAAAAAGAAGGAATCGACTTCAACGAAGTTTTTGCACCTATTTCTAGGATCGAAATAACCAGGTTGGTTGTTGGTTTAGCAAACATGAACAGTTGGCACATATGTCAGATGGATGTGAAATGTGCATTCGTAAATAGTCCCTTAGATGTAGAAATTTATGTTGCACAACCAGTTGGATTTATGAAACAAGACGAAGAAAAAAGTTGTACAGGCTCCATAAAGCCCTGTATGGACTTAAGTAAGCTCCAAGAGCTTGGAATAAGATAAATAACTTTCTAAGGGAGAAGGAATTTGTGAAGTGCACTACTGAGTATGGAGTATATGTAAGAATAAGCAATAGTCAATTGTTTATACTATGTCTCTATATCGATGAATTGTTGATAATAGGAAGTTGCAAGAAGGAGATCGAAGATTTCAAACATGACCAAAGTGAGGAGTTTGAAATGTCAGATTTGGGAAATCTCTCATATTTCTTTGGCATTGAATTCACAAGAGTGGTAATGGTTCGATGATGCACCAAAGAATATATGTAGGCGAAATACTCAATAGATTTGAGATGAAAGATTGTAACCCAACTTCGACTCTAGTTGAGTCCATATTGCAACTATCAAAAGATATATATGAGGATGATGTCAATCCAATGCAGTACATATGACTTATTGGATCGCTTCGATACCTTTGTCACACAATGCCTGATCTAGCATACAATGTAGGTATGGTAAGTAGATTCACGTAGAAACCAAATGTATCACACCTAGCAGCAACGAAGAGAATACTAAGGTATCTAAAAGGAACTCTCGACTATGGATTTTGTTTCCTGCAGCTGATGAAGGAAAAGAATGTAAATTAGTGGGATACACCGACTAAAGATGGTGTAGTGATGCTAAGGATAGAAAATCTACAGTTGGCTATGTGTTTATGTTAGGTGGTGCACCAGTTACTTGGAGTTCAAAAAAAGAACCAGTAGTGGCACTATCATCATGTGAAGTAGAGTACATAAATGCTTTTTTCTGTGCTTGTCAAGCAACGTGGATGGTGAATCTGATAAAAGAGATTACAAGAATAATCATGAAGTAATTACCATGAAGATAAATATCGTGTCTGCTATTAATTTGACGAAGAATCCGATAGCATATGGACGAAGCAAGCTCATCAAAATGAGATTTCATTATGCTTTAGTTGTGCCTCGAGTTCCATTATATGGATTTTGATAAAACTCGATTCAGAAATCCTTGTATTTGCTTCCAAGTTCTTTTGAGAATTGAAAAACTTTGTCCACATCTGATGGTGTTTTGCCAATTGCTGTAAATTTGTACATATTTCCTTAAATTTTCGTATGTATTCAATTAAGGATAAAGTTCCCTTTGATAAGTCGTATAAGTTATTTTTCCACTTAGCCTCACTATCTTCTGTGTTAGGTAACAACTGGTCATGGACTGTTTTCCATATTGAGTAAGTTCTATCCCCTCCATAGATCATGCTTAGAATTTTTTCCTTCATGTTACTAAAAAGTCATGAAGTGAGTAGTCCATCATTCATCACTAATTGCTCTTTTGCTGCATTTTTATTTTATTTCCTCCAAAATCAATGATTTCATCGGCAGGTTTTTCTAAACTTTTGATATGATGTTAATGGTTAAGGCTTCTAATAAGTGGGAGGATTTGAGATTTCCACTTTAGAAAATTTGTGGTGGATAATTTGATTGAAATGAACTAATGCATTGGTATAATTGAGAGTCTGGGTTCATCAACACTCATGGTTTTTGATTTCCCTTACTCTGACACCATTATGATTTTTAGAAATATTCCACTATTGTGTTTTGTATTCATGAATGGTCCTCTACATATATGGCTAGAATAGGTTAATGGTCATGTTACAAATAAGAAAAACTCATCAAGCAATATTATGGTAATTGTATGATTTTGATTCCTTGTATTAATGCCATTTATTCGTTGATATTTTCCTCCAACGGTCTTTGGCAACCAACCTTAGTTTCTTTACTAGTATCATCAATTATCACAAATACTTTTTTCAACTTTACGAGTACTGTACCAGTACTTTGTCTAAAATAAAGTACTCGTGCTTATCATGTATAGACAATTTTATTCCTCAACAAATTTTAGTATATTAACAACTTTCTTTTTTAAATCTACTTTATTTGTTCAAGCTTTAGGTTGTATATCTCACCATTTTCTCTTTTTAATCCACATTGCTTGCGTTGAATTCCAAATTAAAAAAAAAAAAAAAAGAAAGGATTTGAGATTTGGATGATTATGTTTCAATCAATGTATTATGGGAAAGGAAGGTTCAACAAATTTATTCTGAAAAAAAGAAAAGAGGAAGGAAGGATGTGATTCAATTGTGAGAAGGTAAATCAATTTAGATTTAATGTTCGTCAGACGGTGGCGCGGCAGATCAATATAACAAGATTTGAACTTGTTTTCTTTGTGTTTTTAATTTTAAAATAATGATTTCAAAACTTTAAATTTGGACCATTAAAACATTTAACCACCGTGTGTCAAAAATCTGAAACCAAAACTCGATAACTATACCATTTGGCAACTGGAACTCTACGAACTCTAATTTTATACCCATTGTATTTATGGCTATTAACATTATATTCACTATTAATATTAAGGAGGATGATGAAATCATAAAAAATGCTACTAATAATGGGATTTACAATGTAAACATTGGTTACTATCAAATGAAGTAGTGTCGGAAAAATTCGAGTCAAACTGAAATTCAAACTAAATTATGGTATTTGAGCTGAATATATTTTTTAATTCAAACAAAAATCAAATCAAACCAATGTTAATTAGTTGATTTAGTTCTAACAACTAATTTCTAAAATTATATCCGCTCGTCTGTCCATTTTAATCGGTCATGATTAATTTGCATAATTCATATCATCATCATTATTATTATTATTATGTAAATTAGTATAAAGTATTCAACTTTAAGAGAAAAAAAAAATGAAACACCATTTAGGTCTTTCACAACCTATCTAAAGAAACGAAAAAATTATGAATTTTATATCATTTTAAAAAATTAGTTAATGTAAATTAAATATTTCTAAAAAATATTTTTTTACATTTGTTTTTAATATATCTGATCAATCTAAATTTTTTTACCTCATACTTCTATATTTTTTAAAATATTTCAATTCTACCATGTTCACTTATCAAATAATTTTATTATTTAATATTTATCACTTCACATCTCTACCAAAGTGTGTAACACCCTTATTCTACCCCACAGATATTACGGCAAAATAACACGGATTTCAAAGTAAAATATTAACTTTCATAAAAAGCAACAAAAAAACGTACATTTCTCAAAGTCAACAAAATTGGTCAATACTCCGTAACGACGGGTTTTCCTCAAAGTACATCGAACAACATAAAACAGCGGAACTCAAAGCATAACTCAAGGTTTCTCCTCAAAAGGGAACATCAGTAAAATAGCCCAATGATATAAAATCAACTCAGAGAACTCAACCCGATGTTACATATCAGAGCAAGACCCTCTAAATTAACCATAAAGGCTAACGACTCTAAAACTTCAAAATACTCCTCGACGGCGTCCACGGCTAAACTGGATCATCTGCACGTTACCCACGTAGAGGTAACATTCAAACAGACAGGGTGAGTAAAATAGCTCATAATAATCAATGTATGACAATTAATGCATAAACGACAATATATTCATATTCAACACATTCATATTACTCACATATGCCTCAAAGGTCACAACATCATAATTTATACACAAAGACTCATAAATGCAATGCAACACAACTCAATGCATGTGGTACCAATCATCACAGCTCGATGGACACTGAGCCATCAACCCTCAATAGATCCCCATCAATAGGATCGGAGCACGTCAAAATACTTCACATCCACACAGTGGGATTGAAGCCAAAGCAATCGAATGTGCATGAATGCATGATGCACACGTCACAACAATAATCCTCACAATACATCATATGGTGCATCATCATTCATCATATTCATCATCATCACATAAATCATATAAATCCTCAGATCTCATGTTATCACATAGTTCATCAAATCATGGTAATTTCATCATATTAACTCAATCGATACATCATAGAAAACTATGATACATCATGTACACATCACCCAAAACCCACTGTCATACTCGGGGTAATCCATCATAGAAATCCCAGAATTACACATCACGGCATCGCTGCATAACAATCAATTTCGCGAACTCTGCTACGTTCGCTGGCTCGCTCGCTAGGCGAGCCTCTAGCGGATACTCGCTGGCTTGCTCGCTAGGCGAGTCTTGTAGCGAATACTCGCTGGCTTGCTCGCTAGGCGAACCGTGCAATGACAACAACTTCTGTTACGCACCAGAACTGATTTCCACCCCAAAAACTCATTTGATTCACACATCTCATGCCCCTAAAACATCCCTAAATCATTCCTAAGGTCATACGGCGATAACAACACAAAATCTATGGTTTATTAGACTAATCCGACAATATTTGCACGATCTAAAACACTATTTTCCTGCAATTGCTCTGAGTGAGTTACTCACATTTGAATATTCCTATTCCTACAGGGTCAAACATATCACAATTCAAGGATTTGGCCACAAAGGCCTAAGGTTTCCTTCCTCACAATAATATTAAGTGATTCATACCATAACCCACAATCTCAGAGTTCTATAATCGAATCTCTTAGCCTTCCCAATTCAACTCAAAACCCTCAAATCCTAAATCCACCATGAATACATCTAAAGGCATACATGGAAAATTATGAACAGAAATACTCCCCATACCTTAGTCGATTCGCAGCTTTCACGATTAACTTTGGGATCTTCTGCCTCCAACCTTTCCTTCAGAGCTCTGGCCACCAAACTTTCCACGGTTAACAAATGAATTCTAAATCTCTTCAGAATTCTATTTTGTCAAACTTAGACTGGGGCCACACAATTGGGCTTTTCCCATAACACCCTTACTAACCCTTCATAATGCTCAATTTACTCTTATTTCACTTATATTCATTTTAATCAATAATAATACTAATATTCTCATATAGTATACTATTAATTAAATAAATAGTCCAAAATGCACAATTTTCAATAATTCCACAAAACACCGAAAATCACAGGAAACACCCAAAATATGAATATTCTCAATTAAATAAATTAATTAAAATATTCCAATTAAATTTGGGGTGTTACAAAGTGTACCGAACAACTTTGTCCAAAATTTTCTGTTATGTAATTTTTCTTCATCGGATAACTAGCAATCAAGTTTTTCGATATGTATTTTTTCTTCGTCTAATAACTTGCAATCAAGTTTTCAGGTTAATTTTTCTTCACCAAATAACTTGCAATCAAGTTTTTCGGTATGTAATTTTTCTTCATCAAATAACTTACAATCAAGTTTTCCGATATGTAATTTTTCTTCACCAGATAACTTGCAATCAAATTTTCCGATATGTAATCTTTTTTCACCGGATAACTTGCAATCAAATTTTCTGGTATGTAATTTTTATTCACTGGTAACTTGCAATCAAGTTTTCTGGTATGTAATTTTTCTTTATTGAAAAACCGTGGCCTAAAGTAAATAAAATTACATATCAGAAAACTTGATTGCAAGTTATCCGGTGAATAAAAATTACATACCAGAAAACTCGATTGCAAGTTATTCGATGAAGAAGAATCACATACCTGAAAACTTTGGACTAAGTTAAGGTACACTTTAGTAGTGGGTGCGAAATTGTAAATATTAAATTGGAATATTTAGAAAATGTAGGGGTAGAGGGATAATGGTAGGGATATGAGGTAAAATTTTCATCAATTCAACCAAAACTAACCCGTTGTTTCTCAATTTGGACTTTATCTCAAAAATGTGTGAATTCAATCCAAATTAATCCATATATTTTTTATCGGCTTGGACATCGAATTCTCTTAAAATCAAACAAAACTAGCCTGTGAACACCCTCAGTCTCAAGTTTTTGGAGGTCTTGTGTAGACTAGTCACACTTTAACCATGACAAAACAAATAGAGGCACTACTTAATCACGATTTAACCTGACAAATATTTTATAATGCTCTATTTATCTATAAGGGTTTCCTTACTCAATAGATTAACATATAGCAGAATTGAAGCATGGTGATCGTGTAGCTCCATTTCTTTTGTGCTTTTTGCAAAAGGTTTTGGTGGATTGTTTTGTAGGGCTGTATAATTAGATCTTTTCTCTGGTTTTAGGGTGGTCGGATCAGGTGGTTTCTCATTTGAAGTATGTGGATGATACCATAGTCTTGATCGATCTCTCGACTATAATTTTTTACTCATTAAAGCTATTATAAAGGGTTTTGAGCTGAAATCAGAACTTTGGGTTAACTTTACTAAGAGTAGTCTTATAGGGGTTAATGTGGACCCTTTTTTTCCTAGAGTCAGTTGATGATTTTCTTCATTGTAAGTTTAAGATCCTTCCTTTTAGGTACATTTATTAAGCTGTGAATGACAATCCTTGCTCTAAGGCTATGTGGGACATGTTGTTGAATCTTCTTTTTAAGCGACTACTTTTACGAAAGCATATGTATGTCAATTTTGGGGTAGGTGATCCTCTTTAATTCAGTGCTAAATGTTATTCATATTTTCTTCTTATCTTTCCTAAAATGCATGTTAAGGTCGAAAAGAAGCTAGTTAGTATTTAGATAAGGTTTCTTTGGGGAGGTGTGAAGGATGAAGCTAAAGTTTATTGGGTGAAGCAGTCTGATCTTAGTAAATCCAAACACAAGAGTGAACTAGGGGTTTGTGATCTCCGCTTGTTTAATTTGGCCTTTTTGCCCAAATGAATATGGAGGTTGATATCTTGTGCTTCTAGTCTTTAAGTTGAGATCATTTCAGCTAGATATGGATCTCTTATAGTTTCCTCCTTTATGAAGGCATGTTCTTTCGATTTTCGTCCTTCTTCCATTTGGTAGAAAGAAGCATTTCTTCTCGGGACAAAAGAAGTAGACCCCTCTGATATGTTTACATATAATATTTGTAATAAAGTTTGATTTGGTCTCCAATCTTCTTTATAGGACAATATATGGATTATGGCCATCCCTATCAAATTTAGGTTTCCTAGGATCTTTAACATTTGTGAGCAACACGATCTCTCAGTGGATGAGGTTTGTTTGTGAGATAATGGTGTTCTAATTTAGGATCTGAGGAGATGGGGATGGTTTTTTGTTTATGAGTTAGAGTGGATATTTGGCCTTATTTTCGTTATTTAGGGAATAACTCCTTGGATTGTGATAGGTGGTGGTGGTGGTGTCATACTAAGGATTGAGTTATCTTGATAGTATTAACTTTTTTTCTAGCTGATCTAACTACTCTTACTAAAGTAATGGTTTTTCCTTTGTAGCTTTTACAAGATAAGATTCATACTACAAAGAATCTATTTAAACAAAGAGTTGTAATTAACGTAGAATGGATTTCTTATCGTGTGTAGGGGTTGGTTGCAAGATAAGATATTAAGGAAATTCATAAGATTTTTAATGGATCTATGTCATTTAGTTCAACAAACATGATTTGTCATTTTATATAAATCATTCGACAAAAAAAAATCATGAACAATTCAAAATTAATTTTGTTAAAAATAGATATTGTATATATGACGTTTACTATGAACAAAAATATGAATGAAAAATGACTTAAAAAAGAAAAATATAAATCTTAACGATTTAATGTAATTTTCTTTATTTATATAAGGATAAGTCCAAACTATTCTTTTTCTGACGGATAAACCAATGATTTAGCAAAAACTCGACAACAGATAGATAAAGAGGATATCTTATTTTTAACTAACGAAATTTCATTTTAAACATTAATGCTATCTAAAAAAGTCTCAACCAACCAAATAAATTATACAGAAATGTGAATAAAATTTGTTTTTGGTGTTGACTTTGAAATATCTTCTTTTTTAAAGTTAAAAATATTATTACCTCTTTAATAAAAATATTAAAGAAATTAAACAAATTTCATCCGATTCGAATTTGAAAATTTATAACCTAATAGATTTGAACCATACATCACACCATTATGTAATTTTGGTTATCAATAATAGAATTGAAGTGCTAGGGAGTCTAGTTTTTTAGACCCACCACCAAATTAAAAACAGATTATGGGTTATTGCGGGAGAGATAGTGTTCAATCAACTATTTGGATATTGTTCAAACATTTTAATAATTTAAATATTAATTTGTTATAAATAGTTATCTATTGTTTTACAAACATAAAAATATGAAAATATTATAAGTAGTTGGCGGAATTAAGAAAAAAAGAATGTTATGTATAATAATTCTTTTAAAGTCTAATTTAAATTTAAAAATAATTTATTATATTATAATTGAAATTGCAATTTGTAAATATAAATATTAAAAAAAATAAAAGAAAAATTTAAAATGGACAAACTTTAATCAAAATTTCCGTTAATCTAACCTAGTTTTTTATTACTTTTCTTTTAATTTCTTTCATTTTTAACAAATTTACTTATTTTTTTAAGATATATGCTTTTTAATATTTTTAACTTGTTACATTATATTTTTAATCTCTTATTTTTGTGAAAACTTAAATTTCACCGTGTTACGCAAAGTTATAACTACATGTTGCATTACGCAAAGTTATATGTTGCATTATTTTCTATGAAAAATTAATAAAGATAAAATGATTAAATATAAAAAAATGAATATATAAGATTATTGTATAAAATATTATTTTGATAAAAAAATTTTAATTTAAAACGAATCATTATTGTCAACCAATATATATAATTCTATTGTAAATAATAATAAAATAGTTTAATGATGATGCAATGACCATCTCATATGAATATATATTATTCTATCCTATCATATAATTAATTTAATATCTTCACTTTAACTTAATAGAATATAGGATCGTCATTCATCCCATAAGAATATATATTATTTTATTATATTATATAATAAATTTAAAATTTCCAATTTAATTTAATAGAATATATGATTTTCATTTATGGATAATACAAGAACAATTTATATTGTCAGTGCACCATCTTTTTTATAATAATATAATAATAATAATAATAATAATAATAATAATAATAATAATAATAATAATAATAATAATAATAATAATAATAATAATAATTTCCAACAAAAAGGGAATTACAAAACATTTAAATATATAATTAAATTTTAACATGTTTCATTTTTGGAAATGGTTATTAATTATATGTAAATTATATAATAAAATAGATAAAAGTAATATGTCAATACATCTTTCGTCTTAGAGTTTTTTTAGTCTTAAATATCTGTCTCTATTTTCTAAATAAAATTCTACTATAATTCTAATATATATGTTTCTCAATAATTTGAAACATTTCAATCACATTTAAATAATAATAATAATAATAATAATAATAATAATAATAATAATAATAATAATAATAATAATAATAATAATAATAATAATTATTATTATTATTATTATTATTATTATTATTATTATTATTATTATTATTATTATTATTATTATTATTATTATTGTAATCTTTCTCCTCTAGTCTCTTTTAAAATCTATCATCTAGTTGCGTTTGGTTTTTCTCTTTTTAAAATAATATTTATGGTAATACAAAATTAAATTGTAAAACAAATAAAAAATTTATATGAAACATTGGTTTGAATTTTCATAACCTTTTTTTTATATTAAAATTAAAAAAAAAATCACTTAGATTTAAATTATTTTAAAAAATGTATTCATGAAAATTATTTTTGAATTTTATTATTATTTAAAATTGTATGGTTTTGATTATATGAAAATATTTTTATTCAAAAAAAGAAACTTATATTAAAATATATAATAATAAATATTTGAATTACTGAATTTTAAAAATGCTCTTTTCATTTATAAAATTGAATTTAAAATAATATACTATGAAAAAGTTTTGATAAACTAAGTCTTAGTCTCGGATAAAACTTGATATTTTATAGACAAATTCGTACAATATTGGTGTGAGTGAAGGTAGAATCATTTTGAACATGATACTCTTTTAAAGAAAAAGACAGCCCAATAAATCATGCATATTTTGATGTTAACTAATTACTTCCTTCACAAATATTTTATTTTTTTAATCAATCATGTTGTTCTTGTTAGAAGCGTTATAGGATGAATCCATAAACATAGGTGTTAGTTTCTCATTACTCATCTTATTGGATAAAATGTTATATGAACCAAGTCATCCAAATCTTATTTATAGGAAAAAATTTGAATTTCATATCTTAAAAAAAAAACTATATTATGCAATAGCATATTTTAATTAATAATATAATATTCAGAGTAAACATTGCATACACAAAAATCAGTGGTGTTTTCTTTACTAAATCTCAACTCCCGTTAAACCCAAATATGATCGGCATTACTTCTCATTCCACCAACGAGAAGCTGGACGATCTGGCCTAGATGCTTTCACGTTTTCAAGAACATTTCAACCTTCGATTAGATGAACTCAACCACCATGTTGAGCCTTTAGAACGTTTCGGTTGTCATACCCTAATTTTTACCCTTAATATGTCACCTATCATATTCACTTGCATTTCATTGCAATGACAAACATGGATCCTCCTAGCTCTCATCTCTAAGATTTTTCCCTGATGTAGGTGGTCACCAAGCACTCTTTTGTTGCTTTTTGCTTTTATATTATTTATGCTTACTAACCATTAATCGAAATACCAAAAAAAAATATGTCTTATCCCTTTTGTTTCTTTTGCAAGGTAGGGTTGGGAATCAAGAGCATCATGTGATTGTCTCCTCAGATAGGGTTTGAGTTCCTCAAGTCAAAGTGTGGTCAACCGGTGATTTTCAAAGGCTATTCATCAAAGAATGACCTCTAATCTCAAAGCATAAGGTCTCAAGCATCATTCAACTTCATTTGATCAAAGATATTGGTTCATGTGTTTATTTCCATACCTTCATCAACAAATTTTTTTTAAGCCATTACAAGATTCATCAAAGGACAATCAAGAATCAGTAATTTTAAGTTAATATGATCATCAATGTGCCTTGAAATGCAAGAAAAGTCCAAAGTTGCAAGATTGTTCAAAGTGGTTTGACCTAAAAAGTCAACATTTCAAGTCCAAGTTTAAAACTTCATAGTTCACTCATTTTTCAACATTTTTGAGTGCTTCCTTGGGCAAATGACTCTTCTTGGCGTCCTTTAAAACTTATATTTAAAAGTCAAGAGCCAATTATGCTTGTAAGATCATAAAAAGTTTGGAAACATTAGAGGTCACTTTGTGGACTTAGTGAAATTTTACCTAAACTCAAGTGTTATTTGCCTAACTTCCAAAGATCACAACTCTCTCAATTTTCAACTTTTGTGGGTCGTTCTTTTATCCAATTATCACATTTGATGTCCTCTACAAGTTTGTTTCAAGGATCAAAGGCCAATTATGCTTGGAAAGTCATAAAAAGTTTGAAGACATTATAGGTCATTTTGGACTTACAAATATTTTGGCTTCTAATTATAGGTCATGGTGTTGACTTTACAAGGACATAACTTTTTTCTCAAGCATCTAAATGAAACCTTTCCTTTTGCATTGTACTCTATGTTATGATGCGATCATTTAGCAAAAATAATGAGGATTAAAGGTCAAGTGTACACAGTTTCCCAATGGCTTGAAGTTGACCCCATGGAACTTAATTTTAGTCATGACTAGTTTTGGCAACTCACTCAATTCTCCAAATTGAGCCAATATTTACACGTGTTTAGGGCCTGATGATGTTAAGTGATGTACAAAGATGCCAAACGACCTGAAATCAAAAAGAATATGCTGCGTTTTGTATGCTTTCCACTCAAGTTTTGGTCACATTTTGCTTGTTCATGATTCACACGTTTTGCACTCAATTCTCACACGTATTTCATCCTCTCACCTCAGCTATATATATAGCAAGTTATTCCTCACAATTTCAAGCTTAGAAAGCCTCCAAAAAGCTTGCTGAAACTCATAATTCTTTTGAAATTTTTTTGAAATCGTGTTTCCTTTTTAAGCTCTTTCAAAGCAAATTTTTGCTTCAATTAGCTTCCTTGCCATCTCCTGAAGCTAAAGCGACAAGAATCAAAGCTTGAGACCCTTTGAAACTTCCTAACCAAGTCTAACTTTCTTCACTTCAGATCATATTTGGACAAGATAGTTAGAGGTTTCGTTTTCACTCAAATAAGATGTCATTGTGTTGCTGATTGTTCACTGATGCTCATCTTTACTTTAGATTTCATTTATATTTTGATTTCACCATTTAATTTTGATTTTAGTTTTTGAAAATGTCACAAGTTTCTGCAAAATTCTCTTCATACAGTTTGAATAAATTTTAATGGAGACTATGGTTGGATTCACACTGATGATATGATTGTAATGGTGGTGGTTTCATGCCTTGATCTAACCAAATGTCAAACTCCGGTGAGCAACTCACCAGAGAAGACGACCGAAGGTGCACAGTGGTCGCCTGAGGTGTTTTTAGATTCAAATGAGATCTGTTGCTTTTTTCTAACTGATTTTCATGGTGCGCTTTCACTTGAGGATCATCAGATCTTCCATGTCGTTTAATGAGGCCAGATCCAACGCGCCTTATTTTTTTATGTTTTATTTCTTTTTATTTGATTTGATTTGATTAGATTTTATTTTATAAAATTCATTTTAAATCATATTTTAAAGAAAAAAACCCAAAAAATTGAGAAAATTATTTTCCATTATTTTACACCTTATGTAAATTTTTTACGATTTTATTTTGTGTTTTGCTATTTTTTCTTTAATTTTCTCATATTTCATGAATTTTAATTGGTTTAAATATATTTTCCATGCATTAAAAATTCTCAAAAAATTATTATATATTATTTGAGTTGTTTCCAACTTTCCATAATTTTATTGACCACTTATTTGGTGTTTTGAAGCATTTTATGGATTTTCCCTTTTTATTTCAATTTAAAATTATTTTAAAAATCATTTAATGTTTTATTTTTATTTTTTTTGCAATTTTAATATTGTTTGAATTCTGTTGACTTGGATTAGGGCTTGATAGATCAAAATATTTTTCAATCTCAAATTCTCAATGGACTTTGGGTGGTACTTAGGTTTTATTAATCTTCATCAATTCCTAATAGATTGTTCTACCATTACTCAACATAGCGCTAAAGTTGTCTCTATCGATTCATTAACTTTAACATCAATACTAATATTATTATTGTGCTAACTTTACTTAATGTCATTTAATTTTCTTGCCATTTAATTTTTTTGTCATTTAATTTCATGCTCTTTACTTTTATGTCTTTATTTTTAGCATTACATTTCATTTTGTTTATGTTTATGCTTATTTTTCCTTTGTCCACTTGAGCATTTTCTTTTACTTTTAAAGACATTAATAAAGGAAAAACCCTAAAAAAATTGGTTTTCTAATCTTTGGATTAATGGTCACTATTCTTAGTTCATTCATCTGATACTTGAGACCTTTGAAGATTTGGCTCTGATACATAGCTTTACCTTATGGCTTAAACTCTGATGCTTGTATTATTTTATACTTACTTGTTGCTTCTGGATTAATTCAAAGGGAATAGAATGTTTGCTTGATTCTTTTCAAATTCTTTCTAGTCCTGGTTAGTTCACAATGCAGACACAAAGGCTTCCTCTTGGGCTAACTTACAATGAGACTTTTTATTTCTTGCTATTTACTTTGTAAATTAGGATAGTCTCTTCATCTCCTCCCATTCTTTAATTTTCAAAATCTTCTTTCTTTTTCAAAATCTTCTTGTTTTCAAACTTGAACCACTTTCTCAATAAACCTTGATTTAGTCAAGTGATTTTCAAAATCTTTTCCTAAATAAATGCCAAGACATCTTAAGCATATCAAAACAATTTCAACAGACTTTAAAAACACAAAACTCATTCAAATCTTTTGTGCCTTTGTGCATCTTTCCCTTTTAAAACCTTTCTTAAGGATAGTCGTTAGTTGTGTTCTTGTAGTGATGCAACTCCTATACTTTCACAATAACGTAGAAAAGGGATGATATTTTCCGCTTAGATGTTGAGTGATAGACTTGTTGATTTCAATTCATACAATAGTCCTCTATCTCAAGATGATGCAAATGCTCATTCCTTATTTATTGTGGGTAGTATGTTGAGTTTCCACTCAAACATGACTAAATGTCTATTCATTTAAAATCAACCAAAACACCTATTTTTGTTATTTTTACCACGAACTACAAGGTTTTAATCCTCCATTGCACTTTGTTGGTACATAGGCACGAGGCTCGGAAATTTTTGTCAAACAAAAATCTTAAAAAATATTTCTCTTCTCATATCCCCAATCTTTTGCAAACAACACCCTTTTAGCCAAACACATATTTTCAAGAGGTTTCTATAGAGTACTATAGATGTGAGGGGTGCCAACATACTCTATTTGTATAACAAACCCCCGTACCCTTATCTCTTTGTATTATTAGTTTTATTTTAAAACTTCTGTGAGTTTTATTCGTTCTTTTCCCATTCCTTTGGAAACAATAAAGAGCGTGGCGACTCTTTATTTTTTGAGTTAAGTTAATCAATAGCTTAATCTCATATTTTTTTCCGCTGCAACACTAATCACTAGATATTGTCACTCAGCGCAATAACTTCGACTCCGAACAACCTCTACGCTAAATTTTGAAATTAAATGTCCTTCGATTTTATCATGTTGATCCTCATTGTTGGATCTTCAAGATCACTTTATTTTTTACTTACAAGCACACTCCAGAAGAAGAACGCATCATCATTGCCTCCTTTTACTTGGATGGACCAGCGTTAGTATGGTACCAATGGATGTGCAACACTGACCATATCATTTTGTGGACACAATTTTTGTAAGCCTTGGAGCTTCGTTTTACGCCTACGGCGTGCGATGATCTACGAGGTAAGTAATTCAAGCTTCAACAATTTGACTCAATTGCGACCTACCTTAGTGAGTTTGAGTCCCTTGCAAATCGAATTGTGGTCCTATCAAAATAAGATTTGCTAAGTTGTTTCATCTCGGGGTTGAAATCAGAGATATGACGTGAGGTGTTTGCTCAGCAACCTTTTTCACTGTCACAAGCTTCGGGTCTCGCTCGATTACAAGAAGAAAAGCTTAAAAATCTATTGCACTTCACTAAGACACGACCTTCACCATCATGGAAAGGACCATCCTCGAGTCGCACGACTTATCCTTTTCTAGTAAAATTGACTTTTGATTTTTCTCAGACCAAGTCCAGTGCACCTCCATTATTACCCACACCAAAATCCAAAACTCATTTTCGCCAATTACCGACTTCTAAATTGGCAAAACGACGAGAAAAAGGATTATGTTTTAACTATGATGAATTTTTTTCACGCCGGCATAAATGTAAAGCTCATTTCCTCCTATTCATTGCAAATGATGATGAATTTGACACAGAGGACAGGGTTGATTCCACTTCCGGGGCGTCTGACCAGATCCTGGCGTTGCTTGATCCACTAGATACGACCCAATTGGCCTAGTTGAGTTACCACTACAACAAATAACACTTTTTATGATGAATATTTCACCACGAACAATATAAAATCAAGGGTGTGTGTAATGGGAGCGCCTTATTTTTTAATAAAAAATCAATTTGTTACCTTGGTTTTATGAAAAACCGACATAAATATATGATAAAGGTTTGAGATTCAACTCCCAACTCCTGCAGTTTTATGTTTTATATGGAACCAAAAAGGTGCCTCTAATATTTATAGATTTTGAGTCAGATATGTTAGCTCGGTTTTCATGAAAACTAAGATAAATAATCTCTAAATTTTTATTCTTTTTGGAACAAAAAATGCGCCTTTATTTTTTATAGATTTTACGTCGGATATGTTACCTCGATTTTCAATATAACCGCGACAAATACTCTTTATTTTTTTATTCATTCAATGTCTACCTCACTCACTTCTCGAGCCCTATCAAAAGGACACTTCTTCTACAGCCAACAAAAGAACACTTATTCTCCAAGGAGCCCTAGTGAATGAAAAAACTCTCTCACCATTATTCTCTTATATGTTATTATTGTTGTTGTCGTTCTTGTTGTTGCTTTGGTCTATTACTGATGTTCTTGTTATTCTCCATTACTATTGTTCTTATTATTATTTTTATATTTTTTATTCCCTCAATGTCTACCTCATTCACTTCTCGAGCCCTAGCAAAAGAGCACTTCTTCTCCAGTCAACGAAATAACACTTATTTTCCAAGGAGCCATAGAGAACGAAAAAACTCTCTCACCATTACTCTCCAGTATGTTATTATTGTTGTTGTTATTCTTGTTGTTGCTTTGATCCATTACTGTTGTTCTTGTTATTCTCCATTACTGTTGTTCTTGTCGTTGTTATTATTGTTGTTGTTGTTGAGAAGATTTATTTTTGTTAGATGTGTACTATTTTTATTTTATTTTTTTCAATTTTTCATTGATCAAAAGGAAAGATTACAAGATTATTGGATTACATGATTTTTTTCACACCGGAACAATATCTTTTAACACTGCATAAATCTTTCCAATCTACGACTCGCTCCTCACTTCCCTCATCTGAGCCATAGTAAATAATCTTCCTCGACACTTTTCTCTTCTTCTTATTCAACATCTCCTTCTTCTACTTGGCCCTCCTCACCCTCAGTGCATCCCTGACAGTGGTCAACCCAGATGGTTGGTCCTCCTCAGTTGACCAATGATGGAGTTGTAATATGGTGATGGCTTGGTTTTCAACAGTGACTTCTGTTGAGATAATGATATTAGCCTTATCATATGGAAAACTCATGTTTCTAGGAAGTTAAGAAGAGCAGGTTGAAGATGATGAAATTTAATATATGAAAGCATGCATTCATAGAAGAGGTTGAGTGACTCAAGTGCCACACATGGAAGATGAAACATTTGGTGATTTAACAGTTGATATTCTTGAATGACGTGTAACCTTCTTGATAAATGAAGAAAATGTTCAATAATTATAGTTGTTTTTCTCTTTTGGGAAGAGCAAAGGTTGTTCTTGTTTTTATTTATTTATCATAATTCAATTTTTCTCACATATTTTTCATTTCCAAAGAGAGTAGTGCATCAGATCATTGCAAATGGTTGTCACGTGACTTAGGTAATTAGAGTGCATACGACATTTCAAAATGTAATTTTTCATTTCTAAACAAGTTTTTTGTGTCACCGATCCTTCTAACACTAGATGCTCAATTATTTTTCAAGGTTAACATCTTCCCGATAGTACTGATGAAAATCTAACATCTGAAAAAAATGATTTAGATAATGTGCATGCTATTCGTCGTGATCATGAAGAGGAGATATGAGAAAATTAGTAAGTAAATATTTTATATGCCTTTGAAATTTATAATTAATCATTTTACTCATTTTTAATCATTGTAATATATATTTAAAGTTGTTGTTGATTGGTCTAATTATTTTTAAATGTTGTTCAAACTATAGGTGCTTAAGGAACCTGCAACATATGGTTCTATATCAGGAACATGGTTCTATAATACAGGTGCAAACTGCAGTACAAAAACACGTATCCCCTCAGTGTTTACATAAAACCGAGGTAATAACATTAAGATATTACCTCGATTCTATAAAACCGAGTGTTATTATTGGGCACGCCATCCAGTTCTGAAAATTATAAAAATGTTGATATTGGGGATCAAACTCCCGGCCTTTTAATTTCTAACCTCGATTTTAAAAATACCAAAGTGAAAAGTGATTGATTTTCATGTCGTCCTTTGTAACCTCGCCCGTGTAACCGAGATTAAACACATTTAACGATTGACATTATATGTGTTAGTTGTAGTAGTGTACTCTGCTATGTCTGGAATCCAAACGGCAAAAAAAATTCAAGGTGTTAGGGGGTGTGGCCAAACATTTAGTTCATGTTCTAGTGGATTGAGGTAGTACCCTTAATTTCATTCAAATCCAGGTAGCTCGCACATTAGGTCTACATCACAACTCATCACCAACTTTGAGAGTTGTTGTTAGCAATAGGGATGAAATAACCGGTGCTCAAGTGTGTAAGGAGGTGCAAATCAAAATTCAGAGTCATCGTTTTGTAGCGGACTTATATACCTTGAATCTTAGTGGGGAAAACATTGTTTTGGGTACTCTGTGGCTCAAAACCCTAGGTCCAGTTTTAATGGACTATCAATCTCTTAAAATGAAATTCCAACATGGGCACAAGACATTGTTCTCCAAGGTGAAACTGACCCAACTTATAATAGTGTCTCATACCATCAAAAAATTGGTCCAACATGAACCCACAACCCAAAGTTTTTCTCTTCACATAATTTCTCTTGGAAAAGATATATCTTCTACCTTTCCATTTTCTGAGCATATTAACCCCAAATTACATGACCTTCTTTACCATTTTGTTCTATTATTTGAGGAACCTAAGTCCCTCCCACCATCTCGTTTGACTGATCATCAAATCCTTCTCAGCACTAATGCATCTCCAATCAACGTGTGCTTGTTTCATTACCCACATGCACAGAGAAAAAAATAGAACTACAAATTTGTAAGCTGCTAGAAAATGGGTGGGTTCAACCGAGTAACAGTCCCTTTTCATCTTCGGTGCTCCTACTCGAAAAATGGATGGAACTTGGCGTATGTGTGTTGATTATCACGCCTTAAATGCGATTATTGTGAATCATCATTTTCCCTTACCCACAGTTGATAAGCTTTTGGACGAACTCGTGTCAGCAAAGTTCTTCTGAGTCACTTTTTCATCATACAAACATATCACAAAAGTTTGAAAGAACCCTTAACACAAGTCATTCAAACACCTAATTGTTGCGGTGAGAATCGTGATACCAAGCTATTGATTAACTTGAATCTTAATTCTTAAATTCACAACCGGACTTTAATCTATCCAAAGGAAAGGTCTAAAGAAAGAAAAACCCTTTTCGCGATGTTACAACAACGCTAAGAGCTTCGGGGATCGGGGGTTGGTTATGCCTAGGGTAGGTATTTCACATCCTAGACATTTGTAATACTCTACAGGAACCTTTTGTTTGTTTGCATGCTAATACTTGCTAAATGTTTGTTATGGTTTGGGATTAGGTAAAAGGTGTAGGTAAAGACCTAAAGATAGTTTCTAAGTTTGCTCGCAAGGATATCGCATCTTATGCCTACGTATCCTAACTAGGATAGAATCAGAGCAATCGCAGTTCACCTCACTAGGGATAAAGAACGCTTGATTATGATCAAGGTTCCAAGGGGAATAAACATATCCATGCTTGTGTAGAGTTTATCCACACTCTCTAGATCTACATTGAACACTCAAGAAAGGGGAGTAAGTAATCATCTCCATGATTCTTACATAGAGTTAACAAACTCTATATACTTTTATGTTGCAAGACCAATTGGTTCTATCCAGACCAAAAGGAGGGGAAGAGTAGGTTGAGTCCAATTGTTTCTATCCAGACCAAAAGGAAGATTGAGATGGAAGGTTGTTCGTCAAGATATCGCATCTTGTGCCTACGTATTCTCATTGTCCAATGAGAAATCAGAGCGGTCGTAGTTCAGGGCATCGAACTACAGAATAAGGATCAATTGGTTCTTTCCATACCAAAAGAAGGAGAAGGTTCTAACCAGACCTATGAGTTTAAATCCTATTGGTTCTATCCAGAACAAAAGGGGGAGGAAGGTTCTATCCATACCTAAAAGAGTAATGAGCTATCTATGACCCAAGGGTCAATAGAGAGACTTTCCTTTGGAAGGAAAAAGATGAGGCAACTTGGATGAGAACTAAAGAGTTCCATCACTTGGGGAAAGTAAACTTAACAAAGCATAAAAATTCACACATGATGAATATAAGGGATATGGTTACAACCAAGAACAAGCAAGCATAACAATGATTTCAATCAAGATAAATGGTTACGACCAAAGCAAACATCAAGATATTACGATATCAATGATTTCAATCAAGGTAAATGGTTACGACCAAAGCAAACATTAAGATATTACAATATCAATGATTTCAATCAAGATAAATGGTTACGACCAAAACAAACAATTAAGATATTACAATATCAATGGTTGGGTAAGTTCTTTCAAGACTTAAGCACAAAAAGTGACAACCAAAAGCATATCTTGACAAAGATAGGGGTACATCTTAACAAAGATGGAAAGGGATCTTAACAAAGATAAATAAGTATCTTGATAAAGATGTGGTCTTTCTAGGGCTTACAAGATGTCATGTATACTTACAAACATCAGGCCTAAATAGACAATGTCAAAACAAATGTAAGGGAGAAGTTCAAAACTTCATGGGAGAAAACTTTCAAGTTTTAATGATGATTAAACGCAAATGCTTACAAGCAAAGAATTTAAGTCCAAATTAAATACACAAGGGATGCTAACAAGCCAAATCATAACTTTAAAATAAACCTCAAAGAGAATGAAATTAAAGTTGGAAATGAGAGAGGAAAAGGTAATAGGGTGAAAACCCTAAAACGAAACGTCATTTTCTCATGATGTAAAGTGTTCCTAAAATAAAAATTTTAGGATTCTTTAAACATCATATGAGAGTATGCATTAATACGAGAATGTGTCAAAAAGAATCATTAAAAAATGATTAAAAAAATGAAGGAGTTATGGAATTTTGAAATTAATGACAATTTAAATCAAATTAAAATAAAATCAATGGCTAAAAGTTAAGAAATACCTCACCCAAGGCTTGAAACCAAGACCTTGGGGTCATAGGCTCAAAATTTAACCAACTCAACCACCTGAAGCGTGTGAAATACCATGGAAAAAGGAGAACAAATAGTAAAACTATAAAAATCATGACAATGAAGCAAAAAAATGCCCTCGCAGAGGCTCGAACACGGGTTCACACGCATGGCAAGTTCTTATGGGCGAGGCATTAACCACCGGGGTGACGATACATCCATTGTATCAAGCCACCCCATTAGATGTTATACCTAACAAGGCGCATTTTGGGCAAGCTTGTAAGAACAAAACAAGGCAAATTTTTCAAAAACGATTACAATCCAAATTCCTCAAATCTCAACCAATTTTGGTGAAATAAGAGTCTAACCTGCTTGATTTTTTATAAGGATTATGATGGTATCAACCATTTTGTGAGATGAAGCACACATTGAAAAGCACGAGTGTTCATGCAATTTAAAGCCTTGAAATGCAATTTGAAACTCAAGGATCAAAACATGTGTATTTAGAGCCAGAGGCTGGTATGAGCAAGTTTCAAATATGGTATTGAATGAGTTTTAACAAGCAATTTGGTTTAAAACACAACAGAACAAGAAATGGCAATGTGAGTAAACATGAACTGACTATTAACAAAACATATTTTTCACAGCCAAACACAGGGCTGTTGTAAGCTTATTCTCCATGAATCAACTCAAAGGAAGAATCCAGTTTCTACCATAGACTAAGAGACGACCACCAAGTTTCAATCCAGTGAAAAAGGTTCTTTTGATTTAAAACAGAATGTGTGATATCATTACCATGCATAATGGCATCATCTAAAATGTCAACAACTTTGTACTTAAATACATATGAATGCAACAATAAGACATGAGGCTTTATAATGACAATAAACTTTTGGGATAAAGGCCTGACAGCAAAGGAAGCAAAGATTAAAAGAAAGAATTTGGCAAGTGGATTAAGGTTGTCAAGACTAGGGCTGGAAATGAGTCGAGTCGAGTCGAACTCACCTCAGCTCGGCTCGACTCGTTAAGAATTGTTCGAATTCGAGTTCGAGTTCGAGTTCGACACAAACTTTTTTTTAAGCTCAAACTCGACTCGTTATAAGTTCACGAACAGTTCGGTTCGACTCGTTAGGTTCATCTCATTAGGTTCAGCTCACATGGTTCACGAACTTAAAAACTATTTTTTTAAATATATATATTTTTTAGTATATTTGACATTTTAAATAAATATATATATTTTTAAATAAAATATTAAAATAAAATAAAAGTTATCATATTGAAATTTAACTTTATCTTCGAAATCTACTAATTCAAAACCTACACAACTTTCAAGAGATACATTTGAGAGTCTAATTCAAAAACTAATAAATTGAAGATTAAATTTGTCTAAGATTTGAAGTAAATATTTAAACCTAATCTTAAGGACAGTATAATTCTTTCATATGTAATCGAGTTGACTCATGAACCTAACGAGTCGAACTATGTATAGTTCAAGTTCAGCTCATTTAGTTAACGAACTTAATTTTTCGCTCATACTCAACTCATTTGGTTCATGAACCTAGTTCAACGATTTAATTGTCGAGTCGAATTCCGAACTATCTTCGAGTTGGTTTGGTTCATTGCCAGCCCTAGTCAAGACAGATGACTCTCAAAAAGAAAGTTGACACAAGGCCTCTAATCAAATGGCTAATGATACTAACAAACAAAGTATGGCAGATCTAAAACATACATGATGAAGGCATTGTTGTATGCTCAATAGTGTAACCAAGGCTATGCCTATTCACAAATATCAACATAAAAACCTACTAGATCCTAACATTGTGTTCTGCATCAAAAGCACCAGATAAAACAAAGAATTGAATAAGGCTCTAGGTTTGTCAACCCTTTATCATGCTTGGATAGTAGGCTGAGTATCAAAGTAATAAATTAACAAACTAGAACTTCATGAATTCAAACATATTTAAATGATGGCAATCCTCCCCTTATCATGCCACACCAGTAAAAAACCACATATCCCTGGCCTATTTAAAACACCAACAAATCTCTAAGGGCTAAATAGAAAGCAATCCCAAGAAGAACCTGTTTTCAAAGACCTAGCCAATCTGAGGCACACAACAATCTTGCCAAACTGTAAAAAGTTGATTGCAATGGTCAGCCTTCCCCCCACACCCTTAATGACAGAAAGAACCAACCACTGCTATTACAATCCAGGATGTCACTACAAAGAATTAACAACTTAAATGTCTCACCACAAATTTTAACAGCAGTTGTGTGATTCACCAAGAATCAACAGTTCCAAAACCAAAGCCTCTAATATAAACAATGGCCTCAAACCTACTTAGAAGCAAACCACACCTATGTGGAAACACTCTCCAACAGACCTGGGCAGCAGGCCCAACATCAAACCAACAGTGTCCACTGAAGTTCTAATTTGTCAAGATCTCCAACTGGCTCAAGAATTCTCATGACCCCAAATCTGGCCATACCCTTCCTCAGCTGACAAAACAAAGTGAAACTCACTACCTATCACAAGGAAACCAAACTAGATATGAGAAACTAAGACTGATAGCCACCAAATTTGAGTTGACAAACTCAGTTTCCTTATGGATAGATGCTGACAAACTGAACAGAATTGACATTACAATGCCTAGGATGTTGATGCAAAGAATCCAACTTTTTGCATTTTACCATGGATTGATGAATCCAACTTTTCATAAAATCCAACAACAACCCTAAGGTCTTAAAACTCTTGACAGATCCAAGTATACATTAAGATGTAGGTTCACAAATACCAATCATGACAAAGTTAAGTTCAAATCACTAAACCTAGGCCTTGATAATTTTCAAAATGGTTTGGTGCTCATCCAACATAACAATGTTAGATCTATCATATATTCAACAACATACTCACTAAACTAAATGACATTCCAATTGCAACCATATATGGTTCACACGTTTTTGATAGCCAAGATCATGATTCCAATACAACAATATCAATCCTCAATATACCATACACTTCAACAGTCTAGTGACAACATAACCATATTGCCTAGTGACAATCAAACATTCATTAACACATGAGTTGACAAACTCTAAGTGACTCATGACAGAACCAAAGCATAACAAAGTTGGTCCACTATACATAACATGTTTCAACAAGAGTTCCATAGTTCTTCAAACAGCAACTCTAACTCTAACAAAACAGTCTTGGTGCCAATGAGTATAAATTCAACATAACTATGCTAAAACTAAACTCATCATATACTTCCACATCCTAAACTCGTACAAGAAAAATAACAAAGTGCAACCTTATCCTAATGATCGTCTAACAGCTAAAGCTCATGAGTTGACAAACTCCACATCAATAACAATTTTGATAGCCTAAATACCATGTCAACATAACAATGCACAATCCCTTCAATCAATCAATCAATCAACATATATGATGCATTAATGAGAGAGTTTAGGATTACTTACCTCTTGTAGACCTCCTTGAGCAAGCTAGCAGCAAAGAAAACCAGAGATCTTTTCTTTTGAACAAGTGTGTGAAGCTTACTTCCTTTTGAAGAAACAAGCAAATCTTAAGGACAGTTTGAGAAGATGAGATTCCAGCTGTTGTTTGAGGTTTTAGAGAGCTTGTATAACACAAATGGAAGGTGTTCAAAGTGTTAAAGTGGTTCAAACTGTTTTAGACAGTGAGTTTTATCACTTTGTGCAGAAAAGTCAAACTAATGGGTGACTTTTGGTTTTGTGGTGTTTTTGATGAAACTAAAGATTGGAACACCTTCTAATGATGATTTTAAGGTTGTTTGAATGGTTTCTATGGTGGTTGAATAGCTAGAAGTGATACTGGTGTGAAACTTGCAACAAGGCAATTTTGGGTGATTTTGTGACTTTCTTCACTTATAAGTAAAGAGAGGTAAGAGTGAGAGCTTGATTTTCTCTTGGGTTTTAGAGGGATCTGGTGTGATTTGAAGAGTGTAATGAGCTTCCTTTTTATAGGCCAAGGAAAGTTGGGGCATAATTGGTATTTGGCCAAGCAAATTGCATTTTGGTGGGAAAAACTTAGGAGTTTCAAATGATGATTTTATGCCTACTGGTTTAAGGTTAACTCCAACAGTTAATGCCCTCCATACCAGCTATTCTTAAGCTGGTTGTACTATAAAAAATAGGGATGCTGAGATAAGTCATGGTTGCAGCAAAACCAAAGCTTCTTACACATCTACTTTTGTGCTTTATAATAATAAACAAAAGGATTATGGTGAAATTTTTAGTTTTGCCTTGGTTCTCCCCACATCTAGTTCAAGGATAAGCTTAACACACCACACCAGACATTCCTTCATGGTTGGAAATGAACCATATGGTTGGAAGTCAAATTTATGTTGAATTTTGAAAAGTTGACAAACTAGTGCTCAGGCCCAACTTTCTCCATTTGAAACTCTCAGCTCACAAGGGCTATGAAAGAGTTCTAGAAATTTTTGGAAAGCCCTCATGGAGCTCTACAACTTTCATGTTTTTGAAAATTTCAAATTCCAAGTGGAACTAGGTCAAAAATCCCCTCAAAGTTGGCTGAAAACATGCCTAAAAAGGCCAGAAACTTAGAAAATTTTCTAAGTGTTTTCCCCTTTTGTAATAATTTTGATCATAACTCCCAATATACTCATTTTCTGCCCATGGACCACTGTGGTAATTTTGTAGGACTTGTCAAGACCTTTCTAAAAAGCTTTGAACCAACTCAATTGGATGTATGGTTAGGGAGTTATGGTCTTGCCCCTTTCAAAATCCTAATTTCCCGATTTCTCGATTACTCCTCAATCCTTGACCCAATGGTCGTGAAACTTCATGGATAGGTGTAATATGTTGTTGGGAACATTTTTGCTTCATACTTTGAGGTCAAATTCCTTATGATTGAAGAGTTGACTTTTCGGTCAACCGAATGATCGATCAATGACTATCGAGTCAACTGTTCATGTTCTGGGTCTTCTGAGGCCTTGGAACTTCTTGAGTGGGCTTCAATAAGCCATATGAGCCTCATGGACCTTAATTACATCATTGGAACACCTTTTAAATGATAATTCAAACTACAGTTGACTTTTCCTGATCGGAAACCTTAATCGGGGATCCTGCACTGCATTGTTCTTGATCTTTGGGGGACAACCTCAAATTGGATTCATACTTGACCCAATGGAGTATCTTTGATGATGTGGAAACTTGTTTCATGGAAAATCAGTCCAATACATTGACTGATTGAACCGCCGAGACTTTGATTCCTGACTGTACGGAACCTTAATTCACCTGTATCTTGACAAAGACCAACTTGAAATAGGTTATGGTTAGATAAACAAATGAAAATGATCCTAGAATGATGATGAATATCTAAGGGGTCAAAATTTAGGGTGCAACACTGATCAACAATGATATTTGTCCAAATTACTTGGGGACCGTTATGAAATATAAACAAATATAAACTAGGCTCCACTAACATTATTATTGATTTTCTATCTCGTGTCCCTGAATCGACATCTTTGAGTCTTCTCCATTTCATTGTCCCTCGTATTCTATTCTCGAAGGAATTGAAATATGAGTTATCAACAAAATCTGATTTCTTTTAGTTAAATGTGATCATGGTGGTAGCTCACATGTTTTCTAAAGGAATTCATTTGGGTTCTTTAGCCTCAGGGTTCATCGCTTACAATGTAGCAAAATTGTTTGATTCCATTGTCGGTAAACACGACCTCCCTAAGAGTATTATTTATGACCGGGATCTGATTTTCATCAACCAATTTTGGAAGAACATCTTTAAATTTAGTGTTACTTTATTGCGGATGATTTCTACGTATCACCCTAAACAGGTGGGCAAATAGAGGTTATGAATTGAACTATGGAATAGTATTTACAAGCTTTTGTGCATGATAAACCATCTCAGTGGGTCTCCCTGCTCCTTTGGGTTGAATACCATTGTCTACTTTTTAGGTAATGTTTAGAAACCTGCCTCATTCAATTCCGTCATACAACTCTGGTTCCTCTTTTATTGATGCTTGTGACTCTGTTTTGATTTCATGAGATGAAATCCTTGCCTTAGTCCACAAGAATTTGAATAAGTCACAATTGCAAATGAAGCAAAATATGAATAAACACTGTCGTTAGGTCAAATTTTTGGTGGGTTCTTGGGTATACGTGAAGTTACAACCTTACCGTCAAGTTTCATTGTCAAGAATCAAATACCATAAGCTTTCTAAATGGTATTATAAGCTGGAATTTAAGCGTTCATTCTTGCATCCGTAACGTATTCAATTCTTCACTCTTTTGAAGCTGCATGTAGGATCACCTACTGATGTTATTGATCATTATCCACAGGATTCCATTGACAATCATCATGTGGTTTCACCATTGGCTATGTTAGAATTTCAGATTCTGATAATTGATGGCATTCCTACGCGTTTTGCTCTGGTTCAGTGGCGTTTTGTCATAATTTGTCACTAGAGCCCAAATATTTGGTTTAAGTTGTTATATTTTTAAAACTCGAGCCCAAGTGCTTGGTTCAAGTTGTTGTATTTTTAAATTAACAATTGATTGATATTTTTGCTAATAAACTAAAACATAATAAATTTCTAAGTTCATATCTTCATGGATGGTGTAATTTCAACACTATAATGTTATATTACTAAAGGTATGTTTGGTTTAGCTTTTGAAACCTCAAACTCACGTCCCAAAGCATTTCCATCGTGAAAAACTAGAAGTTACACCTATGCTACAGTGATTTCCTACCGTGCTTTTTCATTTTCTGCCGCTAAACCGAACATGCATTAAAACTATTAATTGAATTTTTTTCATAAAAAGTTAGTTGAAATAAAAGAGAAAAATAGATTAAAATTGATCAGAGATTATTAAATCTTTTTTGAATTCGTTAATTATCATTGTTTGATAATTGTGTTTATTCTTTTAAGATGATCTTTTAGTATCATGATGAATTAACCTAATCGTTGTTAGAATTCAACCATAACCTATGGAGAATTACGCTCAATCTTCATCTCAAGATTGTTATCAATCACGCAATGAAAATGAAAACTTGAGAAAGAAAAAAAAAACATTGGAGAAGAAGATGACAACTTTGCAGAGTTTCTCTCTGCCCACAAATTGTGGAAATTGTCTTATTCACTTGCAACTGCAAATTCTGTAAATACAATGTTATGAGTTGTGTGTTTACAAAATAAGGGTTACTCCTTATTTATAGATGTAGGTTAACTTGCACCCAAGGCCAAAGCTCAAAACTATAAAATTTCAAAATAGCTAACATTACTAAAATAGGCCTAAGTCGAAATCCTGTATAAAGCAACCTGCTTCGACACTTCGATAAACTAATACAACTCGACATACACAATAGGCTAATTCGACTAGACCTTGTTTCTGTCAAGCTACACTACTTTGACACGAAGAATTACAAACTCAACACACCATCTAATTTATTATGTATAAGCTATCTACATTTGTCATAGACCTTAGATTCTTAAACACTTCGATTTACACTCCCTTCGTCATGATATCGGCAATCTGTCTCTCAGTTCTGAAGTGTTCCAAATTCATCTTTCCTTTTGCTACCTGCTCACGAAGATAATGGAACCTTATTTCGATGTGCTTTCTTTGACCATTGCTATCGGATTCTTCGCCAAGTTAATAGCTGACATGTTGTCGATCTTCATGGTAATTGCATCATGACTCTTCCCTATAATCTCTTTGACCATGTTTACCATCCATATTGTTTGACATGTACAAAGAGAAGCAACTATGTATTCTGCTTCGCATGACGACAATGCCACTACTGGCTCCTTTCTCGAACTCCAGGCAGCTGGTGCACCATCTAGCATAAACACATAGTCAGTTGTGGATTTTCTATCCTCAGAATTACTACACCAACTTGAATCAATGTATCCCACTATCTTACATTCTTTTTCTTCATCAACTGTATGAAACAAAATTCTGTAGTCGAGAGTTCCTTTCAGATACCTCAGTATCCTCTCCGTCGCTGCTAGGTGTGACACAGTTGGCTTCTGCATGAATCTACTTATAATACCCACATTGTATGCTAAGTCAGACCTTGTGTGACAAAGGTATCAAAGTGACCCAATAAGTCTCAATATTGGGTTGGGTCGACATCATCTTCATCTGAATTTTTTTTTACAGTTGCAATCTAATCTCAGCTAGAGTCGAAGTTGGGTTGCAATCCAGCATCTCAAATCTCTTGAGTATTTCGCCTGCACATCTTCTTTGGTGCATCATCAAATCTCTACTACTCTTGTAGGATTTGGTGCCAAGTAAATATGAGAGATTTCCCAAGTCTGACATTTCAAACTCCTCACTTAGGTCATGTTTGAATCTTCTGTCTCTTTCTTGCAACTTCCTGTTATCAACAGGTCATCGACATAGAGACATAGTATAAGTAATTCACTATTGTTTCTCCTTAGATATACACTATTCTCAGTTGGGCACTTCACAAATTTCTTCTCTCTTAGAAAGATGTCGATCTTCTTATTTTAAGCTCTTGGAGATTGCTTAAGTCCATACATGGCTTTATGCAACCTGTACACCTTTCTTTCTTCACCTTGTTTCACAAACCCATCTAGTTGTGCAACATAAACTTCTTCGTCTGAGGGGCCATTCAGGAATGCATATTTCACATCCATCTGACATGTGTGTCAGTTTTTCATGTTTGTTAGATAAACAATCAACTTGATTATTTCAATTCTAGCAACAGGTGCAAAAACTTTGTTGAAGTCGATTCCTTCCTTCTGAAGAAATCTTTTCGCCACAAGTCTTGCCTTGTGTCGAGTTACTTTTCATTTAGGATTCACCTTCACCCTGTAAAACCATTTCACATCTATTTCCTTCTTTCCTTGAGGTAATTCGACAAGTGACCAAGTGTTGTTGACTTTGATGGACTCTAACTCCTCATCCTTCGCTTTCACCCACTTTGAATCTTTCAATGCCTCAGCTGCATTAACTGGTTTGACATTTGTGTAGAAAGCATAGTGTACCAGCTCACCTTCTTCATCAGCCACATTATTTGATGTAATCACATTCTCGCAACCTTGCAGGCATGTGTTTTGTTCGTCGAGGTCTGCTTACGCCTGCTTCCCCTCTGACTTCTTTTTGTCGAACTTATTTTTCGACTTCACTAGCTGATTCTTCACATAAGATTCTCACTGAATCCTTCTTGACATTCTCAGTCCAATCCCATTCCTTAAGATCATCTCTGATCACGTCCCTACTAATCACAACTTGCTTGTTCACTGGGTCAAATAACTTGTATCCTCCAGTCAAATGATATCCTATTAGGATCATTTGACTTAACTTATAATCAAGCTTTCTTCTCAAATGATCTGGCACATGTCTATGTACTATAGATTCAAACAAATTTAAATGACTTAGGCTATGCTTGACACCAGACCAACATTCTTCTAGCGTTATTCTTTCTAGCTTCTTCGTCAGACATCTATTCAAGATGTATGTTGTTATCCGCACAGCTTCTCCCCATAATTCTTTGGGTAGATGCTTGCCTTTCAACATACTTCTCACCATGTTCATGATGGTTCTATTCTTCCTTCCTGCTATTCCATTCAGCTGTGAAGTGTAGGGTGACACCACCTCATGCACAATCCCTTCTTTCTCATATAATGCATTGAAATCTTTCGACACATTCTCTCCACCACCATCACTCCTCAGAATCGTTAGCTTTCGACCACTTTGTCTTTCGACCATAAATTTGAATTTGGCAAATACCTCGATCACTTTACTTTTCTTCTTGATCAGGTAAGTTCATAGTTTTCGACTAAAATCATTTATGAACGTGACACAATATATATTACCTTCAATTGAATCCACCTGGATATAACCACATACATCAGAGCATATGAATTTAAGAATTACCTACGACTTGCTTCTTGCATCCTTGTTGAAGCTATTCTTGTGTTGTTTTTCCATAACACATTATTCACACACTTCGTTTGGAATGTCGATTCCTGGTAATCCTGAAACCATATTTATTCTCTTTAAATCTCTGATGTCTTTGAAGTTGAGATGGGCAAGTCGATAATGCCATAACCATTCATCTCCGCTGGCTGTAGTTACAAGACACTTATGCTCCATCACATTAAGTTCAATCTTGAAGGTCCTATTCTGAGACATTTGAGCCTTCAAGATTAACCTACCACTTGTATCGAGAACTCTCATCATCTTGTCTTCGATCGACACCTTGTAGTTCTTTTTTACCCGCTGCCTTATGCTGAGCAAATTACACTTCATGCCTGGTATACTACACATTGGAAATTACCGACCTCTTGCCATCTTTCCTCATAATCAGAACATCACCAATACCTTCAGCTGCTAGAGTATTTTCATTTGGAAATTTGACCATGTTCTTCGTCGAGAGATTTATGTTGACAAACCAATCTTTCCTTTCAGTCATGTGTGATGAGCATCCTGAGTCCAAGTACCACTGATCCTGTAATCTTTTTTCATCTCTTGTTGTGACCATCAGCAACATCTCTTCTTCTTCATGTTTCGCCATCAGTTTCTTGATTCTTCTTATTTTCTCGACAGTCACTAAAATAGTGATCATACTTTTGACAATTGAAATACTGAATGTGACTTTTGTCAGGCTTTCGACCACTACCTCTTCCTCTACCTGCAGCACCACCTTTTTGGTTGCCTTGGTTCCAAAGTTTTCCCTGATTTAACTAGTTTCCTTCCTACTGATCTTGACCAGTCGAATTGTTGTAGCATCCTCTACCTAAGTTATCATTCCAACTTTCTTTGCCTTTCTTTTCCTTTTCTGGCTGAGACTGCAAAGTTGTATCACTCTTCGACATTCCTGTAGCTCTTTAAACCATCCTTTGCTCATGAGTCTCAAGCGTCCCTTGAAGCTATTCCTTCGTTAATACTGACAAGTCTTTCAACTCTTCTATGACTACTACCACGTGGTCAAACTTTGGATCCAACGACCTCAAGATCTTTGCAACAACTGATCTTGATGTTAATATTTCTCTATATACCTTGATTTGATTCACTAGTTTAGTAACCTTAGTGAAGAAATCTGTTATACTTTCACTTTCTTCCATCTGAAGCAATTCATAGGTTTTCTTGTGAGTTTGTAACCTCACCTCTTTCACCTTCTCTGCTCCTCCAAACGACTTTTCTAGAATTTCTCACGCTTCCTTCGTTGATTCTACATCACTAACCTGTTCAAAATCACTTGGATCAACGCATTGATGGATTATAAAGAGAGCTTTATAATCTTTCTTCTTTAATTCTTTATGTGCATCATTTTCTTGTTATGTCGCGTTTTCTGCAAGCGGTGCTACTCCTCCCTTCACAAGGTCCCAAAGATCTTGATAATAGAAAACCACCTTTATCTGCTTGCACCAATTCTCATAATTATCTTTCTCGAGAATTGAAAGATTCGCCAGAAAATGCTCGTTTGGATGATTCATCTTCATCACGATTTTGCTTCCTTGAATCGCAACAGGAGCTCTAGATACCAGATGTAGTAATTCAACCACAACCTATGGAGAATTTCTATTCAATTTTGATCTCAGGATTGTTATCAATCACGCAATGACAATGAAAAGAAAAGGTTGAGAAAGAAAGAAAGGAAAACGTTGGAGAAGAAGATGAATATTCTAGAGTTTCTTTCTGCCCACAACTATGGAAATTTCTTTATTCAGTTGCAACTGCAAATCCCAAAACTACAAAAGGCCAAAATATCTAACATTACTAAAATAGGCTTAAGTCGAAATCCTGTGTGAAGCAACCTGCTTCAACACTTCGACACACTAATACAACTCGACACATACGTTAGGCTAATTCGACTAATCCTTGTTTCTGTCAAACTACACTGTTTCGATACAAGGAATTACAATTTCAACAAGCATAACATTCTATAAAAATAATTTTTTATAAAAAGTATTTTAGTATCTTAAAATATCAAGAATCTTTTATTTTTAAATTATTTTTAATTAATAATATATTATAATTATAGATAAAAATAATAATTATAGAAATAAAATAGTGTGTAGTACAGTAGTAAAGGTAATCAACTATATAAAATTTGATGGTAACACGGATAAAATATTCCCAGACTTGCGAGAGTGGATAAGAAAGCCATTTAAGATAGAAACAAATTTCATCTTTTTCCAAGCACAATTTTGTATTTCCTTCAAACAAATATAAATATTTTATTTCCACCCTCAACTTCAAGTTCTCATAAATATATTTTGTATATCAACAAAACTAACACACGCTAAGGAAATCCCAAACTACTCTTTTCCAAACCATTTAACAAAATAAGTAACAATTCTATCACCCAAATTAGTTTTCACAAACCCACAAGCAAATAAAAAAATATCACAATCAATCAAATCACTTCATAAGTTAAAACAAGTTCATCTATAGATTTTTTATCCACACTTTTGGTCTCTCTTGTAAAATTGCGACGACTTTTATAATTTAACGACAAATTTTAACAACGATTTATTACTTAGCGAATGAATTAGTAACAATTTTAACGATGATTTTAGTATTAAAAACTAAAAGTGTGGATGCAAAATTTTAAAAAGACCATTCTTTAAAAAAAAATATTTTAAAAGACTAAAAACGAAATTAAAATATTTAAAAGACTTATAAACATATTTAACTATTATTATTATTATTATATAAAACTGATGGAGACAATAGTACATGTGAGAGATTCTATTGCATTTATATTTAGATTTAAACACATGCTACTATAGGTGAGAGATTCACTTGCATTTATTTTAGTTTCAAACTTAAGGTAGTACAATTAAAAGTAAGAAAATGGTTGACATCATGAAGTTTTGTTCTAATATTAATTTATCTTGTAAAAAAATATATGATTTTGATTTTTTTAAATAATATTATAAATATTAATTAATAATTTTTTTTATTCTAATCTGTCAACTCATTAAAATTATATTTTTTTTAATCCTAATAACCATTGGAAAGAGAACCAATAAAATTTCAAACGTTATAAAACATAATTGAAAAACAAAGTTTTAAAGTAGAGGAGCGAAAATGTTAAAATCATCAAAATAAAGGAACAAAAAAGAATTCAAGTCTTAAAAAATAAATACTCTCATCATCGCGTAATGAGTTAGCTACAATTTTTAAAAAAATAATAAAATATGTTAATTTTAATGATAAAATTAATAATATTTATTAAAATATTTTTATTAATAATAGTTTGTCAAATAATTTAATAAATTGAATGTTAATAAATAAGATATATTAATGTAAAATAAATAAATAAATAAATATTATATTGATATTATAAAAATATGTTTATTTTGAGATGGAAAAAAAAGTACAATATACAAAGTATTGGAAATATCCAAAACGATTTAGTTGGGTTTAGATAGATTTTAAAAATCAATTTGAAATCTAATGTGATATTAGCACTTTTAAAATAAATAAAAAATCTAAATATATTTAATAATAATAGTTTTTCTTTTAGTTTTTAATTTTTTCAAATTGATTTGCTATTTTTATTTGGATTGATCAAGATTTAATCATTTCTAAATCAAACAATTTTGTTTTCTAATTTTTTATTAAATTTTTAATGATACCATACACTATGTTTAAAACGAATTGTTTTCATGAAAAATAACTCAAAGAATTTAAGTTGCATTTATGTAATCGTCATAAATAATATCTTAAAAGCTAGCATTTAACTGAGTCGAAGTAACTAGTTTATGTGAAGGAGTCTTATGTATTCGACAAAGTCAAATACATATAGTTGTGCCGAAATGTAACATGTAGTTTTGTATTTTACATTTTGAATTTGCGCTTTAGTTGTCTATATATAGGGCATAATATGTTATAGATGAAATAGAACTTCACTCAATACAAATCCTAATTTTCTATAATTAAGTTCATAGTTTTGCTCTTTTTTCTCTATTCTTCTTATTCTCCCATCTTTCTTGAAAACACTTTTGTTCCAACAAATTGGTATCATGGAGTCTGGATTACGATTTAGAAAGAATGTGTAATGGCAAACGGAAACACAACATCAACATAATTTCCAGCTAATTTACCGGTTTTAAAAGGTAAGAATAATAAACGGTGGGTTGCGTAGATGAAGATCATCTTCAAATTTCAAGATGTGACTGAAATTGTGAATGATGGAGCAACGACATTGGAAGTGAATGCAGATGGTGTTCAGCAAGCTGCACACAAGGAACGGAGAAAGAAAGATGGAAAAGGTATGTTCTTAATTCAACAGTGTGTGGATTCTAACGTGTTTGAGAAGATTATAAAACAAGAAATGATAAAAGGAGCGCGTGACAAGTTGAAAAGCTTATAAGATGAAGATGAACAACTAAAAAGGGTGAAGTTGCAAACGTTGAGATAGAAATTTGAGATGTGACTTAGATGATGGAGGACGAATCAGTCTCAAAATATCTTTCATGTGTGGTGTTGTTTGTCATACCCCAATTTTGCTTCACTCTTTTTCCATTTTCTTTTTTTTTTCTTTTTTTCTTTTCTGACTTAAGCTAAATTCATCTGATACATCATAAAAAGTTTCATCTGGTCCACCTTATATTTCATATTACTTAATGATTCAAAGGTTCTCCGTTAATCTTTATATTCTGTAGATTTGTGACTTATAATTGACTATTAATTGACTTTGATCATTTCAATATTGTTAACCATGCTCGGCCTAATATTGACTTTTACCATTACGATTGACTTTTACCATTAATGTTAGATTTTTTCCACGTGTTGACTTTTATGATAATTGTTGACTTTATCATTACAATTTACTTTTAATTATTATTGATTTTCCGTCATTGATTGGATATTATTAACTTTGGAATATTATGAACATTAATCATTGTTTACTATTTCCTTATTATTTTTACTTTGACCATGTTTTGACTTTTGTTGACTTTTTGGAAAGAAAGAGAATGTCTTCATTCATGAGTAATTGGAATACATTACAAGAATCAAAAGCTTTATTACAAGGAAAATGGTCAATTACAAGAAAAAAATTGCAAAATTTTAGTATAGTTGACTTTTAGCCAACAGTTTATTTTTTGTTAACTCTTGACTATTTACTCAATTTCGACTCCTAAATTTTATTATACCTATTCTACAAACATTTGACAAATGATACATCATTATTCATCAAAAATCAATTATTCCATGGGGCAAGTTATTTCCAAGTGGATTGTTCTATGCAAATTTGACTTCGCCTAGAGAGCAAGTTCGAAGACTCAGTTATACATAGTACCGTCAATCAGGGGCAGTTACGTTGAGATTCGACGAATCTCTCCAAGAGTTGGAAAACAGTGGGGGCATTTGCATGCCACGTTTTCTGTAAAATCCTCTCGAGGTGGCTTTTTTCTCATGAACCATGTGACTTGGGGCATTTTAGGATCGAAGGTGTTCGTGACAATTCTACAATGAATATTTCCTAGTGGTTTTTTTTTACAATGTCAGGCTCCTCCAGCGGAGCGGATGTTTATTTCATCCCCAAGAAGTTTAGACTCCAACATATTCAACATCTTTGATAACTCAGGTTTCCCCATTGAATGGATATTTATTTTATCCATGAAGTTTCTACAATAATGAGATGGATTCATTTCTAGCAGATCTTTATTCTCATCTTTAACAGGATAACTGATTTTCATCTTGACAATCCTTCACGTAAGATCAGGGTGTTTTATCCCCAAGCGGAATATTTTTTATTCCCCAGAAGAAATTTTAGAGCCTTGAAGCAGGATTGTGATCCCGTATCCGGTTCTGCACCTATCCCCAATAGTACTTCTATCTTGGAAGATTGGTCGGATGTTTGCTTCGTGATGTTTATTTCATCTCCGGTTGCCTCTGTCCGCTCGTTTTTTCAGCATAAGCATACGCATAGCATATAGATAGATGGCGTGGCATGTGCATTTTTGCATCTTTGTGCTTGTTCGTTCTGTCACTTTTGGCCGTGTTTATCCCTAAGTGACTGGGTGTGTCTTCTCCTTCCAAGTAGAGTTGTCATCCCTAGGCAGAAAGAGCGTAATATTTCTAATTCCCCACTAAGTTTGATCCTCGTGGAAGACGGTTGTTTCGGTACATCCCATCTGAGTTCATACCTCAATGGTCTAGTCTTGTTTGACAGTTTCTCTTCAGTTATATCCTGAATTGAACTTCGGTCATTGGCAATCACATTTCGGATATCTCCAACCTTTGAATATGGAATAAGGGCACATTTATTTTGCACTCAGGAGAATTCTTATGAAGATAACTATTAAAAGCAGATAGTTCTCCAACAGTATTATCAGAGCTTCTCAATAATTTACATCTGGACTACAAGCACTCTCTTTATTTGAGCAACTCGTTTTGACCAGATTCCCTTCAAAACAACAAATGGCAGTCTCTTCAGGACAGTTTGTCCATCCCCAATGGATTTATCAAGATTATTAACTCGTCAAATTGAGTCTCTCCGAAAATCTGTCAGAGAAATGCGTCGAAGACTTTACAAACTTTTCTCTTTATTTGAGAATTTTCACCACAAAGGATACATGCTTTTATAGCTACAACAAGGATACTCCACAGGAATGTATTTCACCAGCGAGTTCATTACACAAGTCTGATTCCATCAAATGGCATCTCTCCCGAGAAATTTGGTGAAGACTATTACCTTGGTCTCTCTTTATTTGAGAAGACACATTTGCAAATTAACCGGCTTACATCTCTTCCGAAGATCCCCGGTGAAGCTCTACAATCTCCAATATATCATAGATTTACCGCTGAAGTTCTACAATCTACAATGATATTTTAATCCCCTGTGAAGATGCTCTCACGAGTTTTCATCATTTCAGGTAGAAACTGAGACCCGTTCATGACATCCAGACCATGAGGCGTGGGGAGGTTTATTTCAAGAAATTGAGACTCGTTCATGGCATCCAGACCATGAGGCGTGGGGAGGTTTATTTCAAGAAACTGAGACCCGTTCATGGCATCCAGACCATGAGGCGTGGGGAGGTTATTTCAAGAAACTGAGACTCGTTCATGGCATCCAGACCATGAGGCGTGGGGAGGTTTATTTCAACTCTTTTCAAGTTCAAACAAGAAACTGAGACCCATTCATGGCATCCAGACCATGAGGCGTGAGGAGGTTATTTCAAGAAACTGAGACCCGTTCATGGCATCTAGACCATGAGGCATGGGGTGGTTTATTTCAACTCTTTTCAAGTTCAAACAAGAAACTGAGACCCGTTCTTGGCATCCAGACCATGAAGCATGTGGAGGTTTTGTTTACACTATTCTTCAAACGGAATACTCAATTGAGAAGTTGAATTATGTCCCGATCAAGAGAGTTTTTTTTGGACATTACCATTGCCTAGACTACCACCGGTTGGCAGTAGATTATCCTTTGATTACAAGTTTCTCGCCCATTGTTTAATTCACCATGTTCTTGATGTATGTGTTATACTCTTATACTTCTGGAGATTTCCCATTGCCGGTTGTTTTCTTTCCTCGTGGAGTCTCGCTTTGATGAGCCCGTCTTTTTTCGTTGTTCATGTGTTTCTCGCGTGTTGTGTCTAGTTTTTTCCCCTGTGGCATCTTGCTTCCACAGGACCGTCCTTTTTTGTATTTCATATCATTGCATATCATTTGCATCTGGTGGTATCTTAGGGCCAAAAATTCGTGCAATGTTTATATTTAAGTCCCTCCTATCTCGTCGAGACGAAGATTTCAATCTCCATATCTCTGAATAGAAGAAACTTAAATAGGGGCATCTGTCACACCCTAATTTTTGACCATAAGATCCCTCCTCCTTGTGCTTATTTCTTGATTATTTTATTTTACTTTTGTATGTGTTTATTACGACTAACCCATTTTACATAGGTGCAGCAATTTCAGGTGTAGACTAGATATGTTTTCTTTCCATTGGTGTTGAGTGAAGTCGTTCAAGGACTAGTTATGGTGGTGTGGCAAGCGAGATCACAGGTTACATTTTCGGGGTTCTGAGTATCAAGAAATGGGTATGGATTGATGACTCGGGGAATATTTTGTTTTGAATTGATAAAGTTTAAAACATGTTGAATCAAGTTTGTGCAAGATATCTTCAAGCCAAGTCGGGACTCATGAAGTCCACATCAGTGTTGGACTTTGTTGGAATTGCAATGCTTTTTGAGATAAAGATATAATTGGTTCAAGGCCCATATTTATTTCAAGCCTTTTGTCAAGTTATGATGTTTTTTGTCCAAGAGATAGATTCTTGTTTTATTTAACTTCAAGGACAACATATTTCAAATCATAGAAGAAATCCAATTTGAAGATATTAAAATCCTAATCACCATCTCAAGTTATCATTGGAAGTGCACATTTCTTTATTGAATCCAGAGCATATCAAGTTCATATTAATCTCAAGATATATTACCATTTCCAAGTCAAAACAACTTTATAAACAGCAAAACCCAATTGGATCCAGAATTATTTACAAAACAAGCCTTTCGAGGTTACAAACCAAGTTAAGGATAATATAAGGATAGAAACTCGAGTAGGGATATCCGAATGACCGGACGCGGGTTGAGTGATTCCATTGGCCCTAATGGAAGACTAAGGAGGCCAGGTGATACATATTCAGGCACTATTCCCCAAAACATAACACGGTTTGCTCCAAAACCAAGCGGCAACTCGAGTGCAATTAGAATTCCCTTTGCGTGCTTCCAACAGTCGAGCGGTGTTGAATAAATATTCAGGACTTGTAAGGAAATTATGACAAGAAGTTTAAACCGCCGTCGAACAAATTATTCCCGAAAGATATTCTATATACGCACCAAGGAGGATTATTTGCCGGCTTCTACCATGAGCTAATATTCGGCATGTCGCTTCTACTGCACCTACAATATCATACCTGCAGAGAAACACAACCGAAAATCAGAACATGCCATTAACATAATTGAATTGCAGTTTAAGAATTAAGAAGAACTGAAGTGAGATAGGTTCAGACCTGAGTTGTAAACTCATCATCGGGCGGAAATTCGAGCAGCCGGAAGGGAAACAACCTAGGTTATCGCCAACTCCCTACGAAAGAATTGAATTTCGGACAAATAAGACGACTGATTTCAGACAGCTCTCAACACAGTTCGAAGGCATCGACGATATTCGAAGGCAATGGCAATCCTAAACTCTTAGTTCAGACACAATGTCATCATCACCGCATCGAACCTTCCTTGGCGGCATAAAACCGACAATATCTGAACCTAAAGTGAGTGTTTTCCTGAAAGAAGAAGAGAAATGTTAAGACAGTTCAGAACATAATCTGAAGTTCATCAAAAGAGGTGCCAGAACAATTAACAATAATATCCTCCAAACGCATTGGAATAAACACGAAGCATTTCATACTGAAAATTGACAGAAAATCAACATGAATCTTTCTTATTTAAATTGGCGGAAACAAATCAGGATGAGAGCAGGGTTTGCTAAGAGTTAGCAAGATCATGAATTTTCGGAGAACGCCGCCAGGGAAATCCACTAGCAGCCTCAGCCCTTAATTTACCTGCATAATACCCAACAAATCGCATAAAACCAACTGGTTCGGCCTCAAGGTCATTTCCGAGAACAAGTTCCCCACCATCAACAACGTAGCAGCAGCCTTGAAGTATACACCCAACCGAGCATCTGGATTTTGCCACAGTTTTATCCTGCCATATCTCAGACCGAATTTACTAACCGCTTTCGATTTTCTTACAACTCAATGAGACGTTAATCGGCGCTCCGTCTTGGCTCACCTGCATTGCAAAGAAATGAAACATGAGCAGAGATAGTTTGTTCTAACTAAGAAGAGAATCAAATGTTTTTTCAGAGAGAGAACTAGAGCTTTCATCAGGGGTGACAGCAATTCGACTAAAAAACTTTTCTAAACATGATCAGAGGGATTCAACGACATCATCAAGAGAAAAAAGCCATCATATTCTCGATAATATCCACCCTTTCCAAAACGAGGAGGAGTCTCCATCAACCTGCGTTAAGAATCGAAAACATTAAAGCAAGATCAAACATGTCTCCAAAACCAAGCAAACAGGTTACATACATGTCTTAAACCGAAAATGAAAGGGGGTAATTATCATTAAGAATGGGTTCCATTTCGGCCATCTATATAAGAGAAGATTTGAGACGAAGAGGGGGGGGGGGCAGAACTCACAACCTACACCGAATCCTCACATTTGAAGATCCCAAATTAACAGCAACCCAGAAACACACAGCACTCTACAAAAATCCCAAATTGAAACCCTATAGATCGAAGAGAGAGAAATACTTATCTATTTTCTCAGACTCCGCCGGAAATCGCCACACCGCCGCGAACTCCTCACTTCCATCGCCGTCTTTGCCAAAGCATAGGACAACCGCCGTCGTCTTCCTCGTAACCTTCTTTTTATTATTTTGTCTAAACTGTGTTTTTATGTAGGTTATATTCAGGGATTTTTTTTCATGTAAAAGGATAAGAAGGTAGAAATCGTAGAAGAAATTGATGGAGAGAAGCGAAGAATAGGAGGCAGAAGGGAGAAGACGGAAGCAAGACTGGAGAGAGGGGAAAGAACAAAGAACGACGAACGGGGGAGGGGAATGGGGATTAGGTTTTTGGTTTTATGTTATTGTAATATAATGTATGCTCACACACCACAATCCCGTACACCACACACATGCAACCCTTGGATCTCCAACATATCCACATTGTACGATCCACCTACGCAGCCCCACCATGAGCCCGCATCCGCGCGTCACACTCAATCCCTCGCCCATTAATCCAAACCACTAATATGCTCTTTTTTAATATAACAATAATAAAACATTTTATTTTATTTTACTAACTTTTAAAATAATATCTTCTAATTAGACTTTTTATCAACTTAATATCCTTTATTATAATAATTTAAAATTGCACAAAAAAAACCTTTTCCTAATTAACTTATATCTAATAGTATACAACCTTTTTTTATAATATTAAAATTCTTTCTTAATTAAATCAACTTAATAATGACAACTTTTATATAAAATGAACTATTTCACATTCAATTAATTTTTGTTAATAAGGCAAATAAATAAAAAACCTTTCAGATATTTTAAAATCCTTTTATTCAAAATGAACCAATTAAAACTTAATTAATTCACCAACTTTTATTAAAACTAAAACCAATCAACTTATAATTTAATTTAATTCAACATTTTTCTTAAAAACTAATCCCTAAAATCAATCCCCCGCATAACTTAATCAGTCGCGCATGCTTCCGTCTCTCAGCACCCATTCGATTATTCACAATTTACACACTTGTCTTATCGCTTTCATGCGTTTGTGTATGCTTTACTTTATCTGCAATTTATCTTTATCGTCATTTTATTTTATCGTATTGCATAAACGTCCAAAGGAAGAATCTGCGCATAACGTGAAACTTGTGCGTATGCATTTCATTTGCATTATAATCCCCACATGATCTTTGATCTCGTTCAAGTTGTTCTCTTAAGATAGATCATACCCCATAAGGAGGACCTTTTCTTCTATTTTTTACAACATAGATAAAACCAATCAATATTCAACTCAATTCAAACTATTAGAGAATAAAATGTTAGTCATCTTGACCGTCGGATATAAATCTCCTGCCCCATAACAATACAATCGAGATATAAGATCTTTCCCGCTTGAGAGTGATAGTGACATACTAGTCGACAATCCGAGTGTTTGAGCCCTTCTCTCAAGATGATGCAAAGACCATCTCCTACAAAGTTGTGGTGGTTAAGTCAAGTAATCTCCTTCGAGATGACAACTCGTCTTTTCTCCTAGACTCAATCAATCAACAACCTTTATCCCTTTGGAACTTTGACCACAGTCAAAGAGCTCCTCAAACCCTTTAGGGGAACTACAAATACTCTGATTCCATTTCCGTCAGGATATGTAGGCACAAGATGCGACGTCTTGGCGAGTATACTTAGAATTAAACCACTAGGTCTTTCATCCTTAAGCAGATAACCTTAGCAATAAACAACATTAAAACAAGAGGTTCTTGTAGAGTACTACAGAAACTTAGGATGCTAACACCTTTCCTAAGTTTAACCAACCCCCGAACCTATAACTCTCTAGCTTTTACATTTGCATTGCATTGTGGGTAATTCGATCTTTTCCCCTTCCTTTGGACAAATAAAAGACCGGTTGTAATGAATTTAGATTTAAACTAATCAATAGTTTGGTATCCAATTTTCACCGCAACAAAGAGCATTTCCCTTAAAAATTCATAAGATGTGAGAGAATCATTTAAAATGTAATCAATAACCCCCCATTTACATCCCGTACCCAACCCATCATTTATATCCCGTACCCAACAAAATTGAATACTACCTCCATTTTAAGATGAGTGTTGTTTTAACAAAAGTAATTTGTTTCAAAGTAAATGTCATTCTCATTTTTCAATTTAAAAATGATTCATATTTTTTCAATGGTATCTTTTAGTTATTGTTTCAAAGTAAATGTCATTCTCATTTTTCAATTTAGAAATGATTCCTATTTTTTCAATGGTATCTTTTAGTTATTATTTTGTACACATTTATATGGTTAATTTAATAAAGATATTTTTCAATTTAGAAATGATTCCTATTTTTTCAATGGTATCTTTTAGTTATTGTTTCAAAGTAAATGTCATTCTCATTTTTCAATTTAAAAATGATTTTTATTTTTTCAATGATATCTTTTAGTTATTATTTTGTACACATTTATATGGTTAATTTAATAAAGATATTTTTTACGACAATATCATTACATTTTTCAATTTGTGTATAAAAACCTTAAACATCAATTATTTTAAAATAGATTAATTACCTTTTTTTTTCACTATAATCCATATTTCCATTTAATCCACTTTTCTAAAATAAAAAACCTTTCTAACTTCCTTGAAAAGTTACATTATCTTTAATGTTTTCTTTGAAATAAAAAGGTATAAAACAATCAATATGACCTTATCTAATTTTTAACCATATATCCGGATTCTATTCAATCAATGAGCATTCTACTTTCAGCTGCTTCAACAAATCACAAATATGGTGTGAAAAACAAATATAGATAAATGTTATCCCAAAATATGAACAGATAATAATAAGATCATATTATTAATTTTTCAGCAATGATGTAACCTTAAGGTATGAAATGTTAATCCATGTAAATCTAGCACCTCCACAATATTAAAAATGCAATGAGAATGAAAATTCTCACAAGAAATTGTTAATCAAATGCAATACAATCCATTTTCCACCATTCTATAATTAATATGTAATCTCTAAATCTTGTGTCAACTCAGTCACAAAGGCAAACAAAAAAATGCCTTGGTGTTAATGAAACAAAATTACACAAATGATTCACACCATAAGATATGAATCATTACCAACTTATGAATACAAATAACAAGCCACATTTTTTATGTTAACACTTACATATAATACAATGGAGAAAAACTCAGTATAATTACAAGGGAGAAAAGTGTGATCTTAAGGAGATTCATCAAGTCCCTAATGGAGCTCTGTCATCTGGTCCAGCAAGCATGATCTGCCATTTACATCGGCAATATAGCAATTAGAATCAATAAAGAACAAACTTAAAATTTATTTGTCTGGTGTATGACACATGTCATTGTCGATACTACAAACACATGTGTTACATTCAAATACTTCAGTTACTCAAAGTATTACTAGTATCAACGTGTCATGTGTATAACATGTATCAATGTTGCACTGACACGTGTGGTTACATTCAAATACTTCAGTTACTCAATATTATTATTGGTGCCAAATACTTCAGTTACTCAAAGTATTATTGGTGTCAACGTGTCTGGTGTATAACATGTGTCACTGTCGACACTGACACATGTGGTTACATTCAAATACTTTAGTTACTCAAAGTATTACTAGTGTCAACGTGTTAATGTCAGCGTTTATTTGGTGTCTATTTTTTCAATTATTTTTCATTATCAACTATTAATGGCAAAATTAGTGGTTGGTATTTCACCGTATTCGTGATTTATTATGAATGTGTGTGTAATATAATCATTTTGATTTTCTTATCTGACAGATAGAACTGAGGCGTAAACTTAGAAATTGTTTAGAAAGCCATACATTGCAGTCAAACGCAAATCTCCTTGCAAGCATGATGGCTGCATTCCTTTCTCGCTGAGATTCAAAAGCTAATACGAAAGATTGTCCTTGTTTTGGCTGCCAAAATAGTGCCTGCGCTGCAGCATTTCCACCACCTCGAACTCCACAAAGCTAAAGAAAACGTCACCAAAAGCACATTGGTCATTGCTTAAATGAAAATGATAAAGCTAATGATAGAACTTGAAAATAAATTTACAAGTTACGAGCAAGAATCATCTTGAACTAGAAAGCATTGACAATTCGAAAATACCTGCATTGAACTTGAATAATATTCTTTGGCAATTGTTGTTTTTCCTTTACAGAGTTTGATCCTCATCTTTCCAACATGAAGTATATGGATAGACTCAGTTGGATGATGTAAACCACTCGTCTGAGTTACGATTACCTGCAAAATAGTAAATTCAACTACAATATTATTGTCACAAAATAATCACTTCTCAGTATTTGATATCGATGCTCGCTCACATGGTACTAAAAGGGTGAAAATGAAAAGTAAAAGAATTGTAACAACATACATTGAATTCGGTGTCGTGTTTTCGCACAAGTGCCTCTACATAGGTTCCCAAACCAGCAGCTGCATAAAGAGCATAAACACAATTTAAGCTCAACTTGATTTTGCAACGAAACAGGTCTCGGTTTCTTACACTCTTAAGACAGCACCTCTGTAGTTTCGATAGAAACAAATATATATTCATCTAAATCAAATGTGGATGATTCAATGAAACCCTACCAGGATCTATTGGACCAGTGGTTGCAAGTGTGACATGCTGGTTTTCTGAAATAATATCAATTTGCAATATGCGTCCGACATCAAAAGGTTCGGGTGCATAAACGGATTTGGTAGCTCCTGAGAGAGATAATTGCATTATCAAGGATAGAAATAGAAACACAAAAATGACATAACTTGCAAGCTCAATATAAAAAAGCACTGCAATAGAAAACGCTGTCTTCGACAAGTTTTCATCGTCAAAAGTAAATACCTGAGATAAGTTCTTTTTTGGCACCATCAGACGATACACGATACCACTGAATTGAACAATTTGAAACGTCTGGGGCATTATCAGAGCAAGGTTGAATTTGCAAATAAGAACCTAAGGTTTCATTCCCTTCAAGTTCATATAAATGAGGAACATTTTCTTCTCCTTTCTTTGTCCTTGTAAGCTGAAAAATATCGTGAAGGATAAACAATAATGAGTTAAAGAAGCTTACAATGAAAGACAGTCATATAACTACAACGTTTAATAAGAGAAATTTATCATTCACTTGGGACAATAAAAAATGGTATAACATCAATGTTCAAACTCTAATCCATATTATTAAAAATATCAAGTAACTACAAAATCTCTTCACTTCAGCATAGATTATACGGGAATATACCTCCTTCTGAAGTCGAAGATAATGTCTAGTCTTCTCCGCAAGTTGAGCTCTCAATGCTAAAAGCTCATGTTCCATATCCATGACCTATAGATCAATCAACAATGAACATATTCATTTCCTTGAAATAACTTGATGAAGTTGAAGAAAATAAGAAGAAATCCAATTCCAGGTGAGACTGAATAGGGATAGTATTTCATGTATACCTTGCTTGGTTGATGGAGCATTTTGATTCTTCGAGCCTCTTGAACCTCCTTCATTAATTGTTCCACGTCCTAAAGGAATAAAACCAAAACATTTTCACACAAAAATTTGCTCAGTTAACACCGATCTACCAGTATTTGTTTCCTGACAAAAAATCAAGATAAGGCACAAACCTGCTTCCCAGAAGCTTGAGACATTCTCTCATGCTCTTGAAGTGACTCTTCCACTCTCTGAACAGCTGCCCTCGCATTATCTATTTCTGAACGAGCGAAAGCTCTTTCCTCATCAACAAGTTTCTTAGCTTCTTCAGAAGCCTGTAAATGAATCTATACGCTTAGAATTGGTATCGGAAATTTTCTTACATTTGCATGTATAGAAGATGTAATGAAAGAAAATCTATTTCATAACAGAAACAAAATCCTTTTATAATACTGTAAGGTTGGAAAAAAAAAGTTAGCATCACCTGCTTAAGAAAATTTGCCAATTTCTTCACCTCTGCCTTCTCTTGAATTAGTTCCCCTTCCCTTTGAGTTAATTGAACTGCTAGAGCTTCAACCTAAAGAGTGCAATGAAAGTACTATGATGATAAGAATTTTTTTTCTTAAAGCTTGTGAAAAATTTATGAAAATCATCCACAAGCTTATTCGCAATGCATCTTCATTAACACACACACTTTACCACCATGATCTCTACAATGTGAGCTTCATAAGAGGTTCTTTAAGCATGTAACTATTAGGAAGAAAGAAATTAATGTGAAGCACGTGTCTTCCTAATTTATCCCAAAAAATCTCACCATAGCAATAGCATCGTCTACATCATCCATGTTTCTACCCGCCACACGCCCCTTTAACGATTCAAGTGAATCTCTGAGCTTCTTTAAAAGAACGTGTTTTTCCAACGATGCTGCTTCTCTAAGCTTGGCCTGAATTTCACCAGCATATGAAAGCTCGATTAAAATAGAGGACATAAGTATCTTCGAAAAATATGTTCATTGGTTATTTCTCTGGTTTTAAATTGCAGTTTACAAACGTGATTACAGCTATGCCTAAAACGTAATGGATTTAGGCGACATGGAATTTGCATCAAAATCACGGTCATATCAGTCATATTTATTAGCGATTTCCGACAATTTCAAGAATCGCAACATGACGGTAATCAAAAACCTTGGTCATTTCAATTGAAAAAACGACATAACGAAAATCTACGATTACAAAACCTTTCAATTAAGATAGAATAAATATAATTATATTGCTAAATCTGAGCTATTCAACCAGAAAGAAGGGTACACACCTCTTCCGACAACTTAGCAGCAGCCGCCAAACCTTTCTCAAATTTACTAGCAAGATCACGAACCGAAAGACGATTATGCTGATCCAACAACTGTGCTGTCTCGCGCGCAATAACCTCCTTCATAGATAGCAGTTTTGGGTCATCCTTTGTCTCCATAATCTGATTGTTAGCCCCAATTCTGTAATTAGGAAACCGACTAGAGGCAAATATCACATCAGAAGATACCGCAGGCACTGCCTCTTTTTTCATAGTATCTCCAAAATCACGCGTTAACCTCGTCATCTCTTACAACCAATTCCCTCTATCAATCACACAAAAAATGCAACCTTTAGCTAAATATAATCAAACCCAATATAGTTAACTTATGCACAATACAAAACCAAAATCAAACAAAAAAGGAACACTCAATATATAAAGAGAGATATCACTAGCATTAAACTAATTCAAGCAAAGGCAAATTCTGAAATTTCTTCAGGTTTCTTCAAATTTCTTCAAAATGAAACTAAACTCTAATTTCCTAATTCTTTACTCTTTTATTGTTATAAAAAATTGAAGTACAAAAGAAAACAAAAGAACAAACACCAGATATGCATGAAGTCATGAACAGAGCAAAAGTATTGAACAAAACAAGCCAAAGATAAGAGATTCATACATATATAGTTAGCTTTAGCATTAACCTTATGGAAGTAAATGGAAAATCTGAGATTTTTTCAAAATGAAACCAAACCCTAGTTTCCTTTTTTTATACTATTTTTTATATAAATTAAAGCAATGAAGAAAAATCCAAGAAAAAAAGAGAAAATAGAAAAGGTTGAACTTACAAGAGATCATGAGAAGATGAAAATGGTGGTTAGGGTTGTGATTGTAGGAGTAGATGCAAAAGGTTGCTCCAATTTGGTTATTCAACACAGGAATCACTGGTCTTGTTGATGATGCTTTTTTAGAGAGAGAGAGAGAGATTGGAAGTAAGCTTTTTGAAAAGAACAAAATAAAGTGAAGAGAAGGGTGACTTTGGTGTGGCATCCGTGGGTTGTGTGGACCACACTTAGTTAGATTTTGAGAACTTTTTTTTGTTGTCTATGTTTAATTGTTTAATGTATATGTTATGAATCGGATACACGTTTTTTAATGATCAAAGAGTTAGGGTTAAGAAAGAAAACAAGATAAAATAACAAAATAACCTCTCTCCTTGAAATTAGGATTTTATCTTCCTATTTTTCCTTATGTCAAGATTGAGAAACTAGCATCCTATTTATAATAAAATAACACACTAACTTAATGGACTTTTTAACAATTAACAAGCTAACTTAAACAATTGGACTTACAAATAAGGTTCAATTCAACATGCTAACAACCCTAGCAATATTGACTAATACATGTTAGAACAAACTTCGACTACAACACGCATTACTCGCGAACAGACTTCGACTATACTAGAGTTCGATCCAACATCTCACAGTATCTTATCATAGTTTTTGATTCAGGGAATCATTTGGTAGCTGTGCAGATATTTGATTGTTGGGATATGGATTGGAATCAATGATATTTTGTAAAAATATTTGATAATAGATATACGGATTTGAGTCATCGACATTTCTCTTTTAAGTCAGTCATTTGGTAGGTCTATAGAAATATTTGATTGTACAGAAACAGATTCAAATCATTGATATTTTGTAGAAATATTTGATCACAGAAATACGTATTTGAATCATTGACATCTCGCTTTAAGTTAGTTATTTAGTAATTTTATAAAGATAATTGATTTTAGAGAAACGAATTCAAATGATTGACATTTCTTAAAAATATTTAATTAAAGAGATACAGATTCGAATAATTTACCTATTAAAATAATATGTATATATTATTCATCTATGACTAAGAATGAAAAAAGATTTGAAATGAACTATTTGAGATTGAGTAGTTAGATTATTGCATAAGCATGTTATGTTATGTTATTAAAGTAGTATTATTACTATGACTTTAAATTGAATATTTTTGGTCCCATTTCATTCAAAGCTTAGCTGTCAATAATGTTTGTTAGTTATTACTTCATTCACACTTTCTAATCTTTTTCTTTTCTTTTTTTACATGTTAACTTTGCTTTACAAAATGAATAGTGGCAACTCTTTTGTATATATTATTCACATTGAGCTTTTATTTTTGGATTTAGTTTGAAAATCTTGATAATAATTATAAAAAGGGATCTTTTAAATTGAGTTGAATTATAAAAATAGAAAAATCATATTTTGATATGTTTATATTTGTGGTGTATTGTAAAGTGACAGAATTAGAATAAATCAACTCTTTGAATAAGATATGGTCTAAAATAATTAAAATGTTTAATTAAATTTAGTTTTAACTTATGTCAAATAATTTGAAAATATAAAATAAAATTTTATATTTATTTAAAATATTGCAAAGATAAACAATTTGGTAATATTTGAATATCTAAATGTTGTAGGTCAACTAAGTTTAATTTATGTAGTAATTTAATTTTTGCTTTTGTGTGAATGTGTTAAAATTTATTTTTACTGTCTCAGTTTTTGAGGTGGTGTAAATCTCATATCTTGCCTTATTTTATTTTTTAAATATATGTTTCTCTTTAAATTATTCACAATGAAATTGAAGACTCGTTGAAAAACAAATTTAATAGGGATAAGATAAAAGAAGAAAAAAGTGATTGATATACCTTTTAAAAATAATAAAAATATTTTTAAGTCTAAAAATTTTAATGTCCATAAATCCGTCCTATTTTTCCTTCATTTTTTTTAATATACCCTTTTGTGAGGGTAGAGTTGACTAAAAATTTTAAGTTATATTTTTTGATAAATTTTATATGGTTTAAATCAATAATTTGAAGAAAACAATATATAAGTGAAAAGTCTATTCATACCAATAAAGTAAACTTGAAATTGAAAGGAAAAAAAATCGTTAAAGTAAACATCAAAGTCTAAGTCCACTTATAATAAAAATAAAAATAAAAAAATAATTGTCTATTACTACTTTATTAGTTAGTTAAGTATAATAAATAAAGAACGCAACAAGTGTCACTGTTATAAGTCATCAATAAATGCAACACTTGGAAACAAGAATTTTGCAAGTAACGCTTCATAAATTTAATTCACATGGAAGATGACATAATAGCAATGTTTTTTTATAAACGTTGTACGCGCTTTTTTTTTTTCAAAAATATAATAAAAATGAAAAAAATGAATAAATTGTTTAATCGAAAAGGATGTTATCTTAAAAGAGATAATAAATCGTGCATATAATTTTTTTAATATATAAAAAATTGTGAATTAATAATATATTTTTTGTTATATAAATTATATTTTTATATTATTTACAAAAATATTAGAATCAATAGTAATATTTTTTTATTATTATTTAATATTTTATGAATAACTTGATTTTCGCGTTTTAATTTTTTTATTTTTGTGTATTGTTTTCGTTTATAACAATAATATTTTTTTCACTTAATCTTTTTATATATTTAAAAAATTATCGATAAATTTATATAATTTAATATTTGGAATAATTTATATAATTCAATATTTGGAACAATTAGATTTATATGTAGTTTTCAATATTTTTAGTACACAGTTACAAGCCCTCTGATAAATTAACTTTTGAATATAAGGCTAAACAACAACAACAGTGATATACAGTTACTCATTTGTTAGTTTTGTAACTCTTTTACATGTAACTAGTAAGATACTCGTGCGGGTGCACGGGTGAATTTATTTGATTTAGTATAAAATATATTTAAATGTATATTTAAATTTGAAATAAATTATTTTATTATAAAATGAATAATAGTTCTAAAAATTTAATTATATTAGATAATCATATAAAAAAGTGATTCATGGGAAGATGGAGAAAGGAAAAAAAATATATATATGTTTTTTTCTTTCTTTTAAGATTTAGAAAATTGATATTTTATTTAAACGGGAATTTTTAAAGAATTTATATACGTGTTAAAAATTATGACATATGATTATACAATAAATTATTTAGAGTATATAAGATACTCATGTTATTATTATCAAAATATGAAGTATCCACAAAGTATCCATTTGTTTCAACAATCAAATGTTTCAATCCTTATCAAACTTTAAAAAAAGAAAACATGAACTAACTATTACAGCCCATACCAACCTAGCAGGCTGGAAAATAAGGTGAAAGATTCACATTATTTGCAATATGTTGATAGAAAAGTAAGGTGAGAGAACCACATTATTTGCAATATGTTGCAAGTGATCTATTAAGTCATACTCTGCTTTTCTATCATAAATTCAATTCAATTTCCTTATCTGCATATCAACATCATATTCATCACCTTTAATGCAATTGAATCCATGGTTAAATAAATATGATCAAAAACTTTAATCTATAAAAACCTATTAAAAATTCATCACCTTCGCATCATTTGACAGATGCTCAGGAATTTTAGGCATATCTTTGTTGTTTCCAATTTTAAATACGGCAGCTACCTGTCAATACAATATAAAAACAATTTTGATCTTTCATACTCATCAAACAGGATCATACATTTAAGGGGCTAGATATGAAATATCCAATATCTTACCCCTTCATACTAACTCCACGGAGGCTTCGACGCTGCCATTTCAATAAGTGTGCATCCCAAGCTCCATATATCAACTGGAAGGCTATAGCCATTTGTGTTCATTACAACCTAAGAAAGACATTGAAATACAATAGTTATGGTGAGATAGAAGAAGAAGGGAGAATCTGCTTACATTGAAAGAAATTTCATGATTCAAGAGAAAAAAATAAACTCACCTCAGGTGCCATCCAGTACGGACTTCCTTTGAATGAAAGCATTAAAGCGACAAAAGTAATTCCTACGGCCCATGTGTCTGAGGCTTTACCTCGGTAGGTAAGACCTAAAAAATATCAATAGACACAGTAGTAAAAACCTACATTTCATAAACATATTTGCCCAAAAGCATTTTACAAACATAAAATGAAAGCACATACCTAAAATACATTCAGGTGCAGTGAAAACAGGAGTTCCAAGTGATCGTCGAAGCACATCATTATCATCCTGCAAAATAAAACGATATAGGCTCCATATTAGTTTATAGAACATCCTAATGCCTACGAATATTACCAACATGTTATCAAAAACACTGCAAGGTGTTTCATTTCAGGTACTATCAGAGTGCACCAATCAGCTTGCATAGTTCCATATCATCCGAGTAATCATATTTCTTATTTTTTGAACGCGGGGTAAAAATCATATTGCAGTATCACGAAGAAAACAATGTTAGGTGAAGATACACTATTGTCCAAGTAAAGTGATAGCTTGGTTTTATTTAATGTATTTAAATTAACATTCAGGCTCAATAGTTGCATATTACCTCAAAAGTCTGGCTGACACCACCATGACGAGTAATCAACAGATTATCAGGCTTGATATCCCCGTGAATTATGTTTTGTTTTTCAAATAAAACTATTGTTAAACATTCCAGTAACATGATCAAAAAATAATTCAAAGCATTTTAAGACTAAGTATGAGCATTAAACATAAACAATATGATGTTTCGCAAGTTGTTTATTACTGCATGATGATACGTTTGTGTACGTGTGCATGAGTGTGAGAGAGAAACTTAGTCAACATTACATGAGCATGGAGATACATTAATCCAGAAATGATGTCACGCAAGTATCTCCTAGCAGTCTCTTCACCTAAGCTACAAGCTCGACCAGAACCCTCACAAACCCATTTATCTTCGACATATTCAAGTACTGTATTCGGAAAAAAGAAAAAAATCAGTAAGTCAAGCTTATAAGCAAAAGTGAGACTCACATCTTAGAACTTTAGAGATAGGTTTGGATTTAGGGAACTCCATTGTCCCTGTCCCAACAGATCTCAGGCTCTCTTTGTCAACAGTTTTCTCTCTTCCTTTCTCTTCATACTCATTATCATTCCATAGATACGCAAGCATGTGACAAACTAACATCATCATCCTCAATGAACTTCACAAAATCAAACAAACAACAACAAACCAAAACTAATAAAAATAGAGAAGTCAAAACCTAAAATAAAGTATAACAAAATAAAATAAAGCTTCAATATGATAAATTAACAGCAAGACATAAAATAAACAACAATAAATCAGCCATGAATGAGAAGTAAAGTTGAAAAATGATGTTAAATATAAACAAAAACATCAACAAACCATCTTGAATTAGAAGTAGATAAAAAAAAATTCAAAGAGATGAGAAAAAAAACAGAATTGAAAAACCTGTTACACAAATCACTGATAAGAACCTAAGGTTTCTTCCCTTCAAGTTCATATAAATGAGGAACATTTTCCTCTCCTTTCTTTGTCCTTGTAAGCTGAAAAATATCGTGAAGGATAAACAATAATGAGTTAAAGAAGCTTACAATGAAAGACAATCATATAACTACAACGTTTTAATAAGAGATATTTATCATTCACTTGGGACAACAAAAAATGGTATAACATCAATGCTCAAACTCTAATTCAAACTCTAATACATATTATTTAAAATATCAAGTAACTACAAAATCTCTTCACTTAAGCATAGATTATACGGGCATATACCTCCTTCTGAAGTCGAAGATAATGTCTAGTCTTCTCCGCAAGTTGAGCTCTCAATGCTAAAAGCTCATGTTCCATATCCATGACATATAGATCAATCAACAATGAACATATTCATTTCCTTAAAATAACTTGATGAAGTTGAAGAAAATAAGAAGAAATCCAATTCTCGGTGAGACTGAATGGGGATAGTATTTCATGTATACCTTGCTTGGTTGATGGAGCATTTTGATTCTTCGAGCCTCTTGAACCTCCTTCATTAATTGTTCCACGTCCTAAAGGAACAAAACCAAAAAAATTTCACACAAAAATTTACTCAGTTAACACCAATCTACCAGTATTAGTTTCCTGACAAAAAATCAAGATAAGGCACAAACCTGCTTCCCAGAAGCTTGAGACATTCTCTCGTCACAGGTGAAAAACCCAGAAGAACAAAATTCCTCCATCTTCCAAAAAAAACCTCTCACGATATCCCTCTTTCAATGACGATTTTAATGGCGGCGGATTTAGCGGAGGAACAACAATGTCAACTTGCAATGTCAACTTGGAAAACAACAGAAGTAGAAGAAACGAAAACCCCCAAAAAAGTGAAGAAACGAACCAGAAATCTTTGATGTTAGCAGAAGTTTGATGATGTTTGTGGGGAGGAGGGAGCAATATAGTGGGATTACAAGAAGTTTGATGGGTAACTCAAAGTTCAGATGTTTGTGGGGGAGGAGGGAAACAAAGGTTGGCTGCATCCAATCCACACTTGACAGATGGCAAAAGGTGAGGGGTTTCAAAGAGAAGAATTTTGGCATTTAGGTGTTTACTGTTTTGTCTAATTTGTAGTGTAATAAATTTTAAAGGAAAGGGCAGTGAGGTAATCTTGGTCAAGTTTTTTTTGAAGTGTTGATAGTTGATTGATGTATGAATATCACTTTTTCCTTGCATCAAGAACTACACATCAAGAAATAGTAAAAAAATGTTTAGCCACAAATGTTAGATAATAAACGCATACAATCACATCTCATTCGTTGACTAGAAAGTAATCAATGTTAAGAAAATTATAAATGTGTTGCTTCCTGTGACCTCTGCAACGGTTAAACTAGCAGCAACAACAACATTGAGATCAATGTGATCAAAATCAATTTTGACAATCAAAAAGTAGCTCTAAATTTTTAGCTTTCTTAATTCTTTTGGCGGTAACATATGCATGGTGAAATGGTGTAGATATCAGGACATGAAGATTAGAAATGTGCTTCTCGAGTTTTGATAACATGACAACAGTTAGTCATAAGTTCAAGCAATCACAAACTTTCAATATTATCCACATGTTTAAAATTCAAGAAAACAAATATAACATGAATACCAAACATGACATGGACACCAAACAAGACTCATATACACGCCTTCAAAGGGGTGGATTAATTTGGCAAAATGTTTACCAAAATTGAGTCCTTTGTCATCAGTGACAAAGTATTCATGTCCTTATAAATTTCGCAGACCATCGTAAAACCACTGAAAACGCCTTAGCTGCCCCCATCTCCCCGATTCTTATTGATACCCTTTTGCTTCAAGCAACTACCACAGAAATCGAAAAAACTTCCAATGTTATTCAAAACAGAAACATTAAAATGAAATTTCAACTTACAATTAATCTCAGTGTCACCATAGTTGATATATCAGGCAGATCAACCTGAACCCTGATGGAAACAGAAAACCAGAACTGGAAAAATTCAATGAGTACAGAGCTATGATAAAAGGCTTAGTTCAAACAAATATAATTGCAATTGGATATTATTATACCAGTTAGCAGTACAGGGATGAAGCATGTATAGTCAAACTACCTTTCTAGGTGAATCTAAGTATTATTGTTTCCAATTGATGTATAAGATATCTCACAACTCTTAGCTACTGTCTCAGTCTCATCAGAAAAAAGAAGATTTCCATCAGCATCAGTCCCCTATAAGAAGGGAACACTGCCATCAGCATCATGTTACATAAGGATGTCATCCACAGCCCATGCACATAGCTTAACAACATAAGAAAAGAAACATATGCAGCATAGCATATTGTCATGAAAATGTCTCTCACAGAGTGAGCTGCAAAAGGGTCTTCATAAGCAAGACACACATCACCTTTACTTTTTTTATTTTTCATTTGCATAAATCTTTATGTTGTAAGTCCATTGAACTTTATAACCCCTCTTATTCTTAATTCTTCCAACCTTGGCAGTTAAAACACATGTAAAAAAATATTTAAAATGCTAAACCCTCTATTTCTCAACATAGAGAATTAAAAAACCTATTTCCACCATTACGATTGAGTTGCATTACTTATAGAAACTGTAGTTGAATATGTACCTCAAAAATATTTTTTCAAGAATCTTATATCAAAAATATCATATTGCTCAAAGCTTCAAATTCTGATTTAATTACGGTCATTGTTCTTGCAAGTCTACCGGCAACATCCTCAACATCCTTAATATTCTGGTCCAACAAAAAGATCTTTCGCATATAATTATGAAATCTTTGCATAGTGTCAATGAATGTTAATGAATGAAAGAAGAAAACCAGTAAGTTTGCCAATAGTGCACTTGCACAAATTAAAAATCATTAAATTTTCAATTAGGGTGAAGTATCAATACAGTTAAAAATCTAAACAAAGTGTTATTTAGCATCACTTACTTTATCATGAGACAAAAGCTCAAAGGAAGGACCAAAACATCCATTTTTCGAAGCCTCAATAAACTCCCTTCTTCTATCAACTTCTTCAACTGCAAAAAATAACAAATCCTTTTTCATGAAAAAACAAAAACTACTGAAAACCAAAAACATGGAAATGCTACAATCACAAAAATAATGAAAACCCAAAACATGGAAATGCTCTGAATACTCGAAACCTTAATCTTCTCCAACTTGATATTTTTTATCCCTTGATTTTGTTTATGTGAAAGGTGGAGTCTCTCATATATATGTTTTGTGATTTTCCCTATAAAGAAAGATCATTTTTGTGTTCCCGACAAACATTACCCTACTAAGAAAATTCATATAAACATGTATGCTAGAGAGAATAGATTAGAATCATTTAGAAAATGTCTCTAATTCCCATACACTTAAAATTTTATACTCTTGACAAAAATCGGGTTCATAGCTATGATAAAAAAAATACGTGATGTAATTCCAAAAAAATTAAGAATGCAAAGTTGCAAATAATTACACATCCCAAAATTAAAGGATTGTAGCAATATTGAGTAATGTCATGTGAAATTCAAAGTGAGTAAGAGAGAAAATCAACCAAAAAGTGGGTCGCAAGTGATATAATCCTCACATGATATAAATAAAATACTCTTATATACTTAAGTGTTTAGGTTATTGTCTACACTCAAAATGCATTATGAAAGTTAGCACTACCATAGACTTGACAAACATCTAATGTTCACATTTGAACACATGCATATATAGATCAAAAGATCTTTATTAAGGTTGTAACTTGGCCAAAGTCAATGTGGGATGATGCTAAGGAGAACTAACAATTATCAGGAATGGTTTGCCTAAAATGAAATGCCCATCGGTGGCCTTTGTCTCCCTTTTCATGTCAAGGATGTATATTTTTTAAGGAAAAATTATATTTTAAACTTTAACAAGTATATCCTTGACAAATCTAGTAGGATGAGCACTACTTATGTTTGCTAGCTGAATGACAACATTTCTTGAGTAGCTATAATTGTTATATGATTACAGATACATTTCTAAATATGTTTAATCTAGCATTCCCCTTAATCTTCCTCTTTTTATGTACAAAACTCATTAAGGAACTTAGTATATATAAGAATTTGTTTGATTTCCTCAAAGAGAAGAATATATGTCTTAAACTTCTTGAAAATATCCAAGTTTTCTTTCTCTTTCTTGGCCTGATAAATTATTGAGAGTTAATGGATATATTTTTAATCAATCTTGTGACATTTGCAAGAGTTTTATCAACTAGTGTGCATCCTTTAACATCACTCACGATGTTTTGATCCATATGCAATAACCTTTCATGAAAATATTGGATGAATAGTTGCTAAGATATTTGATGATGAAAACAACTTCCAGACAATTTATTGAATCTCCCTCGGTATTCATGCAAGTGTCCTAATTGAATTTGCAGGATGTCACATATTTATTTCTGTTGATGTTTGAGTAAGATAAATGCAGGGGAATAAAACTCAGAAGCTGGTTTGAAGAAACAACTTAAATGGATAAGCTGGTTGAAGGCTGCATTTCAGTTTTGACAGTTGTAACAGTTAGTTTTTTTGTTTTTGTTTGTTACATGTTTAGCACTATATAAGGGAATGTATTGTAGTGTGTAATAAAAAATATATACCATTGTGAATAAAGTTTCTCAGTTCTCCTCAATTATCTCTCTCTCTCTCTCTCTCTCAATTTCATCTTCATCTTCCCCATTTTCCCTTTCCACCATTTTTATCCACCCTCCATTGTTTTGTGTTCTAACATTTGGCATCAAGAGCCTTGGTTCTGATCCAGTTATCTGCTGCAAACATGACTACCGTTTCCAACGATCGAATCCCTTCCAATCTCCCAATTCTCGATTCGAAAAACTATGACAAGTGGGCAAAGCAAATGAAGGTATTGTTTGGGTATCAAGATATTCTTGATATCATCAACAATGGTGTTATACCACTTGGGGCAGAAGCTACTGCTGCTCAATAATCTACAAATCAAGAAGAGAAGAAGAAAGATTACAAAGCACTCTTCTTGATTCATTCTTGTGTCGATGCCGACAACTTCGAAAAGGTGGGTGATTGTGAATCCGCGAAACAAGCATGGGAAGTCCTTCAAAAGACATATGTTGAGGCTGATAAAGCCAAAGTTGTGAGGTTACAAACTCACAAGCGCCAATTCGAGTTAATTCAAATGGAGGAGAAGGAGTCGATATGCGACTATGTGACGCGCATAACGCGATTAGTGAACCAAATCAAGGCTTGTGGTGAATCCCTAGAGGAAAAGAATGTTGTGTACAAGATCTTGTGTTCTTTAACGCCAAGATTCGACAACATCGTAGTGGCTCTAGAGGAGTTAAAGGATCTTTCAACATTGACCAAGAATGAGCTTCAAAGTTCCCTTGAAGCTCACGAGCAAAGAATGGATGAAAAAAGTAATGGCAAGGTCAATGTGGAAGTGGCTTTGCAAGCACAGTTCAATGACAAGAACAAGCGTCCAAAAGGGAGATGGAATCTGAGAGGGAAGCCTAACTTTGATGGCAAGGATCCACAAAATTCAAGGGCTTCATCAAGTCAAAGAGAAGAGGGCAGCTCCAAGCAAGGTGGTGGTCATGGAAACTATAGAAAGAAGATTGACAAGAGTGGTGTGAAGTGTTATAATTGTCAAAAGCTTGGTGATGAGGCAAGGGTTGCAAGGCAAGATGCGAAGGAAGATGATATGCTTCTTGTGATGATCACGGAGTAGAATTATGGTGTCAAGGAGGGGCTGGACACCAACTACAATAGAGGAAAGTTGCTGGCCAGCAATGACAGTTTGGTGCAAAAGTGTGTCGAAAAGTGTCTGGAACAAAGCGCAATGGTATCAGTTCGAGATGGAACCTAAGCAAGTGATGAGTGGTACTTGGACTCTGGTTGTTCAACACGTATGACGGGTAGAAGAGATTGGTTTGTTAAGATCAATCAAGCCACCAAGAACAAAGTGAAATTTGCCAATGATACGACTTTGGAGGCCGAAGGAGTAGGTGATGTTTTGATCATGAAGAGGGATGGTGGGAATTCCTTGATCAGAAATGTCTTGTACATTCCTGGGATTAAGTGTAACCTCTTGAGTATTGGCCAATTGCTTGAGAAAGATTACACTATCCGGTTGGAAAACAAGATTTTGCGCATTTTTAACCGAAATGGAGTTTTGGTCCTTAAAGCACTAATGGCTGCCAATAGAACTTTCAAGATAGCTTTGAAAGTGATGGAGCATAGGTGTTTAGCTACAACGGCAAGTCGTGAAGAGTGGTTGTGGCATTACCATCTAGGGCACCTCAATTTTCGAGACCTTGACATGTTGCAAAAGCATGATATGGTGACCGGGCTGCCAAAGATTATGATTCCAGCTGAGTTGTACGATGAATATGTTCAAGGAAAGCAACACAAGGCTGCATTTAGCAAGGATGCGGGTCATAGGACCAAATGCCACCTTGAGGTGGTGTATTCGGATGTTTGCGGATGCAAGTCAATTCGTATGGAGGAAATAGGTACTTTGTGACGTTCATTGATGATTTTAGTAGAAACTTGTGGATTTATCTCATCAAGAGAAAGGATGAGGTATTTGGTGTATTCAAGCGTTTCAAATCCATGGCGGAGCGGCAATGTGGTCACAAGTTGAAAATTCTCAAGACCGATGGTGGAGGTGAGTATACCTCAAATGAGTTTGGGAATTATTGTGATGATGAGGGTATAGTGCGTGAGATTGTTCCACCTTATACGCCTCAGAAAAATGGTATTACGGAGAGGAAAAATCGATCGATAATGAACATGGTCTGTTGTATACTAAGAAGCAAGAACTTGCCGAAATAATTGTGGGGTGAAGTCGTTTCAACCGCCGCCTATTTGTTGAATAGGTGCCCTATAAAGAAGCTTGACAAGGTGACACCAGAAGAGGTATGGTCTGGTCATAAACCAAGCTTAAGTCATTTGAGAGTTTTCGGTTGCATTTCGACACATTCCGGGTTAACTTTGAAGAAAGTTGGATGACAAGGGTGAGATGATGTTACTTGTTGGTTACCACCCTACCGGAGGCTACAAATTGTTTAATGTCAGTAGCAAAAAGATTGTGATAAGTCGAGATGTCGTAATCGATGAGTTAAGGTTGTTTGATAGCAAGAAAAGTCAGATTTCAGTAGCAGAAATCGGTTTCCCAGAAACAGGAAACCGGTTTCCCTTTGTTTCGCTGAACCTGAAACTGGGATTTTCGAAGAAGAAACCGGTTTCCCAGATAATGGAAACCGGTTTCCAGCTGAAAATGCATTTTTTCAGGAAACAGCAGAGGCTATGCAGCAGCCACCTTCAATGTCCGGAAATGCCGAAAATGCAGAAAACAACAAGAGACCAACTAGGCAAAGGGGATTGCCTCAAAGGCTCCAAGATTGTGAAGTGTTCCATGATAATGAGATCAATAAGGATGGCAATCTCATACACTTTGCACTTATGGCCGAATCCGAACCCTTGAGTACGGAGGTGGAACTAAGTGATCCAAAGTGGGTATGTGCTATGAAGGAAGAACTAGAATCGATTGAGAAGAACAATACTTAGGAGTTGGTCGACTTGCCGAAAAGGAAGAAGCCAATTGGTGTGAAATGGGTCTATAAGGTGAAAGCGAATCCTAAAGGCGAGATAGTCAAGCATAAGGCTCGACTTGTGGCAAAAGGATTTTTGCAACATGAAGGCATAAACTATGAAGAAGTATTTGCACTGGTAGCTCGAATAGAGACCATCTGGCTTGTTGTTGCTATTGCGAATAGTAACAATTGGCCGCTTTATCAAATGGACGTGAAATACGCCTTCTTGAATGGTCCTCTTGAAGAAGAAGTGTATGTGGGGCAGCCACCCGGTTTTGTTGTGAAGAATCAAGAGGATAGAGTCTACAAGTTGAGAAAAACACTATATGGTTTGAAACAAGCTCCAAGAGCTTAGAACAAACGCATGTATGGGTTCTTACTACATGTTGGCTTCAAGAAGTGTGCACCCGAACATGGTGTTTATATGGAGAGGGATGCAAGCAAAGATGCAATTATTCTTTGCCTATATGTGGATGATTTGTTGATTACGGGCAGCAATGAAACAAAGATCTCAAAGTTCAAAGGAGAGCTTATGGGAGAATTTGAGATGTGTGACCTTGGTGTGATGCAATACTTCCTTGACATAGAGTTCCATAGATAAAAAGTGGGGCTGCTTATGCATCAAAGGAATTATGCACTTGAGATACTAAAAAGGTGTGAAGTGGAACATTGTAATGCAGCAATTACACCAATGGAAGCAAGGTTGCAGTTGTCCAAGAGTGAGGATGAACAAGATGTGGATCCAACTCAATATAGGAGGTTGATTGGATCACTAAGGTACTTATGCAATACCCGACCAGTCTTGGCGTTTAGTGTCGGAATTGCAAGTAGGTCCATGGAGAGGCTTAAGGTATCACACTTGGCTGCAACCAAGAGGATCCTAAGATACATCAAAGGAACTCTTGGTTGTGGAATACTCTTTCTCGCAATGGATAATGGCGGTAAATGCGAATTACTTGGTTATACCGATTCTAGTTGGTGCGGAGATAAGGATGATAGGAAGTCAACGACCGGCTATCTATTATGTTCGGAGGAGCACCAATCTCTTGGTGTTCTAAAAAGGAACCGGTGGTAGCACTCTTTTCTTATGAGGCTGAGTATCTAGCTACGTCATTGTGTGCGTGCCAAGCGGTGTAGTTTACAAACCTATTGAGAGAATTGGACAACAACTTTGAAAGCGTTGTCACATTGATGGTTGATAACATTTCGGCCATCAATCTAGCCAAGGATCCCATTGCACATGGGAGAAGTAAATATATCGAAATGCGCTTTCACTACCTAAGGGATCTGGTGTGTGCTGAGCAGTTGAGGTTAGCCTACTGCAGAAATGAAGAACAAATTGCGGACTTGTTGACGAAAGCGGTTTCAAATGATGTGTTCAAGCGGCTATTGAGAAGTTCAAACATGAGAAATGTGGAGCATTTATCTTAAGGTGGTGCGTTGATGATTGAGTAAGATAAATGCAAGGGAATAAAGCTCAAAAGTTGGTTTGAAGAAACAGCTTAAATGGATAAGCTGGTTGAAGGCTGCATTTCAGTTTTGACAGTTGTAACAGTTAGTTTGTTTGTTTTTGTTTGTTACATGTTTAGCACTATATAAGGGAATGTATTGTAGTGTGTAATAAAAAATATATACCATTGTGAATAAAGTTTCTCAATTCTCCTCAATTATCTCTCTCTCTCTCTCTCAATTCTCTCTCTCTCTCTCTCTCTCTCTCTCTCTCTCTCTCTCTCTCTCTCTCTCTCTCTCTCTCTCTCTCTCTTTCTCTCAATTTCATCTTCATCTTCCCCATTTTCCCTTTCCACCATTTTTATCCACCCTCCACTGTTTTGTGTTCTAACAATTTCTAGATTGAAGCAGATCTTGATATAAGGAAGAACTTCTAAACTAATAAAATTTTCAATTTGTTCCAAATTGCTACAAAACCTGGTTGGCGATAATACAACCAATCTCTTTGTTGTTTCTTGGAGTCAGAAAGGGAAGACTCTCAATTTTATATGCTATTATGAAACTCCTTGAAGCTTCATGCTTGAGCCTATAATGACTACTTGAGATGTTTGTGAGGATCTTCACCTTTAAGGTCATTAAACTTTGAAAGCAAGTGTATCAAACCAGATTTTAATTCAAAAGAAACTTTAACAACATGATAATTAATACATGGGGCATTATATAACTAACACAAGGTGAAAAAGCTCTCTTAGTGATCTACCAATCATGGTGTTATAAATAAAATCAGAGACATTATCAGAATCATGATTAAAAAGTGCATGGCTTAATATGTAAACTTGTGACAATCACTATTACTATCACTCACTCATATATGTTCACTACCTACATTGTTCCTTCAAAGTGAATGGAAAATTTTCCATATTTCAAGTCAAGTGGAAGCAAACTTCTAGGGTGTAACCTAGTCATGCATTATGGTCTAAAAACTAGGAAAACAAATAATTTAGTAAATATCGACAATGTCCTTCATGGAAAATGAAGTGAAAACAAACAAATGCTATAAAAAATATAAAACACCATAGAAAATTCTAAAAATTAAATAAAACTAATATGATTTTTTTTAGAAAAAATTAAAATAATAATAATAAGATGTCTCAGATTGTCATAGTTCGAGACCCATATGATCCTAACGACCTCAACCAGTAGGATATAGTCACATATGGCGCATGAGAGGTCTTAAATAAGAAGCAGTGAGTAGACCACATGCTCGACACATATGTCAGAGGTTATCACATCATGCATGAAATGAGATAAGAGGCCACCTATAATAATTCTAAAAATGTATGGGATGCAATCGATGTTCAAATTATCTCTTGTATTCTTAGTACTATTGATTCTCATATTAACCAATAATATCTGCCATATTTCAGCTACTTAAGGAATATGAAACTATTTTAAGTGTTTTAGAACTAGGACAATATTGCCAAGTAGTTCCAATTAAAGTTAAAGAGTCTGGTTCTCTATGTTTTACGGTTTTAACAAGTTTTGATTAAAAGGGGGATCAAAGCAAGGTATCATAAATACCATCAAATAAAAAAAAGATTTAATTAAATAAAAAACAAGAAGTTCTTGATGATTGGCCGGAAAGAATCAAATATTAAATAACAACATGAAGAAACAAACTTATATGCTAAAAGCTTGTTATCTGATCATGTGGTCAATTGTATTATTTTTTATGGAATCAAATATATAATATGAATGTGTAATTTTGAAAATAATAAAGTCACACGCGCACGCACGCACAGTTGGACAATTGACTTCAAGTACAATAAGGGTGAATTATGATATTCAAAATTCACGATTAAGTTTAAGTGTTTATTACTTAAAAGGTGAATTGTGTTACTATTAAGATCAGAGTGAAAAGCAACAAAGTAAAGGCGGTAAAATAAATGAAAGAAAATAAAAGATAAGGGTTAGAGAGATTACACTAGTGATTTATCCAAGTGGTTTAATTCCATTTTTGATCTACCTATTTTCATTTATTTTTTTTACTGTTGGTCCCTCTATTTTAAAATTCAGAATTTTGGTCCCCCTATTTTCTTTTCTTTTTTAATTTTAGTTCTCCTATTTTAAAATCCAGAATTTCGATTCTCCTATTTTCATCTTTTTTTAATAGTTTTACTCCACCTATTTTAAAATCCAAATTAGAAAAAGGGGACTAAAATCCAAAATAAAACTTAAAATAGAGGGACCAAAAATTTTTTAAAAAATAAAAATAGAGAGACAAAAATTCCGAATTTTAAAATAAGGGGACCAAAAGTTTAAAAAAAATGAAATTAGGGGGACCAAAAGTAAAAGAAAATAAAAATAAAGGAACTAAAATTTCAATTAAGCCTATCCAAGTTCAGCATTGGTCTACTTTTGTTCCCAAGAGATCTTTTTGATATTTGACTTTAAACTTGAGCTTTTGAAGGTTATACCCACGAACCTTTGGTATAGGCAGATCTTGAGATTTAACAATAGCTTATCCCCAAGCAAAAGAAAGTTTTCCCTCTGATTGAGCTAATGAAAGATTTTACAAGTTGGTCTCAATAAACAAATAGAACTTTTCTAGACTAAGTTGAACCAGAGATTTTAAGACTGGTTAATCTCAAGAGTCAAACTCTATTCTCCAAGAGTATCACACTTTTTAGAGTCTCAACAATGGCACAACGCCAATACAACTTCTTCCTTACAAGTATTTTTCACTCACAAAACATTAAAGCAACTTTGGAGAAAAGAAAATATTTAGAGAGAGGGAGAGATAAATAGATAGATAGATAGATAGATAGATAGATAGATATATATATATAGAGAGAGAGATAATGATAAGAATTAAGGAAAACTTGAGCTCTTGTGTGAGATGAATAGGATGGGTACCTCCTTTAGATAGGAGAAGAATTGGCTCAAAAAGGAAACAATCCATTGAATAATAAACTCATCTAATGAATTAGGTCCTAAGCATAATCGATTAGATACCACAAATAATAGAACTATTATGCCAATTTTGGAAAGTTTGGATAGAGAGTCGTTATCAATCATTAAGATATTGTCATAATCGATTATATAATAGATTTTGCTTCATCTAATCAATTAGATATAGGATCTAATCAAATAGGTAGTTCAAAATATTTATTTTAATGAAGTTGTTATCTTCCTAGTCAACCTAGATAAGCTTAGAAACATTTTTAGGTGTTTTGTTAGTTAAAAATGAGGTTTTTTAAAAAAATGTGTGTGTGCGCGCGCATGTTTATTTTTTATTTGTGTGTGTGTGTGTGTGTGTGTGTGTGTGAGAGAGAGAGAGAGAGAGTGTGTGTGTGTGTGTGTGTGTGTGTGTGTGTGTGAGAGAGAGAGAGAGAGAGAGAGAGAGAGAGAGAGAGAGAGAGAGAGAAAGAGAGTTTAGTATCTTAGAAGTTACTCTCCCACTTTTACAATACTCAGGTCACTCAGACAGGCACGACCATACAAGCTTTCACACTTCCTCTATTTTACAACTCCGACCTTACAAGTTCCTTTTCTAGATACTTTAATCATATAAGAATTTCAATGGAATCTCTAGTCTCCTACTTGATGAGGCTTGATATGTCTTTAAGTTAATCACCATCATTAACAAGTTGGAACCACCAATTTCAGAAATCATTGGTGTTGTCGTCACCAAAATATTAGGAAGGTTGTCTCCAAGATCATCATTTTTATACCAACAGGATCATCATCTTAATACCTCCAAGCACATAGATCCACATTATGAGTTTTCCCCTTTCTTGACGATGACAACACATCTCTTAAGGAGGTGGTAAAAGAAGAGGTACGTAGATAAAATTTAAAGTGTAAAACTCCCTCTCACATGAGTAGATAGTATAATTTAATCCCCTTGACATTAAAAGTATACTTCTCTCATTTGTTATAAGCAGATAGACATTTAGTACAGACAAATACAACAGAGTTTTCTCTTAAAGATTTCTGAAGTTCTCTTTTTCAAAAGAACTTCTCTAGAAGTCTAACAGAAACTTTGTATTTATATTTATACAAATGTTTCATTGAATCAAAAGATAAATCAGACAAGAATAAGCATACCTTTTTTTTCCCGATCAGACTCGATTCAGTATTCAGACTTGACCAATAGAGTCTAAACACCGCTTTGAGTGGATTCTGATTCAATGGCTGCCTAACCACTGACTCCACTACTCTAAGCAAATTCAGTACCTTCAGTACTTGAATCTAGGTTGTTGGCTCTTCTTCAAATAAAAGTTGTAAATAACCTTAAGGAAGATGCCTTTGCTCTTTTCCTTGATGTTTGTACCAGATATATTATGATATTCATATTTCTATAAAATCACACATGTACAAACAAACTCTTTTTAACCTATGTCTCTTCCTAATAGAAAAATCATAAATCACTCCATAGTATAAGTCTAGGATGAGATATGATAAGAACAAAATCTTGTTCTATGCAGAGTTACTAATCTCATTGTCTAGGATTAAATATTTTCACTATGAAATTATTGACAAGTTAGAACCAAGTAGTGTTAGCTATCAGAATTTGACACAAAGCAAATCAAAGTAATGTCTTAGTACAGCTGACAGAACTCAGAGAGAAATTGAAGACTTCTCATATAAATGTCTTTTAAAAACAAGTTCCATGATGATCCTCAATCAAGAAGCAAATGGAGTTTCCTAATATATCACCTTAAACAACAAACTCCATATAATCAAATATTTTGAAGAAAGATAGGTTTGACACAATCTCTTACTTTTTAATACACTATTTTTATTTCAAAACACATATGCTTCTTTTAATCTGCATCCTGCACTAATATCAACTTCAAAAGAAAAGCATATGATATTAGGTTATGTTACTGTTTCTTCTCGCTTTCATATTTAGAAAATCAGTTGAAATACAAATATTTCAGAAGCTTCTGAAGTAACTCTTTTATCAACAGATATTATAATCCATTCAACCAGTATGAAAGTCCTTCTGACAAGAAACCTAAGTTTCTTATCATTAGTCATTCTAAAGAATTTGAGCTAAAAAGAGAATGTGATATATTGAGTAGTCTTTCATCATCTAACTTCATTTCTTTCCTTTGAAGACTGTAAGACAAACCTTCAAAGCACATCAGATTCAAGATGTAAACATCCTGAATAACTATGACCATCGATTTAAGTCTCGGAGCAATCTTCTCAGAATTTTCTTGAAAAGATTACATGAAGTGTAACTGTTTGAGCTTCAAAAACTGATCACCACAAATCCAAGCACAAGAATTCAAATATTATCCAAGAATCAAACATATCAATGATGTTGAAATACTCAGAAGTGAGATAAAGAATCTACCAGAATGCCACTACCTCTGAAGATATCCAATATGCATCTTCTGAGCTAGTGAAAGAGATTTCTAAGAAGATCATCTTTACACCACCAACTTCTATAGTAATACCTCTTTAAAGGATATTCTATAGACCTTCAGTAACCCTTTATCAAGACCAATGAGTTAAAAATATGTTTAGCTTTTCCAACATTTAAATTCAGTGGAATCATTCGTTGAATATGGTAGGAAAAGCAGTATGATATTTTCATGTGGGACTTGATTCCTTCTTGAAGAAGAAGTATACTTTTCTTATTGGATAATTATCTGCACCACTCTTAAGTGTTAAGTACAGACCATGCTCTGGCACCAATTGAAGGTGTGAAAAGTAAACAAGAAGGAGGGTTGAATTGTGTTTCGCATTTTCTTTTAATTTAACTTCTGATCAGATTTTCAGAATTAGAATTGATGTTCAGATTCTGATTTAATTCATTGGCAGCGGATATAACAGAAATAAACAAAATAACAGCAGAAGACACAAAAGATTTATCTTGGTTCCTCCTTAACTAAGATTAGTCCAGTCCCCCTGCCTCATAAGATATTTTCATTATAACCACTTCATGATTACAATCGCTTATGCTTTTGCATAACTCTTTTGCACGTGCTCAGACCAACTGTCTAAGACTTCCTATGCTTAGGGCACATGTCTAAGACTTCCCTTACTCACACCTTCTGACCGAGCCACCTGCTCCAAAGGTCTTTAGTTTGAAACTTCCCCTTTCTTAGAGCACATGTCTAAGACTTCTTACTCACATCCTCTGTCTGAGCCACCTGCTCTTCTAGCCATCTAAACTAAGACTTCCCTTGCTCACACCCTTCAAACTGAGACTTCTCTTTACTCAATCATACTAGTTGAATAAGACTTTCGCAGATCAAGTACTTAAGCAATGAGACTTATGTGGCTTACACATCTTATCTCAAGACTTGTTGCTTGAATCACAATGAGACAAGACTTTTACTCAAGCACATAGCAAGAAACTTTTATCTAAACTACTGAAGGCTCAACAGAATATAGAACAAGGTGTACATGATACAAGTATCATAGGTACGGGAAATCACCATAACAAAGACCTAAAGGTCTTAAGACTTCTAATATATTTAATGGTAAGAAATCTTAAGGCTTTTACAACTACAACCTACAACAGCAAATATGCATATTACAATAAAGTTGATAACTGCTTGATCTTGCTACTCCTTCATCTGAAGAATCCTTGTTAGGATTCAAACTTGAATCTTCAACCATATTTATAACCTTTTCAGAAACTAGCCGTTGAAGAGGTAACTTGATGAAATGACTTTGCCTTTGCCCCATAGTATAAGAGACGTTGAAGATGGATGCGCAGTAGATTCTGAATCCAGTAACACGCTTAACCTTTGAGTCTTCAAGAGGTTTTATACTGATCTAGCCATTGAGAGAAGATATTTGTATAGCATGTCAACCTTTCTTGAGCTTTGCAATCTTGTAGACTCTAGCTTACAGGTTAATAAGACAGTATAACCTGCTTTAAGCAGTACGTACAATCTACAACTTTATCACCAACTCTGAATGGTACCAAATGTTGATATACAATTACCAAGTGTAGTTACTCATCTAAATGTTGAGGCCTTCAATTCAGATTCTACGCTAAGCTACACTAGCAATTGTTCTTCAGACTCTGCCACCAAAAGCTAGTAATAAAGCAACTCTCATGTGTGTTTATGTAATACTGATTCTGATTATTTATGTACAATGATGAGAACCTGCATAGATAAAACACACATCAAATAAACCATTATTCTTTTAATACTTTTTTATCATCAAAACCAAAAGAGAATATGTCATGAACAAATCTTGCTCTAACATAATTTATGTTATCACTTTGCGTTTATGTCTCGAGTATAGCCTAAAAATGCTAAAGATGCATTGCTTTATTAGCATTGGCTTATGGCCATACAAGATGAACTAAATTAATTTAAAAGAAACAAATTAGCGCAAGGGTTTTTAGGAACAAACTTGACGAAAACTGGGTGATAACCCGCCATAAGGCCCGGCAAGTAGCGCAAGGCTATAACCAAGAGGAGGGCATCGGTTATGAGGAAACTTATGCTCCGGTGGCTCGCCTTGAGGCTATACATCTTCTACTAGCTTTTGCTTGCGCTAAGAATTTTAAGTTATTTCAAATGGGCATGAAAAGTGAATTTCTAAATGGTTTTATTAATGAAATAATTATATGTAGCTCAACCCCCCGGTTTTGAAAGTCATGAGCATCTGAACTACGTGTACAAGCTCAAAAGAACTTTGTATGGTCTAAAACAAGCCCCTAGGGCTTGGTATGAGCGATTAAGTAAATTTTTAATTGATCAAGGATGCTCAAGGGGAAAAGTAGATACTACTCTATTCATTAAGCGGTAAGGGAAGCACACATTTCTAGTTCAAGTTTATGTTGATGATATTATATTTGGATCAACTAATATGCAACTTGTGGGAGAGTTCTCTAAGCTTATGCAGGGAGAGTTTGAGATGAGCCTCATGAGGGAGTTGAACTACTTCCTTGGGCTTTAAATCAAGCAATTGAAAATGGGTACATTGGTGTGCCAAATGAAGTATTGCTAAGAATTGCTAAAGTGCTTTGGTATGGAAGATGCAAAGTCTATCGATACACCTATGGCCACAAATGGGAATTTGGAAAAGGATACAAATGGTAAGGACGTAGATGTGAAGAAATATAGAGGTATGATCGGCTCACTTCTATATATTACCGCATCTTGGCCAGATATCATGTTTAGTGTATGCATGTGTGGTCGTTATCAATCGGCTCCTAAAGAATCTCACTTAAAAGCTGTAAATTGTAATTTTAGATACCTTCATGGTACCTCTCAATATGGGATTCGGTATTCAAAGGGAAGTGATTGTAACTTGGTTGGATACATCGACTCTGATTTTTCTGGTTTCAAATCAAAAAGTAAGAGCACTAGTGGAACTTGCCACATGTTTTCAAATGCCTTAGTAAGTTGGAATAGTAAGAAACAAGTTTATGTTGCTCTGTCAACCGTCGAGTCAGAATGTGTTGCGGCCGGAAGTTGTTGTACCGAAATATTGTGGCTTAAGTAAAAATTACTTGATTTTGATATAAACTTACAACATATTCTCATTATGTGCGACAACACTAGCGCTATCAATCTAACCAAGGATCTGGTGCTACATTCACGCACTAAGTGTAACACCCTTCTAACCCCAAATGATTATTCATGAAATATTAAGGATAATTCAACATAATTCACCACTCAAAGATGTCACACTTCATAGAAAATATTCATAATAGTTCATCCTACTCCGTAACACGGGTTACAACATTTATAACATCATTTCCTTTTATAACTTTAACACATAAATTAAAACTTCGCAACAGAATCATAATCATAAAATAAACTTCATTCATCTTCATAATACCAAAATATCTTATTCTTGTCAAAAATTAAAATTTAAATTAATTTAACATCTCAAACTCATGAAATATGTTAACCAAAATAACATAACATCAAACTCGAGCGCTCCCATCCCAATGTTACATATCAGAGCAAGACACCTCTATAAATAACGAAAATAACATAAATTTCTCCAAAGCTACCTTCACGCTTCTATGAGTTACTCCGGAATATCTACGCTCCACCCACGTGGAGGCAACATTCGAACTGAAGGGTGAGTAATCATAATTTATTATAAAAGATATAAGAAAACATTTAGTAGTTGAAAAAATCATTATATCAACACATATTATACATCAATACGTCTTGCTCACCTACACAACATCACAACAATAAGACATATTTCATCATCAAAGTCATCATATACTCACATAGTTCACAAAGATCATCACGTCACAACTCAACAATAATAGTTTATGCAATGCCACATAGGATGCAACAACATTTTGACTTAAAATACACTCAATCCACATTAATAAACATTTTGACTCACAACTCATCACCCTCTAAAGATCCCCACCGTAGGATTAATTCCCTCATGGAACTGAAGCACAACATAAAAACACTCAAACCACATAATGGAATTGAGGCTCCACATAAGCTAACCAACGTCCAAACAACACGGGCGGACCGACACCCGAAATGCTATGAATGCATGATGAAAAACAACATTAATAATTTGACCATGGCTAGTCAATTTCATCATCATTCATGTATTCATTGTATAGTCAGCATCACATATCATGTATGCATATTAAACATGCACATCATCAGTTTCAACCATCATAGAAACATCACCGTAAAAAAATCAATATAATAACATAATCAAACTTCATCATAACATATAATATTACTCATCATTCACAATAATCAACAACCAACATCAATGGCAATATCTTTACATTTGCACAATTGTATACACTCAATTATGTTACTTCATTATAACTCCACGATTCGCTAATCGAGCATACAAACTTTTACAAACATCCATATAATAGACACCTAAATATTAATAAAACATTTCACCAATCATTTTCATGTTATAGGCCTATGTGTTAGCTTTCTAACACTTTGAACGCTACTCGATTTGGACTTACGGTTCAAAAGTTATGGCCAAAACGATTTTGCAGTATAAAATTCAGGGAGCTGTTACGGTCGCCCGTAATGGCTATTATGGCCTGTAATACTCCAAACCCATAATTTCATGTTTTTCGCACAGTTTTTATACTTGGATCAGAGGGCTATTAAGAACACCCGTAATGGTTGTTACAGGCCGTAATAGAGCCCAGAAAAACATTTTTTTTCACGCGATTTTATGCGATCTTTCCTGATTTTCAGCATTCCAACAGATCCCAAATCCTACGTCTTGACCTCTAACAAACCCAAAACATATCATATCATATGGTACATGAATCAAGGAAAGTAAATGCATCACAACATCAATTCATCATCTCTAAATCACCATTTAACACACTTAAGATCACAATTATATCAGTGATACATCAAACATCATAATCAACACTTATATCATGTTATTCATCAATCAAACCCACACATACAACAACCTACATCTACCTTAATCCATATCAATCATAATAAACCAGATCACCCCCTTACCTCAATTCCTAGCAATCGATCTCTCTTCCTTCACGTTCCCTACAAAAATCCCCTTTTGGTTCCTTGTGCCCTAGCCTTTCTCCACAACTTTTCTCCAATATCACGATCGTACAGAATGAACCACAACTCTCTAATTTTATCTTTTGTATTTGTTACTCCTAGGACCCTTTTTATGGTATACCTCTTATAACCTCACTTATTCCACCACAACATTACCATCATGCCCTCATTCTCATTTTCACCTCAATATCTATTTTTCTATTATTATACTACCAAATAATATAAACTAAATTATTTAAATCTACATAATTCTATTCATCACCCAATATTCCTCTTACTCCCCCGCTGCACATCAACATACATCATATAAATAAATCAAAATTCATAAATAATCACAAATAATCATTTAGGTAAATAATTCTAAATTTTTAGAGTGTTACAACTCTCTCCCACTTAAAGAATTTTTGTCCCCGAAAATTACCTGAGGAAAACAGAGTCGGATATGACTCCCTCATCTGATCCTCATGCTCGCAATTCATACTTCCACCAGCTGGTCCACCCCACACTACCTTCACTAAGGCAATCTCCTTACCCCGCAACTGCTTCACTTTCCGACCTTCTATCCTCACGGGTGATGCTTCAACTGTCAAGTTATCTCTCACCTGTACATCATCCATTTGGATCACATGTGAAGGATCCGAAATGTATTTTCTCAATTGTGATACATTAAACACGTCGTGAAGATTCACAAGTGGCAGCAGCAAAGCAATCTGATATGCAACTTCTCATATCCTCAGTATAATTTGATACGGGTCAACAAAGCACTGAGTGAGCTTCCTAGATTTCAAAGATCGACCAACACTAGTTATCAACATAACCCTAAAAAACACGTGATCTCCCTCTTGGAACTCAAGTGCTTTCCTCCTCTTATCATGATAACTATTCTGACGACTCTGTGAAGCTCTCATCCTATCTTGGATCATCTTGATCTTCTCATCTGTCTCCTGCACAATCTCTGGTCCGAGTATAACACTCTCTCCTGACTCATACCAATACAATGGAGTTCTACACCTCCTACCATATAACGCTTCACATGGTTCCATTCCAATACTAGCATGAAAATTATTGTTGTACGTAAACTCAATCATCGACAAATGGCTATCCCAAAATACTCCTTGGTCCAACACACAAGCCCTCAACAAATCCTCAAAAGACTAGATAGTCCTCTTTGTCTGACCGTCCGTCTGCGGATGATATGCAAAACTCAACCTTAACTTAGTACCCAAGGCATTCTGCAAACTTCCCCAAAACCTCAACGTAAATCTCAGATCTCTGTTTGACACAATGCTCAAAGATATTCCATGCAATTTCACGATTTCCTCAATGTACATCTCAGCTAACTTCTACATAGAATGATTAATCTCCATCGGCAAGAAATGAGCCGACATAGTCAATCTATCCACGATCACCCAAATCGAATCATTTCCCTTCGCAGTCTTCGAAAAACCCGACACAAAATCCATGGAAATACTATCCCACTTCCATTATGAAATATTCAAAGGTTGCATCAGACCCAAAGGCGTCTGATGTTCAATCTTTGACTTCTGTGAAGTCAAACACGAGTAAACAAATTTAGCAATATCCTTATTTATATCTGGCCAGCAAAACAACTTCTTTAAATCCTGATACATCTTTGTGGCATTGTGATGAATACTCAACATACTTCGATGTCCTTCTTCAAGAATACTATTCTTAATGTCTGGAACATCTGGAATGCGCACTTTATCTCTGAACCTCATCACACAATCCTCATCGACTCGAAATTCACCTTCGTTACCTTGGTTAATTAGGGTCAACTGATCAACAAATCTCAAATCAGATTTCTGACCTCCTTTGGTTTCTTCAAGAATACCACTAGTCAGTTTCAACATCCCCAATTTCACACTGTTATAAGTCGCTTCACACATCAAACTCATGTCTTTGAATTGCTCGATCAATTCCAACTCTCTCATCATAAGCTCGACATATGCAAGGGCTTCCTACTCAAAGCATCGGCTACCACATTTGCTTTACCAGGATGGTAACTCAAATCAAAATCATAATCTTTCAGAAGTTCAAGCTACCTTCTCTACCTCATATTCAACTCTTTTTGATCGAACAAATACTTCAGACTCTTATGATCACTGAACACCTCAAATTTAGAGTCAAAAAGACAATGTCTCCAAAATTTTAATACGAATATTATAGTTGATTCTTGTATTATTTCAACCAACTAAATTTTTTTTATGGGGTTTTTAAGGTTCGATTTATAAAATAGTGCAAATAAGTGATTAAAATAAGCGATTATAAAAATAAGTCAATCTACTGTTTCAGTTTCCGGCTAATCACAGGTTTTTCTCCTTATCAATTCTCTAAGCGGCTTCGATCTCTATTCGATTTCAGTATCAAATGACAAGTGCACTAAGATATTGAACAGATTGACGTTCCTATATTCCGAATTAAGAAAATGGATAAACACAATCGCGAATTAAGCAAACACGATATAGAAACGCGATTTAACGACTAAGCGACGTAAAAAGCGATTAAAAGTTAGGAATACAATCATAAGAATTAAATCAAAATATTCCAAAAAATAACAGATTAAGAAAATTCAATTTCATAGAATATAATTGAAAGAGAAATAAAATTGAATTGATAGAATAAAAACCTCAAAGCGTTGGAGTCGTACACAACAAAATATCCCCGTGAGAATTAGTTCTCCATTCAAATTGTACAAAAGCAAAAAGTAAAATTAGTGAAAATAAGGTTAATGCAACAGTAGCACGGATTCTAAGTATATGAAAGCATGAACACTTCTGGTTTTAACCCAACTGGGTCGAAAAACATAAAAAACCCGACCCAAAACTAAATATTTCTAACGGCAGATTTCGGGTCCTGACTTCAACGAATTATTTGGACCTGCTACACTCCGAATCAACTTCCGCCTCAAACATAAAAGTTGTAGTTCTATGTCTTAGCTTTCTAACTCCTATTAGAACGCGCAAATCTGATTCTCGCAGCTCCATTTATGATCCAAAGTGAACAAATATCAAATAACCGCTAAAGCTGAAAATAAGTTGCGAAAATAGATTAAAGGCAAACAAAAACTAAATTCTAAAAACACAATAAAATAGTAAAATAAACAAAACAAACTAGGAAAATTCTTAAGTACAAACATAAGAGAGTGTGCATTAAAATGCACTGATCAACAAGACATGTCATTTTTATGGTTTTCTTGTCACATTTAACGGTAGCTTCTTGCAGCCTCTTTGTATGCATCCAAATCACACGCATGACCACTCTTTTTCTTGCCCAATTAAGCCAAACAACATGCATATTCTCATGCACCTTATTTTCACTTTTTTACCAAACTTGAAAAAAAAATGAAATCACAATAAACTCTCACTCTCTCACGTGCCATATTTCACATGCTTTCTTTCCCTCATATCCAGCTTCATTTACAAACCAAAAACCAATCCAAGAAGCTCATGCCAAAGCTAGAACTCGAGCCATCCTTATCATGTACATTCTCACTCATTTTTTAAATTCCAAACCAAAACAACAAACTCTAATCATTCTGCTTTGGTTCCTTACCTTATTCCAACTCAAGGATCATCCTATATAAGCATTTCACTCAAAACCTAAGGGTTTATTGATCAAATTCCAGATCTGAGGCTCTCTGCCTTTCCAAAATTTTCTCTCCTTCAAAGCAAGCTTTCTTTGTAGTTTTCTCTTATCCTCCTGCTCTCATCATTATCAAGCTACTTGGAGTTTTGTTTTCTTCATTGTTTGCTCAAAGAAACAAGAAGCATTGGACTTACTCCACTAGGTAACATCTAATTTTTGTTGTTGCTTTTAATGCTATAATTTGTACTTATTTAGGTGCATACTATGTACATCTGAAGTCCTACTACATGCAGGCAATGTCTGCACATCATGTCGTGTTGATTTGGTGGATTTTTAGTTTATCTGTTCAGTTTTTGTGCCTTAGATTCATCGTGTTATATCACGTTTTAATGGAAATGAATGGCATATTTGAAATTAGCGTGAAATTATAATGGGAGTAATGGTCTTGTATCTCTTTTCTGAGCATCTTTGATGTAGCTCCGGTGGAGGTTTGGCCGGAGAAGACAACCGGAGTTAGGGCTCCGATGTCTCTGAGGTTGAGGACGAGATGATGTGGCCATTGGCGCCACTTTTAATATTCAAATGCTAGTGTGTAGTTTGTTTTCATTCGCTTGTGCATATGACTGGACGACACCTCAACTAATGAGGTTGGCGTGGCATGCTGAGTGCATTTACCATTGGACTGGGCTTGGTTTGTTTCTAATATCCACACCCTCATGTTTGAGCCTATAACACACTAACAATTGAAGCCAGTTCATTATGGGTTTACTTTCTCGCCCCCCTTGGATTGATATTTTGTTTTATTTGATTTCTTTTCTATTTTTAATTTCATTTTATTTTTAATGGTTAAATCATTTTTAAAAATGCACAAAAATAAGTTTATGATATTTTAGCATCTCAAGATGTTTTTCACCTTTTTTATTTTATTTTTCCATTAACTTTCCTATTTTATTTTGATTTAATTTGGGAAGTGGTTTGACAAGTTTATCCTTGAATTAAGGTTTAATTGTTTGATGCTTTTGATTTGCTTTCTTGATCCAATTATTTTAACATGTTTTGACATATCATTAATGAATATTTGAAGGATGATTTGATTTATGAAGCAAGAAAACTTCGTACTTTAGTAACATACTTCAGAGTCTTCCACTATAACACAGCATAAATCTTAGAAAGATCAACAGCAATCCCGCCAATCAAAATCACATGGCCAAGAAAACTCACTTCCTACAACCAGAACTCATATTTTAATAGTTTTTCATACAACTTCTTCTGTTTTAACAGTTGCAACACAATTCACAAATACTCAGCATGATCTTCTTCTGATTTAGAGTAGATCAGAATATCATCAATGAAGACCATGACAAACTTATCCAAATACTCATGAAAAATATGATTCATATACTCCATGAACACACCTGGTGCATTGGATACGCCAAACGGCATCACAGTGTATTCATAATGACCATACCTCGTCCTGAAAACTGTCTTCGGAATATCATCTGGTTTAACATGAATCTAATGATAACCAAACCTCAAATCAATCTTGTTAAACACACAAGCACCTATTAACGGATTCACAAATCGTCAATTCTCGGAAGTGAATATTTATTCTTGATAGTCAGTTTATTCAACTGCCTGTAATCAACACACAACCTCATACTGTCGTCTTTCTTCTTAACTAACAACACAAGAGCACCCCACAGAGAAACACTTGGTCAAACAAACTTCTTCTCAAGCAATTCTTCAAATTCTTTCTTCACTTCACCTAACTCAATAGCTGTCATCCTATAAGGAGCCATTGACATTGGACTCGTACCTGGTATCAATTCCAACGCAAACTCTACTTCACGCTCTGAAGGAAAATCACTTATGTCGTCTGGAAATACATCTGGAAATTCACAGACAACAGGTCATTTAACTATCGTAACTTCACGATCAACTTGTAACGAGGAAAACATTGCAAACATCAAGGCTTCATCTTCTAGAAGTTCATCCACTTGCTTAGAAGACAAAAACATCAGCTCTCCACTATCATCAAACTTAAGAAACCTCACGGTCTTATTATAATAGCTGATATGAACATAGTCGAACTCCAACCAGTTCATTCCAAGGATGACACCAATTTGGTGCAAGGGTAGACACGCCAAACCCATCACAAAAATCTTCCCAAAAATCGACAAGGGACAACCCAAACACACAAAAGTAGTAGTAACAGATCCATTAGCAGAAGTATCTATCACCATACTACCATTCATATCATAGAATTTCAATCCCAACATAGTAACACATTTAAGAGAAATAAATGAATGGGTAGCAACAATATCAATAATAGCAACCAACTCAACATTGTTAATAAAACAAGTACCTCAAATTAAGTTATCCTTCTTAGGGACTTCTAAACTTTTCAAAGAAAACACTCTGCCATTCGTCTGAGCAGCAGTAGCAGTCCTCTTCGACCTCTGACATTGGGTATTGATGTGCCCTTGTTCACCACAATTGAAACAAGTCGGGCTTTCATTCTTGCAATCAATAACTCGATGACTTGTCTTACCACATCTGTAAAATCTCAGCACATTATTGTTGCAACCATCGGCACAGTGACCTTGCTCGCCACACTTGAAACACTTAATTGAAGTGGGAGCCCCTCCTTCACTTGTCTTATTCCCATTTGAAACCTTCTGCTTGTAAGTTGGAGTTACATAAGGTTTTCCTCGATATTGTCCTTTCCCTTTCTTCTCACTAAGATTCTTGTAGTGAGCAGATCGGGCTTTGTTATCCTCATCGTATATCCTACTCTTATTCACCAGTTCAGCATGCCTACATATTTGTTGGTATCCAATACCTTGTTTGATCTCTGGTCTCATCCCATTCTCAAACTTGAGACATTTAGAAATCTCAGCATCAACACAGTTGTAATGGGGACAAAACTTCACCAACGCCTAAAATATCGCAACATACTCTGCCACAATCATGTTCCCTTGCTTCAACTCAAGGAACTATATCTCCTTCTTACCATGAACATCTTCGGGGAAATACTTCTCCAAGAATTATTTTATGAATACAGCCCAAGTTATCTTCGTGCTAACATCTTCCGATCTCTGATGTGCATTATCCCACAAATCCTCAGCTTCCTCGAACAACATATGAGAACCAAATTGTACCTTCTAAGTCTCAGTGCATGCCATCACTCGGAAGATTTTCTCAGTTACCTTGAGCCATGCCTGTGCATTCTCTGGATCATGGCTACCCTTGAAAGCTAGTGGATTGTTCCTCTATAATTTCCCCAAAGCACGAAATTCACCAGGAGCTCATCCATTCTGATTGTTCTGTGTATTATGGGCTATTACTTGAGCAAGCGATTCCAACACGTTAGTAATAGCGCGATTGTTTCTTCCAGCCATTCTGCACAACATCAATTAACATTAGAAAAACCAATGCATCGACAGTGTACACACACTCATCGACTACCAGGGAACTGATATCATATAAAAACCTGGCCGGACGGACCGACCTGCTCTAATACCACTAATGTAACACGCTTCTAACCCCAAATGATAATTCACAAAATATTAAGGATGATTCAACATAGTTCACCACTCAAAGGTGACACACTTCATATAAAACATTCATAATAATTCATCCTGCTCTGTAACATGAGTTACAACATTTATAACATTATTTCCTTTTATAACTTCAACACATAAATTGAAACTTCGTAGTGGAATCATAATCATAAAATAAACTTCATTCATCTTCATAACACCAAAATATCTCAGTCTCGTCAAAAATTGAAATTTAAATTAATTTAACATCTCAAACTCATGAAATATGCTAACAAAAATAACATAACATCAAACTCGAGCGTTCTCATTCCGATGTTACATATCAGAGCAAGACACGTCTATAAATAACAGAAATAACATAAATTTCTCCAAAGCTACCTTCACGCTTCTACGAGCTATTTTGGAATATCTGCGCATTATCCACATGGAGGCAACATTCAAACAGAAGAGTGAATAATCATAATTCATTATAAAAGATATAAGAAAAGATTTAATAGTTGAAAATATCATTATATCAACACATATTATACATCAGTACATCTTGCTCACCTACACAACATCACAACAATAATTCTTCTTTCATCATCAAAGTCATCATATACTCACATAATTCACATGGATCATCACGCCACAACTCATCAACAACAGTTTATGCAATGCCACATAGGATACAACAACATTTTAACTCAAATGCATGTGGTACCAATTATTTATGAACACCTGGTTCATCACCATCCAAAGATCCCCACCATAGGATCGATTCCCTCTTGGAACCGGAGCACAACGTAAATGCACTCAATCCGCACAATGGGATTGATGCTCCACATAAGCGGACCAACGTCCAAACAACACGGGTGGACCAACGTCCAAAATGCTATGAATGCATGATGCACAACAACATTAATAATTCGACCACATATAGTCAATTGCATTACCATTCACGTATTCATCATATAATCAACATCACATAGCATGTATACACATTAAACATGCACATCGTCAATTTCAGCCATCATAGTAACATCACCGTAACAACATCAATATAATAACATAATCAAACTTCACCATAACATATAATATTATTCATCATTCATAATAATCAACAACCGATATCAATAGCAATAATTTTACATTTGCACAATTGTATACACACAATCATGTTACTTCATTATAACTCCACGATTCGCTAATTGAGCATACAAACTTTTACAAACATCCATATAATAGACACCTGAATATTAATAAAACATTTCACCAATAATTTTCGTGTTATAGCCCTATGTCTTAACTTTCTAACATTTCGAACGATACTCGATTTGGACTTACTGTTCAAAAGTTATGGCCAAAACAATTTTGCAGTACAAAATTCAGGGAGCTATTACGATCGCCCGTAATGGCCGTTACGACCCGTAATACTCCAAACCCAGAATTTCATTTTTTCCGCATGTTTTTTATACTAGGATCAGAGGGCTATTACGACCACCCGTAATGGTTGTTACGGGCCGTAATGGAGCTCAGAAAAATATTTTTTTCATGCAATTTTGTGCGATCTTCCACAATTTTCACCATTCCAACAGACCCTAAATCCTTAGTCTTGACCTCTAACAAACCCAAAACATATCATATCATATGGTACATGAATCAAGAAAAGTAAACACATCACAACATCAATCCATCATCTCTAAATCACCATTTAACACACTTAAGACCACAATTATATCAGTGGTACATTAAACATCATAATCAACACTTACATCATGTTATTCATCAATCAAATCCACAAATACAACAATGTACATCTACCTTAATCCATATCAATCATAATAAACCAGATCATCCCTCTTACCTTAATTCCTAGCAATCAATCTCTTTTCCTTCGCGTTTCCTACGGAAATCCCCTTTTAGTTCTCTGTTCCCTAGCCCTTTCTCTAGAGTTTTTCTACAATCTCATGATCATACAGAATAAACCACAACTCTCTAATTTTCTATTTTGTCTTTGTTACCCCTAATACCTTTTTTATGGTATACCTCTTATGCCCTCACTTATTTCCCACAACATTACCATCATGCCCCTATTCTCCCTTTTTCACCTTAATATCTATTTATTATTATTATTATTATTATTATTATTATTATTATTATTATTATTATTATTATTATTATTATTTCAAATAATATAAACTAAATTATTTAAATCTACATAGTTATATTCATCACCCAATATTCCTCTTATTTCCCTATCACACATCAATATACATCATATAAATAAATTAAAAATCACAAATAATCCTTCAGATAAATAATTATAAATTTTTGGGGGTGTTACACTAAGCACATTGAGATTTTCAATTATTTCCTATGTGATCATGTTGAAAAAGGCGATGTCGTATTCATGCGCGTTGATAGTAAAAACCTACTTGCGAATATTTTCACAAAACCACTTGTGACCGAACTATTTTTCAACATCCGAAGAAAATTAAGGATACTTAATATCTCTAATCTTACCTAGCATATCATCTTGTTGCATGCACTTTATATACTCTTACTCTAATCTTCATTGAGATCTCCATCTCATAAGAGTGTATGGTTCATCAATCTACATAAGAGGTAGTATTGTTTCTATTTCTTTCTCTTGCTTAGTAAGTTTTTTTTATACTTTATTTGTTGCTAGTATTCCAAATAGCTAATATCCTTAATGTATGAAGTAGTTTATCAATATTCACTTTCAAAAATTTCTATTGACCTTTGCCAATTATTTGTTTATAGTGATATTATGACATTCCTTCTATATACTTGGAACACTTTTTTGGGTGCATTTGACTTATTATGTATTATTTCATAAACTTTGGTTGAACATGTTATGATGTTGAATGAATTCTTATTGTGTGTCACCATTATGTTTACATCTCTGTTTTTGGTTTGAGAGGTGATAATTTCGTTTATCGTCTTGCTAGAACGCATTGTGTGTAGCATTTCGAGAGCACCAAAAACATATGTGACATAATCGTGTCGCTTTTGTAGCAGCTCAAGAGTTTGTTTGTATGTTATATCTTTTATTGTTCATGTTCTTTTATCTTATTTGGCACTAAGTGTAACAATTATGTTCTATTGTTACGTGGTATGATTGTATTTATGTTTAGGCATTCTAAATCAATGTGCATATCATTCAATGTGAATGTTTTCATATTAATATTCTTCTCTTTGCAAATTGCATCTGTGTGGTATTTTATATTCGTTTGTGACTATTGATACTTTGAATTATTTTCTTGTTCTCTTTTCGATGTCAAATGGGGAGAAGTATACACAAGTTGAAGTTGAATGCACATATTCAGGGGGAGTCTTCAAAAAGACAAAAACATCGCTCTAAACGCATCGTCTCGTGTTTTGCCATCATCAAAAAGGGGGAGTACGTGAGTGCCTTTGTATTTTGAACAACTAGGATTGTGTAGAGTTATGTATATTGGACAGTATCTTCTCATTATAGACATGCATCTTGGCATTAGGAAGCATTCAAATAAGTTTGAAAAGGAGTTAACATCATATTTGCATTGAAAAACATGTTTTGAGCATACAAATTCATTTCAGGCCGCCCTATATGATTTTCAGCTTTAGTACAGGTCGACACATACATTCTTCAGATCACCTCCCATGGAGCAGTATTGAAGCCTATAGGCTCTGCCCACAGGCCGCCTTACAGGCTGACCTGAATACTTACATAGGCTGACCTATGACCTTCATAGGCCGACCTATACGCGTTTTCACCTCAAAAATTTCATTTTTGCTCTAACTTATTGCATTCCTTTTTGTTCATTCTCTCACACGCACCTTCTTTTAGTTTAAGGTTTTTCTAAAGATAAAACCTAAATGAAATTGGATTACAAAGTTGCACATCATCTTCAACCTTTATTTTATGCATACACACAATTTAACTACACATAATCATTTTTCGATTGGGTGACCATCTAGATTAGGGTTGATAACGTCCAATTAGGTTTGGTGTAGCCGGGAATATTGGATTGAGAACTTTGTGTTTCAAATAAGAAAACCAATGTGGAGTTTTCTTGCAAGGGAGTAGCGCGAGACGGTGAATCGTGTTCAGGAATTTTGGGTTCAATAAATTGCGTGCAGGATAATCTAGGATTACAGCCGCATTGGAGGTAGAAGAATTGCACAAAGGGATATCTCAATTCGATTTCGGATTAAGGACAGATGTACCCCATAGTGAGGCCGATTGAGCTACCTACATAAATTTGTGTATTTTTATCGCTTTGTGTTCATTGTAAGCATTACGAATAGTTTTGAATTTGATATGTGACTCTAAAAGATTTGTAGATTCGGTTAGACGATGATCTGGATCGTTTTTCCGCTGCATCATCATATTTTTGAAAATAGATTTTTGTCAAAAAAATTTATTGAAAAATTGTAGACTGTATTCAAAATTCAAAGCATTAACCACAAAATAATAATAATTACCATCAACCATCCCCCTAATATCTGCATAGAAGTTTAAAATTCCATTAGTTAAAAAAACTTTATTTATGGTTTGGCAGTTTCATGTTATGCAGACAAGAAAAAACATTTAAACATCCAGAAGATAAAGCCACTATGAAAAATAGCCCATAAAACAAAATCAACACAATTGCCAAATAATTTCATTCCATAGCATATCCATTCTACAAAAAGAATCAACCTGTGCTTGATTGGGATTCCAAACTCAAACTTTTGTTACACACTTGATAAAACACAATCATCTAGATAATAATGATCATGTAGATCATCATCACAATAGTAATAATACCTCCTAAATGAAAACCCTAAACATAAGTTTCAGATCATGATAGCTAAAATATAATCACAACAATATATAGATCATAATAACGACCATGTACATTATATTTGTTTATTTGATTGATTAGACTCAATCATCCAAAAGAAACACCTAAACTATATATTCAACTCTGCTGACAAGTTTTTGGCTGGAACCATAAGAGCAACGGAACAACGATCTGCGGTACAGAATTTCTTGTAAATCGCCCTCAGCTTACTCTCTGGTGCAGCAGCATGAAAACTGACCATGAGTTTGGCACAATCCCTGACATCATAAACAACAAAAGGTTACATTCGTAAAAATGACAAACATCTAGTTGAATATCCAACACATAATGAATAGAGCTTTGCTGATATAACTACCTTAATTGTTCCTCAGAATAGCCTGTGTAGTGCTTGAGAGTGTCAGTCCAAAAAGGACTCCTCCTAAGTGTAGATCTTGCGGCATAAACAGCAGAAGCAGCAATCATTGAAGGAGAATACAATGATACAGAAACATAATGCATCATAGAAAGTTCAGCTAGGAAATTCACCATATTTTCCATCTACATTGAAAAAAACAAATTCCACATAAATAAGGCCAAATCACACGACACTTTAATAAATTTAACAATCAAACTACAAATAATTGTTATATATACCTGTTCATCAGAGGGAGTAGAGGCTTTGATGTACCGAACCAGAAAGACATAAGGAGTAGGAACTGTTAAATACCATTCCAGGTTTCCCAGGATTGTTTTCTCCATAACCAAAACCTGTTCTCTAACATAGGCATTGTCTGATATGCATACAAAATCAGTAACCTGTGTATACACATAAGAAGCAAAGGCACATTCAATTCACCATATAAACGCACTTTTGCAGTGTTAATATTTCATCAGACACATTCAATGACATAAAGAAAAAGGAATTTTACCTCTGGTGCCCATATCTCTTCATACTTAGATGCAATAAGCATTGAGCTTATGCCAACAAGCTGAAGTTCCTTTCTAGGAACAGCCTTCATGGACAAGAATCGGTCAACGATATTAAGAGTCAGATAAAAAGTCTCTGGCATGAGTTCGAATTTTCTATGAACTTCAACCATCCAATCAACAAGAATAGCTCTCATCTTAGCATTTATATCTGGCTGTGAAGGCATGTAATCATGTACAGGACAGTCATCCTGTGTCATTTATCATATTCACAACATTAGATAATGGAATAAAGAAACTAGATATAGTAAAAACACAAAACAAAACATAGAACAGATCATTACTTCACTGAGTTTGTAATACTTGTAAATATCATCAAGGTACTCTGTTGCAGCCAATTCATTGTCCTTGTCAGTTGCATCAATGTTCATTACCGAATCATTTGGCGCAGTCCTACCAGCAGCCTGAGTTTAACAAACAAACAAAAGACCATACTTCTATTAGTCTCTACATTGAAAAATAACACCCCAAATGCAAAACCATGAGAAATAGAATCAAAGGGTTAGCCATTAATCAACCTTGCTTCTAGCTGAAAGCACAGAACTAAATGTCCTGACATTTATCTTAGATCTGTCTCTTAACCTTCTGCCTTTAAGAGGCTTTTTCTCTTTCACTTCAGATTCTTCATCAGAACTGATGACAATAACTTCATGTTCAGCAGGTTTCTTAGCTTGTTCCATCTTGTTAGCAGCAACAAAGTTTCCATTGACAACATCAGGTATCAATATCTACAACAACATCAAATTCCACCAAACTATAAACAGATTCACAAATACAGCCTTCCAAGAAAAAACCTCAAAACTCCTTTGAAACTTTTAACAAAATAAACTTAACAATAACAAGGCTAAAAATGCACCTTGTTCTTCTCTGCTGCTTGAGCAATAGCAGCTAAGTGATTCCTGCAACAAAACAAAAATAAACATGAGTTCATAATAATAATTTAATTAAATAAACAAACTTCAATAAAAAAAAATATAAAAAACAGAACCTTGTGATGCGCTTAGGCTCATTAGCGTGAGGATCTGCTGGATTAATCACAAGATTTCCAATATCTCCAAGAACCTTTCTGTTTCTTCCCTCTACTCCTACATTCTTTTTCTTATTCTCACCTGATTCCATTCACAACAAAAAAAATCAACACTTCAACAAAAAAAATCCATCATTTCATAAAGAATCCACACTAAACAAACACTCAAATCAACATTTTACTGAATCTCATAAACCCTAATTCTTACCCTAAATTACCAAAACACCCTCAGTTTTCAATTTCACTACTTCAAGATGAGAAAGAACAAACAAACCTCTGGGCTGTTCAATTGGAGCAATAGCTTTCGACGCCATAGTTAGGTTATCAGGTTCTTCTTGAAAATTCGATCCAAAAACACCCCCGAAACTCGAGAAGATAGAAGAAAGAAACACGCGAATCCTACTGTTCCTCTTCCCTTCTTCTTCTCCTCCGATGCTTTCTTCGTCGAAAGTCGCCACCTCAACTACGCATTCAACCTTTCTAACCGATCTCACAGACACCAATTTCGTTCTCTCTCTTTGTTCTTAGTTACAACAATAGTGATTTTAGTGTTTTTGTTCTTTTTCTGTGTGATTACAATGTTTGGGAAATTAGAAATGATTTATAAACGAAACTTCCAACGGTCATTTTTTTGTTGAAACGCGACCGTTGGATTTCTGTTATGTTATCCAACGCTTGTAGTTGACGTTTTCAACGCTTTTTTCCTTTCCTTCCCATTTTTCTAGCCGTTATCTCAGTGATGATTCTAACCGCTCCTGTTTGGATTTTTTATTCACTTTTTATCTTTTGCAATTTGTTTGGTGCAATGTTTTTGTTATTTATTTTATTAGTATTATTATCTTTTTACTTTATATTATTTGCTTAAAAAAGAATATCTATTATTATTATTATTATTATTATTATTATTATTATTATTATTATTATTTATCAAGTATTTGAATTATTCTTGTAAATATATAATTTTATTTAAATTTGGTCAACAAAATAAAAAATACTTCATTAAATTATTATTATTATTATTATTATAAAAAAATCAAGTATTTGAATTATTCTTGTAAAAAATAATTTTATTTAAATTTGGTCGATAAAATAACAAATTATGTTTTTTCTTTCATTGAAATATTATTATTATTATTATTATTATTATTATTATTATTATTATTATTAGTATTATTATTATTATTATATTATAAAAAAATAAAGTATTTGAATTATTCTTGCAAAACAAATATATTTATTTATTTTTGGTCATCAAAATTGGTTTTTATTTATTCTTTTAAAAATAATATTTAAAGGATATGCACGGTAAATATTTTTGGTATAAATATTAATTTGAATTAGTTTTTTTGTTGACACCTAATATTTTAGATATGTTTTAAAATTAAAGATGTAATATAATAAATTTGATTTCTTTTATTGAATGTTTCTAGAGCATTATCGTGGGTTGGTCATGATTAGAATGGAAGTTGAATGTTGTTTTACCTCTTGAGCTTATATGCTTGGATAGGAGAAAGAACAAGGGAGTAAAGGGTTGTCACAGACGGCGCCACTAATCTCATTTGATCAGAAAAGAATCAGTAGTCTATCACGCGTCGTGAGCTCATGTGTTCACAGGCGTTGTAGAGGAGGAAGGGGTGTACCTACAAGGTACTCTGATACTTAGTGAGTAACAGAGTTTTAGAAAGAGCAAGTACAGAGAGAATACGTGTAGAGAATAAGATACATGACCCTATAGTAAAAGAGTACTAGAGGGTATTTATAATATGCCCTCAAACGCAGGGCCAACAATTACATTGCATTGGGTCGGATTGTCAAGCCCAGCACAAGTAACTGCCAAGGCTTACGTGGCGTAGAGAAGACAAGTATGTGGTCTTCGCCTGGGATCAACTGCCCCATGATCTTCGCAAGGTGGGTTGACCAACTATTTTGGAAGTGCGTAGTTGTCTGATGACGTGTCCCTGCGTTGGGGGAACGTGGAGGACGTTCGGGAAGCGCATAGGTTCTCCCCGCACCAAGTAGTGTTCTGTCCGACTGAGAGGCCTTGTTGAGAATTGTGCCCGACATGGGAGGATTGAGTCTCCCCAAAGTAGCATTGGGTTGGGCCTGCCTGACTGTGGGACAGGTCTTGACCAAGTTTAGAACACTTTTGATCAGAACATCTTCTTCCATCCCTTTAATTGCATTGACATTTGCCCAGGTAACAGATTATCTCCCACATTTGGATTTTCAGGAATGAAAGTGATAATCTTTTTGGTCTAGAAACTCTTGTACCTTAAACTTGAGAGCTAAACACTTCTCTGTTGTATGCCACGGTGACCCAGCATTGTCATATCCTAATCTTTTATCCTAAAATTTTATTTTTCGTTTTTCATCATTTGCATAGCATAACATGCACTTTATCTTGCATAGTGTCTAAAATGTCAGTCAGAAAAAATTTGTTGGATTTATAGACAAACTGGTCTAAGTTTATTTCAAAATCTGACCAAACATTGTATTTTTCCAATGTGTTTATTTCGCACTAATTATTTTGGCGTGTTCATTTTATTTTTCGAACACTTTTCTGCCCGACTTTTTATTTTGTTTTTTAATCATTTTCATTTAAATAATCATTTAATTTATTCATATTTAATTAGATATTTAATTTAAATTTAAATTTTTTATTTGTTTATAAATATTTTCTTTTTTGTAAAAAAAACACAAAATTATGATTTTTAATTCTTTATATTCTTGTCTTATTATAAGAAAACACAAAAATATAATTTTTAATTCCTTTTACTCTTGTCTTATCATAAAAAACACAAAAATATGATTTTTAATTTTTTTTACTCTTGTTTTATTATAAATAAATAAAAAACAAAAAATCATTGTGTTAATTGTTATTATCATTCTTGTCTGTTTTTTAGTCTTATATATATGCATTAGAAAAAATAAAGAGAACCAACAAAAAAAACTCTGTCCCCTCATTACTCTCTTTCTCTCTCGTTAAAATAAAATAAATAAATAAATAAAAGAGAGGTCATACTTTATCGTCACCCAAGCTCATGAATAACAATAACAAAGTCGTTTTTGTTTCAAGCTCATAATAAATCCGTAAAGCACAAATAAAGTCTCTACATAACAAATCGAAACATCGGCAATCATGCACACCTTCGGCATCGTTCAGCCTCTGTTTGTGATAGTTTTCTCTTATCCCTTTCGTTTTATGTTCATAAAATTTTTTTTATTGATTTTGTTTGTTTTAGTTTTTAGAAATTTTTTTATTAATATGTTAGGTGTTTAGAAATCTTTTTATCAAAACAAAAAAAAAAGACAAATTTTTAAAAAATATAACAAGCATTTTATCTTAATGTTTGTGATCGATTTTCTTTTACTTTGTTTATATAGACATATGTGGGTTGTCTAATTTTATTATTTATTTATTTATTTAATTTGTGATTGTTTAATTATCCTTGTTGCTTTTATTTTCCATTAGCTAGAAAAAGTAATTAATTGAATAAAAGATAAAATACAACAAAAAAATATAAAATCAACTCTTTTAGAAAAAAAGAATAAAAAATAATAAATATTCGATCAAACGTCGAGACACTTTTTCCCAAGTCAAAACCAACGAGATCATTTTATTTTTGTACTTGCGCTTATTTCTTTAATTGAGTTTACTTATAATCTTTTCATTGCATCCTCATTCGACAAAATGTACCCCGTTCCTATTAAGTGTAATAATTTTATTGCTTTCATCTTGATTGTATTTTAATGTTTTATTCATCTCTCACTTACACGCTCAAACCATTTTCATACTAATTCTCGATTCAATATCGAGCCCTTTTTCAAAACACCTTTGTAAGTCGATTGTTTCTACGATCGTCATAACCCAACCCAAAACATTTTTTATTCATATATCAAGTCATACCCTAACTTGTAAGTTGACTGCTTTTTAGCATCGCCATTAATCTCAGACATACAATTGCACCTTTTCTTTGGTTGTTGTCTCGTTTAATAGGAGCACCCTTAGGGACTAGGAATCGACCTAACTTTTTCTCAAACCCTTGATCCAACTCAAGTGGTTACTTCCCTCATAGGTCGGTTGCCTTTTTCAATCACCATCACACAAATTCAAACCTCGACCTTTTTCTTTTCTTAAAACTAAAATCACTTTCTTTTCTCAAAAATACAAAAATACTTTAATCATATTTCTAATTTGTTTTCGAAACCTTAACAAAAACACTTACCTTCCTTTTAACCTAACCTTAGGTTTAAAGTTTCTTAACTTTATGTAGATGTTCTGCCATAGACACTTACCTCTCCCCTTGGAACCTTGATCATAGTCAAGAGTTCCTCACCCTTATTGAGGGGAACTACGAATGTTCTGATTCCATTTCCGTCAGAATACGTATGCACGAGATGCGATGTTTTGGCAAGCATACTTAGGAATAACACCTTAGGTCTCCATTTACCTTTTCACCCTTTAGCATACAAATAAAAAAATAACACATTAAAATAAGAGGTTCATGTAGAATACTACAAATACTTAGGATGCTAGCACCTTCCCTGAGTATAACCAACCCCTGAACCTTAGATTCTCTTTTACTTTGCATTGCATTGCATATTTTGGGTTATTCACTCATTTTCCCTTACCTTGGATAAATTAAAGATTGGTGGTGAATTATGATTTGTGATTCAAGTTAATTAATAGTTTGATATCCAATTATCACCGCGACAAGCATGATATTCACATCTAGCATTGACATCATACCCTCGAGGAAGAGGTGTGGGAGGAGGCGCTAACGGCTTGATTTCCACCACTCCCTTTTGGATCAATAAAGGCAAGACTTAAGTGTCTGTCGAGGGTATAGGGTCAAAACACTTCCATGGCCTCTTTTACTCCCTTCGAGGATACATATTTTGCTGTTGGTTTTGTGGAGGCAGTGCCCTTGGTTGTTGGTTTTGAAGCGTAGGAGGCGTTTGATTAGGAGCCGCCACAACTACATAATGATTGTAAGATATCTGAGCATGCCTATCAGCACTATTGGCGTTGGTCTCGCCTTTATTCGAACTATTACCAAAGTACATTTCGTTGCTATGTTGATTAGAAGATGACTTCCCAATCTTTCTGCTCTTCAAACCATTCTCAATCCTCTCCCTAAAGATAACTAAATCAGCAAATCTAGTTGAGACTGACCCAATCATCTTTTCAAAGTATGACCCTTGTAATGTCCTCATAAACATGTCCACCAGTTTACTTTGTAGCAATGGAGGTTGCATGCAAGAAGTTAGTTCCCTCCATCTCTGGGCATATTCTTTGAAAGATTTATTACCCTTTTGAGACATGTGTTGTAATTATATATGATTAGATGCCATGTCCATATTATATTTGTATTATTTGAGGAAGGCATTTGCAAGGTCTTCCCAGATATTGATATGAACCCTCTCCAATTGCATATACCAGTCTAAGGATACCCCACTATGATTGTCTTTGAAAGTATACATCATCAGCTTCTCATTAGCGGCATAGGCAGCCATCTTTCGGACAAACATCCATAGGTGATTTTTAGGGCAGTTAAAGCCCTTGTAATTTTCAAGTTTGACGCTTTGAATTTAGGAGGTATGATCACATCAGGCATTAGACATATTTCCAAAGCATCAACTCCAAAGATATTGAACCCTTCCACAACCCGTAGTCGTTCTTCAATTATCTTATACTTGTCATCAGACCTTCTCCTTTCAGCATCAGTCAATTTGTTTTCATGGATCACTTGTCTCGAATCTCCCTCCTCGTATTGGAGGTTCAAGTATTCATAGTTTTCATGAGGGACATGTATCTGTGTAGGACGTGGCGCTTCATTGGGACCATGTGGAGGAACAGACCCTCCAGGCGGTTGAGTACTAGCTTTTTCTCTAGAAACTTCAGCTTTCTCACATTCCAAGTCAACAGTAAATCCCAAGAGAGGATTATTTTCTCCAGATTGAGGGGTAGGGGTAGGAATGTTCCTACGGTTGCTAGTTTCAGTTTCTCTTTCCATCATATTTTGAATAGCCCGAGTTAGTTGGTCAATCTTATCCTTCATTTCCTCTACATTTCCCTTGACGACACCCACATCTCCCCTTATAGTAGCTTGGTTATGTTCTAGTTGTTCCATGAATTTCTTTTGGTGAGAGCGGGTGTAGGGTCGAGAAGTCAGATTATTATGCTTGATGATTTTGAGAGAAGATATTAAAGAAATGATTTCCATTTTTTATTGTGTTTTGATGCATGTTGATGTATGCATGAAAGTATGGGTATGCAAAATAATTTTTTGTAGGAATCTTAAACATTCATCAATTATCAGCAAAGCCAAGAATAATAGAAATTCAAATATTTATTGACTGCAATAAGAAACATAAAGGGACGCAACCTTATTCATTATTCATAAAACACTAAGGGGAAAAAAAACCAATACCATGTTTGTAATTAAAAGGAAACAACTTAAAATAATACATAAGGATATCTAACAACGATGCCTAATCCGAGCCCTAAATTCCTCCACCATGAAACAGAGTTGCTTGAGAAAGTCAGTAATTTCCTATTTGGGCTTGAAAATATCCGCCATAAACTTTGCCTCTCTCAGACTTAGAGGGATTTCGTGAATTAGATCATTGGATAGTATTACCAGCTTTAGATATCTTTCTCTGTAATATCCTTCATTTCGTTTGAGTTTTTCCATGATTGCATTGTCCTCTTCAACAATGGTGTGCTCCAACTGTTGGCTATATTCCTCAATGTAGATGTCCCAATCCCTTAGCTCCTCATAAACTCCTACAAGCACTTACATTTGCCTTCTAAGTTATATAACCTCTTATTGAGTTTCCTTCCATTCATATGGTCGTTGGGCAAGAAGTTCTTTGGTGGATCTCCTTTGTAACATTGCGTCTATGGCTTTCCTTTTACTCTCACGGAGAGCATTAGCCAAGCTTCGGACCTTGGCCTCCAATTTTTGAATGAGTTCTTCATATCCTTCCCTGACTCCCCTTTGAGTAGAGCTTGTCCATATATTTTCCACTAGTCTCTTTAATACCAAGCCCTATCTAACTCTTTCTTGTGGTTTTTAAGACAAGAACTCAAGACTTCAAGGTACGCATAAGTTCATTTTTTCTTCTCCTCCTCCATTTTAACCATCCCTTCACTAATCCTTAATCGTCCCAGAGCTTCATTAAGGCTTCCATTTAATTAGTTATTTTCACATGTGTGTAGCACCCCAAAATTTGCCCTCTCTTTTTATAACTTTGATTGGCTTTTGCTTTGCATTCATTTGCATCATCATTAGGTCATAGCTCATAGTCATGCTTTGCATTGGTCCTCTAAGACATGGGATCAGGAGTTTCTATGAAGCAAATCATCAAGCATCAAGTTGACTTTCTTCAAGAATTTTCAGGCATCAAGGGCCTAGGTTTCATCAGTCCTTGGGTTTAAGTTTGTTGACAAGCTTATATCCAGCTGGCTCAGGATCAGGGTTTATTTCAAGTCAGGTATGGTTATTCAGTTATGATTAAGATCAGACAGAAGTTTGACCTAAACTTGGTCAAACCATCATGAGCTTGCTTTTATTTCAAGTTACCTGCGTCCGTGGTTATTTCTCAAGCAACGTGTATTCAAGGCCAATTTGTCATGTGCGGAGATTATCAAGTTATCAAGTATAGATTCCTGGAGAGTTTGATTCAAAAGTCAGGAGCATCATGATCATAGGTTCAGTTTATTTCGTCTGTAGATTTATTTTTCCCGAGGATTTACTCAGAGTGATTCAGAACTCTCTTGATTGGAGATCCAATGGTTATCTCATTCAGATGATTGTTCAGTGGTACTTGTGCCTATTTTACTAGAGGTTGTTGGGAGAGTTTCAAGTGTGGTTCTTGGATTAAATTTAGTTAAGGTGTGTGTTGGTTGAAGGTATTAATGGAGGATTATTCAGGTTCATCAAATTCAAATGAAATTTCAAATATCCACTTGTAGATGTCCAAAACTATTTCATTTCCAAGTTCTAATTCGTTTATCCATTTTCATTCTAACCCATTATCAATTTTATCCATTTTTCATTCAATTTTCAAATCCATTTCTACTCATTTTCCATATACATTATCCATAAACCATTATCCTAATCCATTTCTAAACCATTTTTGTTCATTCATTTTTAAAACCACTTTCTTTATCCATTTCATTCACATTATAATCCAATACAATTCAACTATCCATATTTTCTTAATCCATTTCAAAATCCACTTATTTCAATCGAATTCATTTCTGTACCCAATCCTTTCATCCATTTTCATTTAAAACCCAATTAACCTTTTAACCTTCTTTTTCAAGCCATTAGTCTTTGAATCCGTTTTTCAAACCATTTTCAATCCATATTTTTTATGTCCTTTTTTTAAAATCCATAATCCAATAACCATTTAAATCCAAATAATAAACACCAATTTCCAATTACTCATTATTCACAATCACCTTACACAATAAAAACAAAGACCCATTTCATTGACAAATTACAAAGATCATAAAGTCCATATTCATAAAAAAAGAAGTCTAAAAAAATTCATTCATCAATAAAGGTCGATTAAAATTACAAAAACTATTACAATAAAAAAAAGGCCCACGGCCCATCTTTAAGACAAAATTTGCCCCACAAAACTTGCTTTCAAAAGCCATACTTCCAGCAAACCTGCAAACGTACTATCTTGCAGCTACACTAAAACCAAGTCGTTCAATTCAACTCGCACGCCAGACAAGAATTGCAACAACACCATGCCCGCTATCAATTTGTACAGGCCTGCTTTCCAATTAGCCTCCAAACTACTGCGATCTGTGACACAACAACAACCAACACCAATAGCTCAAGAACCTACCATTGAGAACAACATCACACCATGACAAGACAAAATGGTTGACTTAATTAACAAGTTTGGGAATTGCTTTAAAAAGAGAGTGAAGGAACATTAACAGGGGACAACAAGAAAAATCCCGGTAAAAATAGGAGAAGAAAATAAAACCATTCACAAAACCATTACCTTTTCACCCCCATATTTATAAACCCCAACCACGGTTTTCCCCTGATCTACTCCAATGAGGACGCACACCGATTCCACAACCTACAAAAAACCTTCAACAACCACCCCCTTCTTTTTCATTCGTCTTCAAAATCGAGCTCCTCCGTCACTGAACTGTCGCAACAATTCAATAAACTTTATTTTCCATACCAGCATTGGTGAGGTACAATTGAGTGTAGAAGCAAGCTTCAAGGCCTCTGTGTTTTGATGAAGACAACTCATACAAGATTGGTACGCAAGATACTTATGCTATATACCCGTGGGGGTATATATATTGAAGATGCTTATACTATACACCCGTAGGGGTATATATTGAAGATGAAACCAGAGTCATCATTCTTCTGAAGTCTTCGCAAAAAGCAAGAGACACAAGCAAGCAAACAAGATCAACAAAGATCAAGAGAGTATCATCGCATACGACTTTATCGAACAAAGCTTCGTCTACAAGCTGCAAGTGAAAATGGTGATTCAAAGAACGGTATAAACATTTTTTACTTTAGAAAATTTATACAAGTGTTCTTTAAAAAATCACATTTCACTACACCACTTACACTAATCTTTCAAAACTTTTTTAAAATACTTATTCTATTTTAAATTAAGTATTTTTACAAAAACCTTCAGTGTTAACCGATTAACCTGTGGGGTTAACCGATTAACACAATTTAAAATTATGTTTTTGGGACTTCATAACAGTGTTAACCGATTAACCATATGGGTTAACCGATTAACACATGAAAATTTCAAATATTTTTAACGTTGGAAAGGTGTTAACCGATTAACTTATTTGGTTAACCGATTAGTACTGTAACAACAACCAAAAATAACAGTCTTTCATGGAGAATTGCATTGTTCTATATTTTCTTACTGGCTATTTTTGCTGTTACAAGATCACACCTTTTTGGGAAGGTTTTTCACCAGTATAAATTTATTTCTATTTCAAAATCAAAAACAATCTTCAAGAAACAAATTAATCAAATTACTCTTTGTCTTCAACCTTTTGAATTTTCATTAAGTGTTCAAATCATATTTTGAAAGAAGTCGTTGAAATAATTTTCACATTCTCACAGTCTTCTTTCACAAAGAACACTTGTATATCTTATCCGAGTATAATTTGTTTCGAGAAGAAGATCAACCTTGAAGATTGATAAACAACTTTCCATCAAATATTTTCTCAAGAATATTTTTGTGTATTACCTTGTTGTCCAGGATTGTTGGAAACAAGTGAAGTGTATTGAAGAGGATTGTTCTTCAACACTTGGAATTACCTATAGGTTTAGATAGTAAGCATCACAGTTGTGTGATTAGGCTTTACAAAAATTCTGAACTATAGTGAAATTCTCTTTCGAGTCGAAAGGGGAGTGGAGTACCTTCGGAGTGTGAAGGGAACCACTATAATTTCCTGTGTCTTTTTCTTTCTGCCTTTACTTTCCGTCAATAACTTAATAACCAAGAAAAAGAACCAAGGAACCTTAACAATATTGCTAATAATTTTTGAAGATCTTAATTCACCCCCCCCCCCCTCTTAGGCGCGGTTACTACTTACATTGAGATCTAAAGAGAACGAAAAAAAGATAATTGAAACTGAGCAACTTAGAGAGGAAGATCGAAGTGAAATACGAGGCATTTGGTTTTGAAGAATAAGAACACGTAACGACAATAGAGAAGGCTCGTGCGAAAGAGAACCAAACATGGCGAGATCGAGAGAGTGATAGAAACGATGAAGAAATAGGGTGAGATCCAAGAGAGAGACAAAACAGAAGCACAATGGCTTTTGTTACTAAGAGGTTATTTTTCTTTCAAAAAATCTGATGTTTTTTTTAGTATAACATTGCCTTGGATTTGAAATTGGCTCAGCCTGTTTAGATTTTTACAACCTATAATATTTCTTTTGCACCCCCTCCTTTTTTTTGTTATTTCTTTTCTGTAATTTTCAATTAACTTTTACTTTAATTATTTTATTATTTAACTTAATTACTATTTCAATTTAAGATTTTAATTTCAGTTAGTTAATAATTTCTTAAATTTTAATCTTTTCATGAGTGTTTTGATATTTGGTTCCGTTTAATTTCGATTAATTTCTTCACGATTCATTTGAATTTCTTTCTTTTGATTAATTTTGATGAAGTTTATCTTTTCTTGATTTCTCTGAGTTTAATTTTGTTTAGAATTTTGTAAATTTTGTTTAGTCTTTTAATTTTAATTCTCAATGTCTTGATTAATTCTTGAGGTCTTGGATAAGTTTAATTATTGGCGTTGATCTTGATGTCTGGCATGTTTTGTAATTCATTTTGAATTTTAAGTTATGCCACGATTATTTGTTTACTTATTGCCTCACATGTTCGCTTAGGGTTTCCTATTTCGACTTTATTTTTGATTAAGTTTGAAGTATGATAGATCTTATGTTCCTAATCCAAGCGTGACAACATTAGATTAGACTTCTCTCCCATCCTAACTTTAGGGTCATTTTGTATGATAACATTAAGTTTTTCAGTTCCCTTTAGTGTTTTTCTTCGGGTTCTCTCTTCTCATCTCAAAACAATTCTAAGACACTTAATAAAGAATGGTGAACATTGCGCATCACGAGCCTTAAGCATGTGGGAAATGATGAATGAGGGGTTTCTCCTCACTTGTCTAGAGTGTTTAGTGTATGCCCTTTGGGCGATATGCGACGCATTTGCTCATATATCATAGTCTTTAGTGCAACGTGAATCTCAAACCAATTCAACTCGCGTCTTTAAAACCCTTAAACCAAATTCAAACCTTTTTATCCTCACGATTTGTTTCAAACTCATTTTCAGAAAAGAGTACGTTACTTTTCCGTTCTACCGCAAACAGGAATCGACCTTAACTATTGGAATAGGAACTTAATGTTGCTCATAAAAAACACTTAACCAACCTGAGGTTTAGTTACTCGAACTACGTTTGCTCTGATTTCTCATACTAAATGAGGATACATAGGCACAAGACGACGATGTCTTGGCGAGCAACCTTCCCCCCATCACCCGTAATTTTCCGAACTACGTTGACTCTGACTTTCCCAGTGCACGAGGGAATACGTAGGCATAGGACGACGATGTCCTATTGAGTCTCCTTTTTTATTTTCCTGTTTCCGTTTAGCAATAGCTTTTTAAATAACACACCCTTTGATTAGACAACAAACGTGGGTCCCATTGAGTACAACAGACGTGAGAGGTGCCCATACCTTCCCCTTGCGTAACTGACTACCGAACCCAAGTTTTTGTTGCGATGACCTTGTCTTCTCCTTTCTCTTAGGTTTTCTTCGATCGTTTCATTTCCCTCTCTTTGGGATAAATAATGTTTGATGGCGACTCTTCTGTTTGTTTCCGCCGGTCCTTTTTCGCAGTTGCGACAATGTGGTATGGTAAAATTTACCTTCCAACTCCTCTTTTCCTTTCTCAATCATAGGACAACCTCTTTAAGCCTTTGTCCCTTTTTCATGGAGATCATAGAGGATGGGGGGACCCTTGGTCTAACTAGGTAATCCAAAGTGAAAAGTAACTTGACTATGCTTACCCTTTCCCTCATCCACTGAGTATAGGGTATTATAGATTCTTCCCTTAGTCTTTTGAGGCTACTTTTCCCCTTGATTCATTGCCTCCAAGCTTGAAAAATCTTAAGAACATCAGGATGATTGGCAATCACATCTTGTAAGACAAAACCCTTCAATAACTTATCTTCGTGTTTGTAGGCCAACGAATACCCCAATTATCTCATTGCTAGAATGGGATTGTAACTTATATATCCTCTTGATCCTATCAACGGTACATTAAGAAAATCCCCACGACTTAGGATCACATCCTTACGGTGAAGGATTTGAGGGAACCATATGATGTCCTTATCAGTGAGAGAAGCCAAGTATTGGGACCAGGCATACCCCTTCATTTGCTCAATATATTCCTTACTAAATACGAGCCAAGCCATTTATATAACAATGATGCATAACATAACATTACCCCTCCCTTCCTTTCATAACTTTGACGGAGGGTAAGATACACGTCTGCCATAAGAGCCGGTGTATGATCTTCTTCCCTAATAGTTACAACCAAGAACAGATTAATATCCTTGAAGTCCACAAAATTTTTTTCACTTGGAAATAATATCAACCCAAAAATAAGAAGTACCATAATATTATCCATTGCCTCCCAATCTTTGTTGGCAGCATAACCAGTGGCTTTCTTCTCCAAAAAACCTTTAGAAAACCCATGGAAACTCACTTGGATTCTCACATTAGCTTGTAGGTCATCCTCGTGAATATGAAGATAACTAGAAATTTCCCTAAGAGAAGGGTGATACCCTATTGTCTTGAGCGGACCCTTATTATTCTTAGAAGACCCAAAGATATTGCGAAATTCTTTAAATGTAGGGGCTATTTGAAAGTTATAAAATTGGAAGCATCTTAACTCAGTGTCATAGAATTGAGATAGGGCAGTCAAACCTTCTTCTTGAACGGGAATAGTCAAAACTTCTTCTTGTTCCTAGTCAGAGACCTAGGGATTGAATGTTCTCTTATTAGGGCATGATCATGTGAAGACTGATTGAAGCTACATAACAAGCTACATTTCAAATTGCACCCTTTATTCCTAAGGGTTCATTGAGGAATAATTCTTGTGTTGAGATCACCATCATCTAAAGGAGTATCTAGTAATCTAAAGTGTTTCTCACTGGTCAAAGGTGGACTAAAGTCTCTTCATTTGGAATGCAACTACTTTCATGATTTAAACTATGGGCAACATGATATATAAGGCTAGGCGGTCCTTTGGTTCAAGAGTGATCAAGCGAAGCCCATTCCCCAGTTCTTTGTTTCTAAGCCCACCAATTCTATGCTACATGGCTAAGTGCAATTTATGGTATATAACTCATGCTAAATATACAAAGGAATGTTATGAACAAAGTCTCGAATTTATGAAGCTACGATACAATTGTTTTGCGCTACAACATAAAGCCATAATCCTTTTCTTTGCTACAATTTCCCAAATAGGAGACTACCTGCTCATAAAAATATTACAACATCATATACTTGCCTAAGCCATACTTTTTTTCCTAGCTATCACAAAGCCAAATAAGTCCAAAACAAGGCTATTCACCTTAATTCAAGACATTACAAGAAAAGTCATCTAAATTAATACAGAATAGGGCTCCGGAACATTAAGATTCGTGGTGAGAGTCTAAGATGTTGGCATGTTGTTAAAAGAATGCTTTTAAGCCATTCGTCAAGGAATCTGTACTGCTAAAATCATCAATTGACGGCACTGCATATCTGTAGCAGTTCTTCAGAGGAAGATCAACAAATGTTGGGCTGAACATGTTTCCGCAAGAACTCAAAGAATTCCAGGCAACTTCCGGCTGGTTGGACTTAAAAGGTCCAGAACCGCATCAATATGAATGCTAGTTTTTCACTGTTTCAATAATGGCATTGTATTGATCACTCAAACCTCAAGGCAAGCACTTTCAGAACTCCTCTCTCTCAGTGACACTGGAGATGATACCGACGTGGCAATGTCGCTAATAACTTGTTTGCCAGCATGGTTGATGTGCTGCTCTGCTGGAGATTTATGTGAAGAAAATCCACCATCATAAGACTTTCTGCAGCACGCTTGCAGTCTGGAGGCACTGTCCCCATGAAGTATTGACAAATATATCTTCAAAACGATACCTGCATCCAAGTCAACATTGCTTTAAGAGATTAACGCTAATCTAAGTTATGAGCAAGGAAGGATCAGAATATCACCTTATCATGACTACAACAAACTCACACGGTTGTGCTAATCCCGACCCCAACTTGTTGCTTCAGTAGACCATGTTACAACAAGAGTTAATGAATGAATGCCAAAACAAATAAGCAACCAAAGAAACAACCAAGATGCTACCAAGGAAGTTAGTGAATATGTAGAGGATGCAATTAGCCATTCTATGAAACATGTTCTCAATAAACAACTTAAAAGATACAATGGAGGATTGTCTCCTGAATTGTTCATACAGTGGACTGTTTCAGGAAGAAATTGGAAGGTGCTCACTTGTCCTTCAACAATTTTCACGAGAATAACTTGCAGAGGTAGAATCATCAGTGAAGGAAGACATCTCGACAAACCATGCTCTATATCAAATTTGTGGCTGCATCATTGTCTATGGATTCAGATTACGATGCAGGAACGCGTAACCTACTAGAAAGCCCGAATGGAGCTTGCTTCAAGGACTTCCACAACGGCCTAACATCCAAGCTGACAACTTTGGCTTGTTGATTTTCACCTGCATTCCAAGATGCGAAGTCATTAGTTGCGCCAAAGGTAATTGATAAAAGAAATGCTTGTTGTTTAAGATCACAAGGATGTTAAACGCATCTTCGAGGCCATTGCTCTTGCGACGACTCATAATTTTCTGGACATGAGATTTGGAGCCAAGGTCTCAAACTGGCAGAATTTCCACAGTTGTATTCATCAAAGGGGTACAACTTCCCATCATTTCCTAAGCTTTCGAAGTGCAACGTCGAACTATGAGGGCGCCGGAGCCATCAGAGATTGTTACCTATTACAATGAAACAAATATTTCACATCAAATTCATCCCAATTTGGGAACTCAGAAACACAAAGATAAGTACTATGATGGTATTGATAGTTTGGAATATGTTGGTTGTTTTTCTATGACTGAGCTTCACCATGGTTCAAATGCCCAGGGTCTACTCAACATCGCGGTTTTGGTTATGTTCAATTTGCTATTGAGGCTAATGCTAACAGGGCCATGGAGCTGGAGAACGGTTCATTGGTTGGTGGCCGAAAAATTACAGTGAAACACGCAATGCCCCGTCCTCCCCGTGAAAATAGAAGATTAAAACCACACCAAGAGAGCTTTGAACACTTGCAAGACCGTACTCGAGAGAACCTATATCTTCTCACTTCAATTCCTGGAGCCCCTTGTCTGAGCTGAATGCATAAAAAGAATACAAAGATTGTTCTGAAGATATAGAGGTTTCACATAATTACCAGATGAAGGAAACAACAAGCTTTGAGAAACTCCTTGCAGATTAATCCCAGAATGATCAAACCCCTCATCTCCAACAGACGCATCAAGCGAATTCCCCTCTGGGCTTCTAGTCCATCTCTTGGCCCAAACCCTTTTGTTATTCACACCTGCCAAGTCAGAAATCAAAGTTAGTAAACCAATCAAGGAATATACCCTGTTCAAAATAAAATCCCATCAGATCCCCTAGCATCAGTGAAAGATCCTTCAACTCAAATCTCACAGTAATGACTCACATCAACAACATTGAATCCATTCAAACGAGAAAGGAAATATTTCAAATCTGATTTGTCCCAAAAAGGAAATCCAAATCAACATTCAAACTTATTCAATCAGTTTTCAAGTCAGAGATCCTCTATAAGGCCTATATAAAGGGAGATTCGAAACATAGAAAAAGACCACAGATACACAAAGAAACCTGAGACAACATCCACGCAAAAATTCCCTCAAAACCCTAAATTGGTAAAAGAAAAATCAAGGACTTATCTCTTGGGAAGACACGCCGGAAGTCGCAACCCGCCGCCGTCGAGACTTTCGTTGCCAGAAATCTCCATTCCGTCTATCATCCGTGACCGGAATCACCATCACCACCGCGAAGCCCTACAAAAGCCACTGGACCGTGAGATTTTTCTACTAACTCTTAATGTTTTTTTTTTCGTTTGTCTGATTTATAGGAGAAGGAGGGAGGATCATGAAGATCGAAATAAAGGGTGCGATACGCGATCGAGAGAGAACCCCAGAGTTGGAGATACGCGATCGAGAAGATCAGAGATTTGGGGGCGAAAGGAGAGAGTGGGAATTAGGGTTCATTGTGTTTTCTCTATTTTTGTTGATTTGCGTTTATGTTGTAATCACCTACACAACGCACACACTACACCGTATACCCTCACAACCACAACCGCCTAATTCACATCACACAACTCACATCCGTGTTCCCACGATAAACGCTAATAAAATCACCACACCAGATCTTCGTCCGCCCCCATTAAAGTAACCCTCCGTTAACCGCTTCACTAAACCCCTTTAATCACTCAGTTATCCACCAACCTCTTAATTAACCAATCTAATTTTATTTAATCATAATATAACCTATTTAATTAATTAATCTTTTATTAATTCCCCCTTTTTAGCAACCATCTTCTAATGATTTAGTAAACTCTTTTTTAATTAACTTATTTTTCTAATTCATAAACCTTTTAGTTAATAATTCTTTTTTCATCAACAATTAATCGCCACCTTTTATTATCAAAACAAATTAGTAATTCTTTGTATAATTAACCTTATCGCCAATCAACTTAATATCTATTATTAATAATTTAATTATCCTTTTAACTAAAAATAACCTTTTTAAAATCCTATCAATTCATTATAAAAATATTTTCGCTAATTAGCTAATTTAATTTTAATAACATTCTAATCAAATGGGTATTTATTCACTAAAGAAAACCTTTCATAAATAAATCACACCTTTATTTTAATAAATCCTTAGTATTTATTTTAAAAACAAATAATAAAAAGTAAAACTCTTTTCAGTCTATAATCAATATAATTTAATAATAGCCATAATAAAATGAATTACTTCACTTTTTTAGATAATAAATCTTTGTAAGCATTTTATTTAAAGCTTAGGATTTAATTTAAAATCAATCCCGCTTAAAATCAACCAACTAAAATCAACTAAAATATAATCAACCGCGTACGCTTACACTCCACAATTCACTCTCACACACTTCAGCGCTTTCATGCGTATGTGTATGCTTTACCATTTCCGCAATTTATCTTACAAGCAATTTACATTATCGTATTTATATTCTCGCATCGCATTCCGTCCAAAGGAAAAACCTACACATGAGTCAACACTTGTGTGTAATGCACATCATTTGCATCATTCTCCCATTGATCCTTGATCCCATTCAAGTTGATCTTTCTAAGTTAGATCCTACCCCATAGGAAGGACCATTATCTTTACAACTTAGATACAAACAAATACAACTCAATTCAAACATTCAAACAATAGAGAAATAGATGTTAATCATCTTAAGCGAGATAGAATCCCCACCCCACAACAATACAATCAACACGTAGAAACTTTGCCTTAAGAGAGATAGAGGCGTACATCGTCGATCAATATCCGAGTACTTGAGCCCTTCTCTTAAGACGATGCAAAGACTATTTTTCTACAATTTGTGGCGGTTAAATCTCTCTTAAAATGACAACTGACCTTTTTTCCTAAAATCAATCAATCAACTACCCTAAATCCGTAGGAACTTTGACCACAGTCAAAGAACTCCTCAAACCCTTTAGGAGAACTACAAAATACTCTGATTCCACTCCCGTAAGGATATGTAGGCATAAGATGCGATATCTTATCGAGTATACTTAGATATAAACCCCTAGGTCTCTCAACCATTAAGCAGATAAACCATAACAATAAACAACATAAAACAAGAGGTTCCTGTAGAGTACTACAGAAACTTAGGATGCTAGCACCTTCCCTAAGTTTAACCAACCCCCGAACCTATAACTCTCTAGCTTGCATTTGCATTGCATCGTGGGAATTTCGATATTTATCCCTTACTTTGGACAAATCAAAGTTCGGTTGCAAAATGAATTAAAGATTCAAACTAATCAATAGTTTGGTATCAAAATTTCACCGCGACAGAAATGGCGACTTCACTGGGGACACTCAGTGGGTTTCCCTATCTTGTTTTGTTTCTTTATTACTTTATGTATTTGCCTACTTGCTTATTTGCTTATTGGTTTATTCTTTATTTCTTTTGGACTGTTATCCTTGAGTGGTGAGACAAAGTCCTACACCCGGACTTGAGAAAAATTATGATAGGATGGTGATATATTCGATGAGGCTTATAGGGAGTGAGTCCCGACTAAGTTGACTCGAGAATCCCGCTTAGTTGAGACCCTTTTTGAAAATGGTTCGGTTGAACGAGTTTAGTCGTGAAAACTTTTACTATTCTCAATTGGAGTTCGTGATGCTAAGGACTGTAGTTACCTTTAATCCCACTTTGGCCTTTATAAGGACGTAGTGCGAGGCTATGAGGGAGTAAGTCCCGAAATAGTGCTACGCAATGCTACACTCAAAAGAAGTTCTCTTGAGAATATTATTAATCCCCGAGTTAGTTGGGAAATTGATAATATCCGAAAGATGGACTAATGACTTTGGGAACACTTTTAGAACCTTGTTCTGCAGGTACCATCCACCTCTAGTCCTTGTCCTTTGGGAATGAGTATACCCTTGGCTCCATGCTCGTTGCAAACCTAGGACCTTTATTTGTTTATCTTTGTGTTCCCTTATGTGCTTACTTGTGTTTGTTGCATTCATATAGCATCATACTACATTGAACTTCATGGGATTTACCCTTCATTTATGAACATTGTAGGACATTATGGATTCCAATAGACGAAATACTCTAAAATATACTTTTAAGAGTCCCAAATTGGATAACCTAAGGGAATTGGGAGCTTTGATTGAAGACCAAGAGAAGTTCAAGGGTAAATATGGGAAGTTACTATCTTTGTTGAGACGTAAGGCAAATGAAGACCTCTTTTCCGCTCTATTACAATTCTATGATCCGATGTATCACTGCTTTACTTTTCCAGATTATCAGTTGTTGCCAACTTTGGAAGAATACTCCTTTTTGTTAGGTCTGCCTATTCTAGGAGAATCTCCTTTTCCTTTCTTGGAAAAGGACCCCGAAGAAAGAGACGTCGCTAAGGCCCTTTACCTCAAGGTATCTGACGTTAAGGCCAACATGGTTGTTAAAAGTGGGACTTTTGGTTTGACTACAAATTTTTTATTCGAGAAGGCTTCATTTTATACTGATTTTAAGAACAAGGCTCCATTCGAGGCAATCTTCGCCTTACTTGTCTATGGGGTGTTTCTATTTCCAAGTTTTAAGGGGTTTGTTGACCTTAACACAATTAAGATCTTCATGAAGAATAATCCAGTGCCGACTCTATTGGGTAACACCTATCACTCTATACATCTCCGAAACCTCCATGGTGGAGGAATTATTACATGTTGTGTGCCCTTATTATACAAATGGTTCCTTACCCACTTGCCCAAGTATGTTTCCTTTTGGCATCTTAATGATAAGCGTTTGTCAGAAAAGATTATGGCTTTGACTCATTCCGACATTGATTGGTATATTCGTGAGTATGATGGGATTCTAATCATTGATGGATGTAGAGATTTTGCTAATATACCGTTACTCAGCTTTGGTGGAGGGATCAGTTATAATCCAGTTTTAACTCGCCGACAGTTGGGATATCCGTTGAAGGGACCACCTAAGAGCGTACAAGTTGAGAGTGTTTTCTTCGAGGATAATCAAGAGCTCCAAGAGAAGATTGTGAAATCTTGGAAACATTTGCATAAGAAAGATAGGAATAGTTTGGGAAGGCCCAACTGTGTGTCTTTGGAACCGTATCTTCAGTGGGTAAGGAATATGGCGATCAAGCTGAGGATGCCTTACTCTCGTCAAGATCATATACCTACGAGAAGGGAGCCTACTTATGTCTTTATGTCCGAAGCTGAGAAGTTAGAGATTGCTTTGAAGAAGTCGCAACATGAGTTAGAGTCATGGAAGAACAAGTATTTAGTGTCTATTGCAGAGATTGATGAACTTCAGAAAGAGAAAGATGAACTCCAGAAGCAGCTACAGTTGAAGGATGAAGAGTTACTTCTGTAACGCCCCCATTCTATACCCCAAAATAATCACATATCAAATCATATAGTCACGAATATAAGTATTTTATTTTTCATCAGAGTATATTTACATTAAGGTATAAAAGAAGTGTGTCACAATACCCACGAAACGACCACATGAATATTAAGGTTTAAAAAGAATTAACTCAAAAGGGGTAAATCTCAACTGAAAATAAACGCATGATTCTTCGAAAATACATATTCATGTTTTCTCTTAAAGCGGAAGACTAAAACATATATATATTCACTTAAGACATGACAAAACGTAATTACATGTCATCTGGTTGCTCACAACTTCATTCACATACAAACAAAACATCAAAAGACATTCTACAAGCCTATCTACCCAAAGTTACATATCAGAGCGACCGGCACGAGGGAAAAGAACTATACTCCAAAGGAAACCTCCAGCGGATCCTAATCTGCAATGCCTCGTAGGGCATTATAAAACAACAGAAGGGTGAGAAACATGTCATAATAATCAAGGCATAAGATATATATATATATATATATATATATATATATATATATATATATATATATATATATATATATATATATATATATATATATATATATATATATATATATATATATATATATATATATATATATATATATATATATATATATATATATATATATATATATATATATATATATATATATATATATATATATATATATATATATATATATATATACATACCCTAATACCTTCTCAATGTAATATTTCCAATTTATCATATGGAGATGATAATGCACTCATAGAGACCGACACCTCGATCCTATGCAGCTACAACCACGGTACCGACTCATTCATCTGTCAGATTCTCTTAGAATTCACTCCTCTCGCACTTATGCGGTTACACTATAACTCATCAGATTTTCCTAGGAATCAAATATAACCATCGCATCAAGCGAGGTTCTGCAGATCCTACACGGGATCAAATATAACCATCGCATCAAGCGAGGTTCTGCAGATCCTACACGGGATCAAATATAACCATCGCATCAAGCGAGGTTCTGCAGATCCTACACGAGATCGAATATAACCATCGCATCAAGTGAGGTTCTACAGATCCTACACGGGATCAAATATAACCATCGCATCAAGCGAGGTTCTGCAGATCCTACACGGGATCAAATATAACCATCGCATCAAGCGAGGTTCTGCAGATCCTACACGGGATCAAATATAACCATCGCATCAAGCGAGGTTTTGCAGATCCTACACGGGATCAAATATAACCATCGCATCAAGCGAGGTTCTGCAGATCCTACACGGGATCAAATATAACCATCGCATCAAGCGAGGTTCTACAGATCCTACACGGGATCAAATATAACCATCGCATCAAGCGAGGTTCTGCAGATCCTACACGGGATCAAATATAACCATCGCATCAAGTGAGGTTCTGCAGATCCTACACGGGATCAAATATAACCATCGCATCAAGCGAGGTTCTGCAGATCCTACACGGGATCAAATAACACAAATACATACATATTCGCAATTATATTATCATGCATTCACAATGTGTATTATATTCATCATTCATTACAATTGCCATGCATTTTTATTCAATTCTAAACAATGCATAATTTGCCCAAAGGCCACGATTCAAAATCACATTCATACACTAGGATTCACGCCTTACGGCTACCCCCAGCACATCCCAAACCAGCATATAAGGTATTAAGTTAAAGAAGGGTCGGTCGCAACCGAAACCCCAAGCCACAACGACACCACGCGACAGGGAAAATTCATCCTGTTACGTTCGCTACACGCTCGCCTAGCGAGCTGCTAGCGAACGTTCGCCACCTTCTCGCCTAGCTAACTGCTAGCGAGCAAGAACAGAAGCTGCATACTTCGTTCGCTACCTCGTTCGCCAAAGCGAACCCCCAGCGAGTCATTCGCTACTCCATTCGCTGCCAGCGAAGGGGACCAAAACACCACTGTCCCAAGTCTGGGACCATTCACTACGAACTCGCCTAGCGAGCTGCTAGCGAGTCGTTCGCTGCGTGCTCGCCTAGCGAGTCGCCTGCGAACAACAACATTCAGTTCTGCTCCAACTCTTCCAAACTCACCGGAATCACCCGATTAAATCCAATGTTATTCCAATAGCCTTAGCCTAACATATATCGACTAATATACGGTATCTAAACACGATTCTAACCGTTAAAAAAACAATTTCTATCGATTAATCCAACTTCGACCTAAAAATGGAAAGTATGAAAAACTACCAAACGATTCTAATTTACCACATATATGACCTTATAAATTATTAAGATGATAAGCATTCTCACCCTTACCTGATTAATTGCAAGCTTTGGTTGATCTTGATGATTTTCGAAGTTTCCTCTTCTTTCTCCTCTTTTTCTCTTCTCCTTCTTTCTTTCTCTTTTCTTTCCTCCCTTTCTTTTCTTATCTTTTCTTTCTATTTCTATTCTTTATATTTCTTTTCATTCTATTTCCTCCAATACACCTATTATTCCAATCAATTTCCATAACCCATTCACTTAACCATTAATTGAGACTGTCCGAAATATTTCCCACTAAACTTTCCAAAACTCTACAAATGATAAAATAGCATAATATGTAGACTTAACATATTATCACACTATCCCATAATTAAAATAATTCCAATAACTAAATTAATTAGTTAAACCGAAATTGGGCTATTACAACTCTCCCCCACTTTAGGAATTTTCGTCCTCGAAAATGTCACCTGATTCCAATAATTCTAGATGCGACTCTCGCATCCTAATCCCCCAGATTACCTTCTCCAAAGGAATCCTTTTACATCGAAGTTGCTTCTCGTTCATCAACCCGAACCAACAATACCTTAACAGTCAAATCATTTCTCCTGAATCAATGTACCTCCTCAGTTTAGACACATGAACATATCCTGTAATTCCCACAAGCGACAGCGGTTCGACAGTCTAACAAAACACAGTGGGTGTTTCCCGAGACCTCAAGCTCGACCAACACCAGTTACTATCGTAACTCGCAAAACACATCTTTCCTTGGATCCTCTTGACTTTTTCAGTCGTCTCATGCACAAATCCCAGGTCCAAGTACAACGCTCTCTCCTGAATCATACCAATGCAAGGAGTCCTACACCCTCTGCCATACAAGGTTTCAGATTCACATCTGGCTCAATATTTTGACGATACAACATACAAGCTTTATCACCTCAGCGATATTCCTTACAACCAGTTCCAACCTAGAATGATTAATCCTCATCAACAGGAAAAGGGTCAATCCATTTATTCAACCCTGAATCTTTCAACTGAAATCACATTCCTCATTGTATCCTTATCTTCCAGAACTGTGAGCAAAAGCTTGGACTTTGCTAAGACAACATCCTTTGTGGCAGCTTCACCGCTTAAAGCCATATGGTTTAACAAATCATTATGCGAAGGTTTAACTTCATAGTAACTAGAATCCTTATTCTTACTCAAGCTATCCCACACAGATTTTGCTGATGTTTCTGGATTCTTCTTCACAAAATGCATGAAGTAAACAGTGATTAAAATAGTCCTTATGGTATCCCCGTAGCTCTTCCTTGGCTCTTGAAGTTTGATCCCTTTACCATCCCTCGATAGCACTGATATCTCAGGCTTGACATTGGAAAGAAGATCAAACCTCCATGCTATAACTTGCATAAAAATTTTCTTCAGCCCATTATCGGCATTACTGTGCAAAACACCTTAAGTTTTCAAGGTCATCACTCGCCTCAAACCTTTACGGAACAATCGAAGCTCTTAACCTTCGGCACTAACACGCAACAACAACCAACTCTAAGTCAATCTTCAGATAACTTTTCTTGTACCTCTTATTCGCCTTAAAACACACTTAGAACGTTGTTGGTGTGCATTTACGCATCTCCCCAGCGTGTCACCAAGGCATTATGAAACACAACATATGTTTTGGTCGGGTTCGACAAAACCAACACACAGATTGTTGACAGTCCTTCTCAAAACTCCTCGAACCTCTTCACAATGACGTAACACGGTCTTCCCTTCCAACACGGATAACATTAGCTCCCGATGTTCAACAATACACCGAGCTACTGTTCTACACTTGTAGCACCCTAGAGAACCACAAGTTCTCCCCCACTTGGATCATTCTTACTTCTGCAGACAATGGTTAAACAACAAACACGTACCGACAGTGTCTTCACACACATGTCGCGTACAAGGGAACAACCAACATTAGACACTTGGCCGGATGGACCGACCTGCTCTGATACCACTTTGTAACGCCCCCATTCTATACCCCAAAATAATCACATATCAAATCGTATAGTCACGAATATAAGTATTTTATTTTTCATCAGAGTATATTTACATTAAGGTATAAAAGAAGTGCGTCACAATACCCACGAAACGACCACATGAATATTAAGGTTTAAAAAGAATTAACTCAAAATTGGGTAAATCTCAACTGAAAATAAACGCATGATTCTTCGAAATTACATATTCATGTTTTCTCTTAAAGCGGAAGGCTAAAACATATATATATTCACTTAAGACATGACAAAACGTAATTACATGTCATCTGGTTGTTCACAACTTCATTCACATACAAATAAAACATCAAAAGACATTCTACAAGCATATCTACCCAAAGTTACATATCAGAGCGACCGACACGAGGGAAAAGAACTATACTCCAAAGGAAACCTCCAGCGGATCCTAATCTGCAATGCCTCGTAGGGCATTATAAAACAACAGAAGGGTGAGAAACATGTCATAATAATCAAGGCATAATATATATATATATATATATATATATATATATATATATATATATATATATATATATATATATATATATATATATATATATATATATATATATATATATATATATACATACCCTAATACCTTCTCAATGTAATATTTCCAATTTATCATATGGAGATGATAATGCACTCATAGAGACCGACACCTCGATCCTATGCAGCTACAACCACGATACCGACTCATTCATCCGTCAGATTCTCTTAGAATTCACTCCTCTCGCACTTATGCGGTTTACACTATAACTCATCAGATTTTCCTAAGAATCAAATATAACCATCGCATCAAGCGAGGTTCTGCAGATCCTACACGGGATCAAATATAACCATCGCATCAAGCGAGGTTCTGCAGATCCTACACGGGATCAAATATAACCATCGCATCAAGCGAGGTTCTGCAGATCCTACACGGGATCAAATATAACCATCGCATCAAGCGAGGTTCTGCAGATCCTACACGGGATCAAATATAACCATCGCATCAAGCGAGGTTCTGCAGATCCTACACGGGATCAAATATAACCATCGCATCAAGCGAGGTTCTGCAGATCCTACACGGGATCAAATATAACCATCGCATCAAGCGAGGTTCTGCAGATCCTACACGGGATCAAATAACACAAATACATACATATTCGCAATTATATTATCATGCATTCACAATGTGTATTATATTCATCATTCATTACAATTGCCATGCATTTTTATTCAATTCTAAACAATGCATAATTTGCCCAAAGGCCACGATTCAAAATCACATTCATACACTAGGATTCACGCCTTACGGCTACCCCCAGCACATCCCAAACCAGCATATAAGGTATTAAGTTAAAGAAGGGTCGGTCGCAACCGAAACCCCAAGCCACAACGACACCACGCGACAGGGAAAATTCATCCTGTTACGTTCGCTACACGCTCGCCTAGCGAGCTGCTAGCGAACGTTCGCCACCTTCTCGCCTAGCTAACTGCTAGCGAGCAAGAACAGAAGCTGCATACTTCGTTCGCTACCTCGTTCGCCACAGCGAACCCCCAGTGAGTCATTCGCTACTCCATTCGCTGCCAGCGAAGGGGACCAAAACACCACTGTCCCAAGTCTGGGACCATTCACTACGAACTCGCCTAGCGAGCTGCTAGCGAGTCGTTCGCTGCGTGCTCGCCTAGCGAGCTGCTAGCGAGTCGCCTGCGAACAGCAACATTCAGTTCTGCTCCAACTCTTTCAAACTCACCGGAATCACCCGATTAAATCCAATGTTATTCCAATAGCCTTAGCCTAACATATATCGACTAATATACGGTATCTAAACACGATTCTAACCGTTAAAAAAACGATTTCTATCGATTAATCCAACTTCGACCTAAAAATGGAAAGTATGGAAAACTACCAAACGATTCTAATTTACCACATATATGACCTTATACATTATTAAGATGATAAGCATTCTCACCCTTACCTGATTAATTGCAAGCTTTGGTTGATCTTGATGATTTTTGAAGTTTCCTCTTCTTTCTCCTCTTTTTCTCTTCTCCTTCTTTCTTTCTCTTTTCTTTCCTCCCTTTCTTTTCTTATCTTTTCTTTCTATTTCTATTCTTTATATTTCTTTTCATTCTATTTCCTCCAATACACCTATTATTCCAATCAATTTCCATAACCCATTCACTTAACCATTAATTGAGACTGTCCGAAATATTTCCCACTAAACTTTCCAAAACTCTACAAATGATAAAATAGCATAATATGTAGACTTAACATATTATCACACTATCCCATAATTAAAATAATTCTAATTACTAAATTAATTAGTTAAACCGAAATTGGGCTGTTACAACTTCCCCACAAGAAGAGGAAAGCCGTGGAGGATTTATTTTTCTCCGACCCACAATGTACTATTTTGAAGCTGATTGTGGACAACCTTATTCGTGAGAAGACCCAGTTGGAAGAGGAGCTCAAACAGCGGAATTCAATGCTTCTTTAGGGCTTTCATTAGCTTTTATTTAGCTATTTATTTGGGACTTTTAAAAGTAATTATTTGTATTCCGTTTCAAAATTAATAAAAAACGTTTTCTTTTACCACAATGTTTATAAATAGTTGGGATCCTCTGAAGTCCTACTCATCTTGCATTGCATTCTTTCTTTATTCATTTCAAGAAACTCAATTTTATTTCTCAGGTATTGTAACCATGGACTGCAAGAGAGAAGCATTGGAGTACACTTTTCAGAATCCTAACATCGAAAGCTTGAGAGAACTAGCAGATCTCATCGAGAACCGTCACGCATTCGCAACAGAATATGGAGAAGTCTTCCGTTTTCTCGAACTCAAGATGAAAGGAGGGTTGTTGGAGACCCTTGTTCAGTTTTATGATCCGTTGTACCATTGTTTCACTTTTCTGGATTACCAGTTGCTGCCGACTATGGAAGAGTATTCTGATTTCTTGAGGATGCCTGTGACGGCCCGACCTATATTCACCGGCCAGGAGGACATACCCAGTCACCAAGAAATTGCAAACGCTACTCATCTCAGCTTAGCAGATGTTCAAGCGCACTTAGCCACCAAGGAAGGAGTCCTTGGATTCCCAGCTGATTTCTTGATTGAAAAGGTCTATTACCATGTTGAAAGAAAAGAAGTCCTTATCCTAGAAGCTACCTTTGCTTTATTGGTCTATGGGATTTTCTGGTTCCCGAAGATTGATGATTTTGTTGATATGGATGCGATTAAACTATTCATACTCAAGAATCCCGTTCCCACCTTGCTAGCTAACACATATTATTCAATCCACTCGAAGAATGCTGAAGGAGGAGAACATATCGTTTGTTGTACCGCTCTGTTGTATTCATGGTTCATTGCTCGCCTGACTCGGCATCCGTCTATTTGGGAAGAGGTAGAATCACCCCATTGGTCCGAGATAGTTATGGCCCTTACTCACTCTGACATTATCTAGTATGACCCTACTTATGGAGGTATATGCATGATTCCCAGCATCGGATGATTCACCAACATACCGCTCATTGGGAGAGAAGGATGCATAAGTTACAACCCTGCTTTGGCTCTCCTCCAATTTGGGCATCCCATGACCGAAGTACCTGACCAAGCTCTATTGGAAGGGATCTTTTTCAAGGAAGGAGAAGATCCAGACCTGAAGACCGTCATAAGTTACGCATAGAGATACGTCAATAAGGAAGGAAAGACTGCTTTAGGATACCCCAATTGTGTTGTCTCTGAAGAATATTTACATTGGGTGCGAGAAAGAGCTCTCGACCTCAAGATGCCATTTCCTTTTCACTAACCTATGGTATTGGCTTTTCATGATCCTGATTGGTTTGATGTGAGCGAAGTAGATCAATTGAAGGCCGCTTTGGATGAGGCTCGGAAGCTGAAAGCTGCTTGGAGGAACAAGTTTTTCACCCTCAAAGTAGAGAAAGAGAAGTCCCAGAAGCTGCCAGAGATAGAATTTGCAAAGAAGAGAAAGGCGCGAGAGGATTTATTTTCTTCTCACACCTCTTCCGGAACTGTCGCCAGAGATGATCTTCCCCCAGCTGCTATGGCTTGGAAGGAATGTGTCGATCGACTCATCATTGAGAAGGCCGAGTTACAAGAACGCGTCACTCAGTTAGAAGGAGAACTTTGCGCACAGAAGGAGCGTAGGGAGTAGATACCCGAGTTTCTCTTTTACTTTTGTTTCAATGTAATAAACTCTTAAAAGAGTACTCTGCTTTGTAATGCTTCGATTATCAAAATAAAATAAGTTTTTCTCCAACGTTACAATACCAGAAAATAATTTGAGTTTCTTGAAGTCTCATACTCATTTGCATTTTGCATAAGCATAGCATCGTTGCATTCCAGGGTCTCACTCTTGCTTCATCTCCGCAGACTAACTGAATCACCGATACAACACTCGAGCTAGTGAACGCCAGAAGATGGATCAACTCGAACAAGAGAACAGAGTACTCCGTGATGAAGTTGCAATTCTGAAGGAATGTTTGGAGAGGCTGAATGGTTTAGTCGAAGCTTTGTCCAATCAAGCCGCGCTTAACAACCAAGAGGTTCCGAGGATTGTGATCTCTGAAGTGACGCCAACACCGATCCCAATGGTGTCTTCTGTTGCTGAAATGACCTACAGTATGCCTCAGGGTTTCCCGTGGGGATTGTCTCCTAATTTCTTTTCAACCGGTTACTGTCCGTCTGTGTCTGAGATCCCTCCTGTGACCACTGTTCAAGCTACTCCTATAGTTTCTGCTGTGATAACTACTGCATCTCCACATGTGAACGTTGTTCCGTATATTCTGGATGAGCCAATTTTACAAAGGCCGCCGACCGAAACTGTGGGTTTGGAAGAGAGGATAGATGGATTTCAAGACCAAATTTCTGAAATGCAAAAGGAGTTGAAGGCTCTTCGTGGGAAGGATTTGTTTGGAAAGAGCGCTTCTGACCTGTGCTTGGTCCCAAATGTCAAAGTTCCACCGAAGTTCAAGGTCCTTGATTTTGAGAAGTATGTCGCGGTGAAAATCGAATACCAAACTATTGATTAGTTTGAATCTTTAATTCATTTTGCAACCTAACTTTGATTTGTCCAAAGGAAGGGATAAAGATCAAAATTTCCACAATGCAATGCAAATGCAAGGTTTAGAGAGTTTAGGTTCAGGGGTTGGTTAAACTTAGGGAAGGTGCTAGCATCCTAAGTTTCTGTAGTACTCTACAGAAACCTCTTGTTTTATGTTTGTTTATTGCTAAGTGTTTATCTGCTTAAGGTTAAAGGACCTAGGGGTTTATTTCTAAGTATACTCGATAAGATATCGCATCTTATGCCTACATATCCTTACGGGAGTGGAATCAGAGTATTTGTAGTTCCCCTAAAGGGTTTGAGGAGTTCTTTGACTGTGGTCAAAGTTCCTACGGGTTTAGGGTAGTTGATTGATTGATTTTAGGAGAAGAGATGCGTAGTCATTTTAAGAGAGATTTAACAGCCACAAGTTGTAGGAAAATGGTCTTTGCATCGTCTTAAGAGAAAGGCTCAAGTACTCGGATAGGGATCGACGAGGTACGCCTCTATCTCTCTTAAGGCAAAGTTCCTACGGTATTGATTGTATTGATGTGGGGTGGAGATTCTATCTCGCTTAAGATGATTGACATCTTTCTCTATCGTGTTTGAATATTTGAATTGAGTTGAATTGTTTTGTTTGTATCTAAGTTGTAAAATAAAGACGGAGGTCCTCCTATGGGGTAGGATCTAACTTAGAAAGATCGACTTGAATGGGATCAAGGATCATGGGGAAAGTGATGCGAAATGATGCGCACTACACACAATTGTTGAATCATGTGTAGGTTTTTCCTTTGTACGGAATGCAATGCGGAAATATAAATTGCGGTAATGTTAAATTGCGGAAAATAGATTGCGGGAAATAAACCATACACATACGCATAAAAGCGCTGAAATGTGTGAGAGTGAATGTGTCGTGAAGTGCACGGTTAGATTGTATTTTACGCTGGAGATTGATTTTAAAAGTTATATTATTTGGTGAGGTTGTATTTAAGAAAAGGTTGAATTAGATTTTAGGACAAGTTGAATTGGTTTGTAAGAAAAAGTTGATTAATTTTAGTTGAATTATTTTAGTGAAATTGATTATAGAAAGTGATCGGATTGATTTAGTAAAAGGATTATGCTAGTTAAAAAAGTTTTCAGCGAATAAATTAGGTTCGAAATGAGTGATCTCAAATAAAAGGAGGAAAGATTTTGTTTAGTAAAATTAATTAAGTGATTCTAGAAATAATTTTAAATGAGCCAATACATATTGAAATAATTGATTTTAGTTATTATTAAATAAGAGTTAATTCGAAATAAAAGATATTATTATATGGAAATGGTTTCTATTATAAAATATTAAAAAAAAAGGATATTATTGGTAAATTAGATAGGTTATGAAAATGAGCTCTTTGGTTCATATTATTAAAGGTCTAAGTTAATAGGTTTATATTAAATAAAAAAATGTTATTGCTACATAAATAAATATAATTACTTAGTCATAAAGGGTTTTTAATTTTATAAGAAAATGGTCACATTATAAAAGGAAGTTATTGACTTGGTGAAATTATTAACTTGATTTGCTGAAATTAAAATTAATTAAAAGGAAAAGGTTATAATATCTTGATTATAATTAATTAAAAAAAGATATTTGCTTGTTTTAATAAAAAATGCATTAAGAAAAGATTAATTAATTAATTAAACAAAAGAGTGATGACTAAGTGGATTAATGTCGATTCAGGGTTTAATTAATTAAAATTGTTTTTTTTTATATTAAAATTAGGATGATTAATCAGTTTATTAAATGGTTAATTGGTTAATTCGTGTGATTGTGTGCGTGCGGGGCTGTGAGGGTTCACTGTGGGTGTAAACGTGAGAATTGCCCGATCTGATCCGTTGGAGATCAGATGGGCTGTGTTGTGAGGATGTATAATAGTGGAGTGTGTGTCGAGTATGTGATTACAATTATAGGAAAAACAGAAAAGAAAAAAGAAAAACGAGAACCCTAAATCCCCTTTCCCCCTTTCTTCCGCCGTTCTCACTCTCGCTGTCCTCACTCTCCGTTTTCCATCGCTTATTCTCTCTCAATCGCGCCTCCATCTTTTTCCTATTCCTTTCATTCGCGTTTCTTTCACCTTCTCCAACTTCTGAATTCCTACAAAATCAACGAAAATCAAATAGGTTGTCAATGTTAGTTAAACGAAAACCCACTGTTTGGTGGTCTTTGCTGGTTCAATGGCGATAGCGAATGGATTTCTGGTGGCGGTGATTGATTGTGGTTGATGGATTCGCGCAAGCGGTTGCAATGGAGTCGAGGCGATGGCGAAGGTTAAAAGGGTGGATCCGTGGCGACTTTCGGTAGAGCTTACAAGATAAGTTCTCGTTTGCTTTTCACAAAATTATTTTGAGTTTTCGTGATTAGGGATTTGTGGAATTTTTGTGAGGGTTTCTGAGGATTGTTGTGCGTTGTCGTTTTTTTCTCCTCTTTCATCTCAGTTTCTTGTCCCTTTATATGTCTCAAACGACTTGTGAAAGAAACCTTGGGTTTAATGGTGATGATTAAGTTGTCGGCTCCTGTTTTGGTAAGAAGTAAAGCCACTTATGATTTGCGGTTTCTCACCCTGTTTTCATTATCTCTTAGGATTGTGTGATTCAATGTCCTTCCGTTTTGGTCCGAACACGCTTGATTATTGATTTGATGAACTTTCCTACTTCGAACAAACATGTTGGTTATGTCTAATTCTTTTTTTAAAAAACCCTTAACTTCTCTCTCAATGTGCAACTGCTGATTACAGGGTTTTTAGAGTTCTTCAATTGAACTCGAATGACTTCACAATATACAAGCTTGGTGGTTTCCGCATGGGTGAGACACTAGAATTTATGATGTTATGTGCATATCTCCAAGGAATCACATGGTTTTCACTTCTTTGTTGGCTTCAACATGTGTTGGTACACTTGAATTCAGGTCTGTTGCCGAGCCTATTGGTAGTATACAGGATGCACTTTCAAAGAATCCCAATTCACACTTCTTTCTAGCTTCCTGCACAATTTAAAGTTGCGTATGACAAGCTTGTAATTGCATCTGGAGTTGAGCTTTCAACTTTTGGTATCAAGGGAGTTAAGGAACATGCATTTTTCTCCATGAAGTAAATCACACTCAAGAAATAAGGAAGAGACTTCTTCTTAACCTAATGCTTTCTGAAAATCCAGGTTGGTGCTTCATATTCATACTAGTTTTTTAGGCTTAATCTGCTATATTAATTATGCAGTTGTCAATTGTTTTCCGAAGGCTAAGCTAGAAAGTGTTCATTTTAACAGGCCTATCAGAAGAAGAAAAGAAACGTCTTCTGCACTGTGTGGTTATTGGAGGTGTGGAAGATTAGCTGTTGACGGCGGTTAGGTTTGGGAAAAGCTAGCTGGGTCGTACCACCACTGCCGGCAAGTGCTTCAAAAATATGCTCATTCTGCAAAATTCTCTGTTGTAAAGGTAGAAGTCTAAGTTTGGTAGCAGTACGAGGGATTCAAATCCGTAAGTTGTTCTGAGGCTGTGTTGAATGCAGAGGAGACTATAATTCCTATGCCAAAGCCACAGTTCGATTCTAGAAATGTTGGTTGGAATAAGAAAAAGAGTTGATGTCAAAGATTCGCAAGCGGTGTGATTGCTGTTCATTCACAGTTTACACAGGGATCATTTGGATCCAAATTAGGATGTTCTGATGGGGAGTACTTTCTAACATTTCACTATTTCAAGTTCAAGCTGTTTATGGTTGGCCTAGTAACTCGTGTAACAGGTTGCTTACGTGAAGCTCTCGTCTCTTTTTTGCAGGCAGATGTAACGGTCATATAATGAAGCTTTGTGGTCACTGCTCTATAGCAACGTTAAACGCAGTTCCGGTGCCAATCAGCGAGAAAGTTGTGGGGCATGAAGGCTTATTGAGTCTCTTCAAAATCTTTGCATTTTTTTGAACAATCTTCAAGTTTTTGCAGGTATTGTTCTTGATACTTCTCATTGCTTGTCTGCATTATAGTGAAGTTGACAATCATGGCTGGTGTTATAGGTGCGCTTGCGGTTGGACTGGGGCTATGTGCACGCGGGAGTTCCAAGGAGAGGGAAGCTTGCAAAGGTCATGATATCTTTAGGACGAAATACGGTGTAGCAAGCAATAACGGGTCGAGTCTTGAAAACGCGTATCAGGTACGCCTATCTTCGTCTGTTCTCGTTTTGTTCATGCCGGAAAATAAGCGTTTTTACTAACATCCTTACTATTCTCTTCTGGCAGATTGACAACTAACTCTGTTGTGCTGACTTTGGGTGGTCTAAAATGTTCAATCAACTGTTGCCGATTACAAGGGCAACCAACAAGTTGTGACGGTCAAGAGCTAGTACCAATTATGAAACTCTGGAGATTCGACATCACAGACAGCCGAACGGTTCCGCACATCAATTCAGGAGTTTGCGGTTTATGACTCTAATCAAAGAGCAGGGTGCAGTACACAAATATGAGGCTACTCCGGTTGGTTCGGCGTGCGGTGGATTGTGGCGGAAGTTGAGGATTGTACTGCTACTCAAATTCAAACTTAGTTGCTTCCGATTTCAAGATTTCTTACCGGCACGGCTCGCGTCATTAACAACATTTTGCATATGTAAACCCAGGGAACCGTTTCTCGCGGATCCTTATTGTAGTCACATATAGACTTCTTAGTTTGTTGTGCCCTTATTTAGATTAAAAATGGCATGAGCCTCAGACTTGTAATAAATTATATTATGGATTGGTAACTTATAATATCCTTAATGTTGTATGGTTAAAGCAAGCCTTGGATTCTTCTTTAAAATCTTTAAGCTCGACTTCAAATGAATGTTCCTTCAATATTAAGTGTCGTTTGAGGAATTAGAATTGTTGATTAAGGAAGTGTCCTCTTTGTAAGGACTTGAATTACGTGATAACTTGTAACGATTCCATCTTGGTATTTTGCCTGTTTTTAAATTAAAAAGCATTCTTGGATTGAACTATGAATTCACGTTCTTGTAGCTAATTCGGGTAAGGTGACATTAAGAGATATTGAAATTTGCCTGAAGTTAAATGTGGTGTGTTGTAATACTATCCTTGGCGAATACGACCGTGGTGGTCTATGGTATGTGAGTTCCTTCGTTGTAAGGACGAGCTTTGTAAGTAATTACGTGACCACGTAGACTTCTCTGCATTGTAAACTTTAGAGATAAATCTCAAATATTCAAAAAGATTCTCCCTTTCACATTATCTTGGATTTTCAAACATCTTTTACTTCGACTCAATTTGCAAGATATCCGCCACTCTTCGAAATCGTAGTTAGACCTAAATAGCTCGAAATCCTTCCTGCCACAACCGATGATCAATCCTAAAAAGGATGATGGTTAACTCCCTGTTTTTTTAAAATGGTGAGAATGAATGTTGGTCTACTTGGAGTTACCGCATCTGCACAAGTTGGTTAGGTTTAAAAAAATAAAAATAAAATACTAAATTAAGGTCAAGTAACAGCAGAAGATGCAAACAACGAGGTGGGATCTTAAGGTCAAAAATTAGGGTGTGACAAAGTACAAGGGGAATACATGCCCTCAGAGTTATCTTATTATGTATGCCAGAAAGATATCTGCTCAAACTGATAATGATCAACTGCTCATTCACTACTTCCAAGATAGTTTGACAGGTGTTGCGCTCAAGTGGTACATGGGGTTGGATAGTACGAAGATTCGAACTTTCAATGATCTAGGGGGAGCCTTTGTCAAGAAGTATAAGTATAATGTGGATATGGCACCTGACCGTGATCAATTGAGGGCTATGACAGAGAAAGATAAGGAGAATTTTAAGGAGTATGCCCAATGTTGGCGCGAGTTGGCCGCGCAAGTCACACCGCCGTTGGAGGAAAAAGAGATGACCAAAATTTTTCTGAAGACCCTTGGTCCTTTCTTTTATGAGAGGATGGTAGCCAGTGCACCCAGTGACTTTACTGAAGTGGTTAACATGGGAATGCGTTTAGAAGAAGGTGTCCGCGAAGGAAGATTGGCTAAAGAAGAGAATGCTCCTAAGAAATATGGGAGTGGTTTTGTGAAGAAAAAAGAGCAAGGTGTAAATGCCGTTCAAAAGGGACAATTTAGAAAAAGGTATTCACCATCACACCAAGTTGCGACCGTATCACCAGTGTTTAATGCTCCAGCCTATCATCCTCAACAAAGTCCGCAGCCGTATCAGCAACCTCAGTCCCCCAGTGCTCAACAGCCACAGCCTCAGCAAAATTCGTAGTATCCTCAGCAGAATCAACCATTCAACAATCAGGGTCGTGCGTATAGAAAGATAAACTTTGAGCCTATTACTATGAAATATGTTGACTTGTTTCCATCTTTGGTCCAGAAGGGTCATATTCAAACAAAAGCTCCACCTATGGTTCCTGCAAATCCTCCTCCCTCTTTTAGAGACAAGTTTTGCCCTTATCATCAGGGTGCTCCAGGGCATGATATTGAGAGTTGTTTTGGCATGAAAGCAGACGTCCAGAGGCTCATTAAGTGCGGAATCCTGTCCTTTAAGGATTTCGACCCTAATGTGCAAGTTAATTCGTTACCCCCGCATGGTTCACCCTCTGTCAACATGATTCAAGACTATTTGGCAGATGATGATAAGAAAGTTTCAGTTGAAAGGGCCGAAGAAGTTTGTGTTATAGTGCCTTACTTTAAGGAAGTGGAACGTATCGAAATCGTGTATAATAGCAGAAAGCCGGCTGTTACTCCTTTGGTAATCAATGTGCCTGGACCCGTCCCTTACACTTCTAGTAAGGCTATCCCTTACAGATACAACACCACCATGTTGGAGAATGGAAAGGAAGTGCCTTTGCCCAGTGTACCTTCAGTAGTTAACATTGCAGATGTCAGCAGAGTAACAAGGAGTGGCCGAGTTTACCCGACTATACCACCAAAAGAAAAAGAGGTCTCATTGGAACAACAAGGCTCAACGGATCCAATTGTAGGGCAATTTGATGGATCCAATCTGTCCAATTCAGATGAATGTCTAAAAGTGATCAAGAGGAGTGAGTATAAGGTTGCAGATCAGCTCCTGCAAACCCCGTCGAAGATTTCTGTGTTGCAATTGCTGATGAGTTCTGAGGCTCATAGAGAAGCGCTCCAGAAAATATTAGAACAAGCGTATGTTGAACAAGATGTAACTATGGAGCAGTTTGACAATATCATTGGTAACATTACTTCATGTGAGAATCTGGGTTTCAATGAGGATGATCTCCCGGAAGAAGGAAGGAAACATAACATGGCTTTACATATTTCTGTGAACTGCGGAAACGACTCTCTGTCCAGTGTGTTGGTTGATACTGGATCTTCTCCAAATGTGATGCCTAGAACTACTCTATCTAAGCTATCCTATCAGGGACCGCCGATGAGGCCAAGTCATGTTATTGTCAAGGCTTTTGATGGGTCAAGGAAAACAGTAATTGGTGAGGTGGATTTGCGGATGACTATTGGATTACAGACTTTTATGATCACGTTTCAAGTCATGGACATTCGTGCCGCCTATAGCTGTTTGCTAGGGAGGCCATGGATACATGAAGCTGGGGCAGTTACTTCCACTCTGCATCAGAAGTTGAAATATGTTTTTGAGGAAAAAACAGTTACAGTTTATGGAGAAAGAGCTTTGGTGGTGAGTCACTTGTCATCATTCTTGTATGTCGAAGCTAAGGAAGAGGTGGGCACGCAATTTCAAGCTTTGTCTATTGTGGGCGAGGGTGTCCAGAAATCTCAGGCATTTATGTCATCATTTAAAGACGCGCAGCAAGAAGTGAACAGTGGTCATCAGACAATTTGGGGAAAGGTGTTGTCTTTGCCAGAAAACAGAAATAAAGAAGGTCTCGGTTTCACCAGCAGTTCTGCTCAACAAACTACCAGAAGCCCAAGGTTTCTGCTGATTAATGAAGTGTTCCGAAGTGGAGGAGTCGTCCATCATCCTCAGGTTAATGTTGTGTCAGAGGATGAGCTTGAAGGCTACATATCAGATGGTTCTGCAAGGTCCTCAATTCCTTACGAAGATTATGAGCCCTATATGGAAGATCCAGGCTATGTTTCAGATGAATTTGACTATATCTTTGGAGTTTATGCTATTACCGAGGAAGATTCAGATGGGGATATTCTAGACTTTGTAACCCCGGGCATTTTGGTTAAGAACTGGAGTGTGGTTGAAGCCCCTGCTGTCGTTCATATATCAAAGTAAAGCATTTGTTTTTAAATTTCTCGCTCTGCCCAAGGCGAAACTGCATTGTTAGGGCTTACTTTTAAATAATTCTCTTTGCTCTGCCCAAGGCAAATGTGACTTTGTTGGACGTGTCTTTTTGGTTTTGCTATCATCAATAAATTACTTTCGTTTTCATTTGTGTTTTTATATCTATTTACGACGTTGGGAAATGATAAGTAGCATCTCGCGTACACACACTTTCCACTTTACAAAAACGTATTAAAAATCACATCACTTGCGCAAATTGCAACATAAATTACATCCTGGGAATAATGATCCACTGCCTTCTCCAAGTTTTGAGTTTCCCGTGTATGAAGCTGAAGACGAAGAAGATGATATTCCAGAAGAGATTTCCAGACTGCTTGAAAAGGAAGAGAAAGCTATCCAACCTCATCAGGAGCCGGTGGAAGTAATTAATTTAGGGACAAAAGAAATCCGTAGAGAAGTGAAAATTGGAGCTCTGCTCAAAGCTGATGTGAAGAAACAGCTGATTGATTTGCTTGGAGAGTTTGTTGATGTGTTTGCTTAGTCATATCAAGATATGCCTGAATTAGACACTGCTATAGTTGAACATCATCTACCTTTGCAACCAGAGTACCCACCAGTAAAACAGAAGCTCAGAAGGACTCGACCCGACATGGCTCTAAAGATTAAGGAGGAGGTACAGAAACAGATTGATGCAGGTTTCCTTGTCACTGCCGAATATCCGCTCTGGTTGGCTAATATTGTGCCCGTTCCGAAGAAGGATGGTAATGTTCGCATGTGTGTAGATTACATGGATTTGAATAAAGTCAGTCTGAAAGATGATTTCCCGTTACCTCACATTGACATTTTGGTTGACAGTACCGCAAGATATGAGGTTTTCTCCTTTATGGATGGTTTTTCAGGTTACAATCATATTAGAATGGCTCCCGAAGACAGATAGAAGACGTCATTCATCACACCCTGGGGCACATTTTATTATAGAGTTATGCCGTTTGGATTAAAGAATGCAGGGGCAACATATCAGAGAGCTATGACTACTTTGTTCCATGATATGATGCACAAAGAGATCGAGGTTTATGTGGATGATATGATAGCTAAGTCAAAGACTGAAGATGATCATGTTAAACACCTGTCTAAGCTGTTTGGTCGTTTGAGGGAATACAAGCTCCGTCTGAACCCCAACAAATGTACATTTGGAGTACGATCAGGGAAACTATTGGGTTTTATTGTCAGTCAAAGAGGGATTGAAGTGGACCCCGATAAAGTGAAAGCTATCCGAGAAATTCCAGCTCCTACCACCGAGAAACAAGTCAGAGGATTTTTGGGACGTTTGAATTATATCTCCAGATTTATATCCAATATGACTGCTACATGTAAACCTATTTTCAAGCTTCTGAGGAAAGAAAAAGGGTATGTTTGGACTGAAGATTGTCAAAAGGCTTTTGATAGTATCAAAGAGTATTTGCTTGAACCATCTATCCTGATACCGCCAGTTGAAGGACAACCTTTGATTATGTATTTGACTATTTTAGAAGAATTGATGGGTTGTGTACTCGGTCAACGAGATAAAACAGGAAAGCAAGATCATGTCACTTATTACTTGAGCAAGAAATTTACTGGTTGTGAAACAAGGTACACTATGTTAGAGAAGACTTTTTGTGCTTTGGCATGGGCCGCCAAACGTTTGCGCCAGTATATGCTGAATCATACCACTTGGTTAGTTTCGAAGATGGATCCTATCAAGTATATTTTTGAGAAGCCCGCTTTGACTGGGAGAATTGCTAGATGGCAGATGTTGTTATCCAAATATGATATCGAGTACCATACTCAGAAAGCGGTCAGAGGAAGTGTTTTGGCTGATCATTTGGCTCACCAACCTATTTTGGATTATCAACCCTCAAACGATGACTTTCCTGACGAGGATGTTATATTTTTAAAGATGAAGGATTGTGAAGAACCCGTGCATGGTGAAGGGCCAGAACCAGGTTCTCAATGGGGTTTAGTTTTTGATGGAGCTGTCAACGCTCATGGAAAGGGGATAGGTGCTATTATTGTGACTCCTCAAAGGACCCACTTCCCATTTACTTCCAGATTAACATTCCGGTGTACTAATAATGAGGCTGAGTATCAAGCATGCATTATGGGTCTTGAGGAAGCAATAGATTTGAGAATTAAGAATTTGGATGTGTTCGGTGATTCTGCAATGGTAATCAATCAATTCACTGGATAGTGGGTAACTCGACATGATAATTTGGTCCCATACAAAGATTATGCTAGAAGACTGTTACCGTTCTTTGATAGGGTCGAATTTCATCATATTCCTCGTGATGAGAACAGAATGGCAGATGCGTTGGCAACTTTGGCCTCAATGATTGTGGTGAACTTTTGGAACGAGTGTCCTCGGATTGAAGTAAAATGTCTTGACAGACCCGCCTACATCTTTGTCATCGAAGAAGTCGAAGATGGCAAACCCTGGTACCATGACATTGAAGTATTCCTTAGAACTCAAGAATATCCTTTGGGAATTTCTAACAAAGATAAGAAGATTTTGAGAAGGTGTGCTGGGAGTTTCCTTCTAAGTAATAATGTGTTATACAAGCGAAATTTTGACATGGTCTTGCTGAGATGCGTTAACAAACAGGAAGCAAATATGTTAATGACGGAAATTCACGAAGGATCCTTTGGCACCCATGCCAATGGACATGCCATGGCCAAGAAACTTTTAAGAGCTGGTTATTATTGGATTACGATGGAATCAAATTGTAACAAGTTTGCTAGAAAATGTCACAAGTGTCAAATTTACGCAGATAAAATTCACGTGCCTCCTACTTTGTTGAATGTTATCTCGTCTCCGTGGTCGTTCTCTATGTGGGGAATTGATATGATTAGTATGATAGAGCCGAAAGCATCTAATGGACACCGATTCATCTTGGTAGCCATTGATTATTTCACCAAGTGGGTCGAAGCGGCTTCCTACGCTAATGTAACTCGACATGTGGTTGTCAAATTTATCAAGAATCAGCTTATCTGCCGATATGGTGTGTCAAACAGAATTATTACAGATAATGGTTCCAATTTGAATAACAGGATGATGAAAGAATTGTGTGAAGAATTCAAGATAGAGCATCATAATTCTTCTCCTTACAGATCAAAGATGAATGGGGTTGTTGAAGCCGCCAACAAGAATATCAAGAAGATCATTCAGAAAATGGTTGTTACTTATAAGGACTGGCATGAGATGCTCCCGTTTGCCTTGCATGGGTATCATACGACAGTGCTCACATCAACTGGGGCAACTTCGTTTTCACTTGTCTACGGTATGGAAGCAGTGCTCCTGATAGAAGTTGAGATTCCCTCTATGAGGATTTTGATGGACACAAAGTTATCAGAAACAGAATGGTGCTAGAACAGATATGATCAGTTGAACTTAATCGAAGAAAAGAGGATGGCAGCGTTGTGCCATGGACAGTTGTATCAGCAAAAGATGAAGAAGGCTTTTGACAAGAAGGTTCGACCCCGTGCGTTCAAGGAAGGTGACCTTGTGCTTAAGAAAATCCAGTCTTTCATCACCGACGTCAGAGGAAACTGGGCCCGAACTATGATGAACCGTATGTGGTAAGGAAGGTTTTGTCAAGAGGCACCTTGATGTTAGCAACAATGGATGGAGAAGAAATCACTCGCCCCTGTGAATACGGACGCTGTCAAAAAGTATTTCGCTTAAGGGAGTTCTCATTAACTTAGGGAAAGCACGTTGGTATTCCCTTGATGTAATATCTATTATTTTCCAACACTATAATATTGGGGTCACGCCTTTTTGCTGACCGCCATTCAATAAAGTTTCTCATTTATCAAAATCTTTTCTCGATAGCAAAATCCAAATTGGTTTAACTTTTTCACTACTGCATGTTTTACTCGATATATGAATAACAAAAGGATGACCATGAACGTTTATTTCATCCATAGAAGAATGTCAATCATATATGATCCCACCAGCAAATGATATTTATTTTATCCGGAGACGAGGTTTGTTTATGTTCAAGATTTCTTTACAGGTGGTGCAAGGTCTGTGGAGATTTGGCTTGAGTACCCTTCCGTTTGAGACGTTTTTATTTTCGTCCCTGCTGGTTTTGTTAGCATACGCATATCATATAGATAGATAGCATGGCATGTGCATTTTTTCATCCTTTTGTTTACTTGTTCTGTCACTTTGGTCGTGGTTATCCCCAGGCGTTTGGGTGTGTCTCATCTCTCCAAATAGAGTTGTCAGCCCTAGGCAGAAAGAGCACAATGTTTATACGTTCCCCATGAAGTTCGATCCTCGTAGAAGACGGTTATTCCAGTATATTCCACTTGAGTTCATACCTTAATGGTCGAGTCTTACTTGACATTGTCCCTTCGGCTACTTCCCGAATAGAACTTCGGTCCTCGACAATCACATTATGGATAATCTCTTTATTTGAGCAACTCGTTTTGATTAAGATCTTATTTAAAACGACAAACGAAAGTCTCTTAAAGACGATCTGTCCATCCCTAGCAAACTTATCAACATTATCAACTCGTCGAATGGCATCGCCTCGTCAATCCATCAGAAAAGTCCGCCAAAGACATTACAAGACACTTCTCTCTATTTGAGAATTCCCACTACAAATATTTCTCTTCAGTTGAGAATCTGCAATGATATATACTTCTACAGCTACAACAAAGGTACTCCCCAGGAATATATTCCCCAGTGAGTTCTTTGCACAAGATTAATTCCATCAAGTGACATCTCCCCAGAGAAGTCGAGGAAATTCATTACAATCAGTCTCTCTTTATTTGAGAAGACATGTTTCACAAGTCAACCAGCTTACATCTCTTTTGAAGATCCCCGGTGAAGTCTTCCAATCTCCCATACATTACAAGTTACCTCTACAAATATAATCTACAAAATTCTACAGTCCACAACACATTATGGCTCACAGCCAAGAAATTCTACAAACTACAAAATTTACAACCCCTGTGAAGATGCTCGCACGAGCTTTCATCATTTCGGGCAGAGACTAAGACCAACTCATGATTCCCATATCATGACGCTCGGGGAGGTTCTGCATCAGAGACTGAGACCAACTCATGGTTCCCATATCACGACGCTCGGGGAGGTTCTGCATCAGAGACTGAAACCAGCTCATGATTCTCATATCATGACGCTCGGGAGGTTCTGCATCAGAGACCGAGACCAGCTCATGGTTCCCATATCATGACGCTCGGGGAGGTTCTGCATCAGAGACCGAGACCAGCTCATGGTTCCCCTATCATAACGCTCGGGGAGGTTCTGCATCAGAGACCAAGACCAGCTCATGGTTCCCATATCATGACGCTTGGGGAGGTTCTGCATCAGAGACTGAGACCAGCTCATGGTTCCCACGTCATGAGGCTCGGGGAGGTTCTGCATCAGTGTCGCTACTGCGAAAATCGGCGCCGGCTATGACAGAAGAGTCGCCACCATGCGTTATTTATCCCAAAGGAGGGAAAGGAAACGCTCAGAGTAAACCTAACGCAAAACGAGAAAGGAATGGTCATCGCAACCAAATCCTGGATTCGGGAGTCGGTTACGTAAGGGGAAGGTATTAACATCCCTCACGTCCGTCGTACTCGACGGGATCCACGCTTGTTTTCTAGTACGGATTGTTATTCTATCTACACTAAGGGTCTAGGGTTAAAAAGAAAAGAAAATGACTCGGCAAAGTATCACACTTTATGCCTACGTATTCCCGTCTGGAACGAGAAATCAGAGTCAACGTAGTTCGCCTACCTACGGGAAAGGAGGGGAAGGTTGCTCGCTAGGATACCGCATCCTATGCCTACGTACTTTCATACAACATGAAAGATCAGAGCAAACGTAGTTCGGGTTACGGAAGACACAAGCTTGTCTGACTGTTTTTTATTACCTTATGAAAGGGGTTTTTCTGGATTAAGAGTCCAGGCGGACAAAAATGACGCTTTGATGTTTGTTTTGAATCTTTTACGAAAGAAGTGTTGTTGTTTGTTTGCAATCTCTGACGCACTAGAGACTATGATTTGAGAGTGACTACGTCGTATGTCACCCTAGGGGTAACACACTAAGCAGTCAGATTACTAAAGAGTGACCCTCCAGTAACCCTCTCTCAAATAGCTTAAGGCTCGTAGCGTACGACATCGATTATCCTTATTATTGTGTTTTGAATTGTTTTGAGATAGAAGAGAAAGAAATTCTAAAAACCTAGGGTTAAAAAGGGGAAGCAAAACTACCCTAATGTTATCATGCATGGGTTAACACTTAATGTCTGTCATATTTCTCTCTTGCACAGAGAAAAACAAAGATCCTAGGGGATAAACGGAAAAGAAACAGCATATACAGTAAACAGTAAACATGTATGCAATGCATCAATACAAGCGAGGCAAGGGAGTCCCACTCAACCTCGAACCTGGGAAAACAATAGGCAAAGTGAAATAGCTTCACTTCAAACCTAAGGGGAAGTTGCACAAGCCAACAAACAATACAGAAAAGGAAATAAAACCCAACACCAGCTCTGACAGCAACACCAGCTCCTTCAGCTACAGCTCAAACAGCAACAGCTCTGATAGCTACAGTTGATTAACAGCAAAAAAGGTTGATAGTAACACCTTCAAGTAACACCCCATCTTCACTCTTCAATGATCCCCGGGCTTTAGATAAGCTCTTGTCTCCAAAAATCTCCAAGCTCTGGCAAGCACTGAACCCCAACAAGTAAACAGCTTCAAACAACAGCAGGACCCTAACTTCAACAGATAACTCTCTTTGACAGGTACAGGCTTTATCTTTACCAATATTCAATGAACTCCATTCTTCATAGGTTCCCATCTTCAATGCCACCACTCCAGAAGAGAATCAATTATCAGATTAAATTGAAATGTTAAACAGCTTATTGACAACCAAAGGAAGCCTACAAGCACTTAGCATTGTAGGGGAAAAGTTCCCTCAAAGTTCTACTTCTAAAGTATGTCACTTATCCCTCCTATGTGAATACCCTAAAAGGACTTTTTGTCATAGGGAGGAATAGAAGCACAAGATGCTTTCTATGTTTGCAAGAAGAAATCCATCTACTCTAAAGCTCTCCCTATCTCTTAAGCCCCCTTTCAAGGGGAAGAATCTTCATGCTCCAAGATCCATCCTTTGTCTCCAATCATCTCCAATGTCTTCATGAGCTCCAAGAAGCAAAACTCAAGCCCCAAGCCCAATTAGAATAGCCCAAACCAAGCAAACAAGCCAAATGCCCAAGGGGGAAACACACAGACATCATACAAGTTGCAAAAATCAAATAACATAGTAATACTCATCATAAAATCCTAGATTAATTTCTAAGGGAACCTAACTATATACCCTATATCCCATATAGATCCCAGAACCTAAATCAATTTTAAAACCCCAAAACTATGTATTAAACTACACCTAAATGTTGTGAAACCCTAATTTTAGCACTCATTCTAATCACCTCTCAAACTATTCTAAGTTTTATTCACAAAAATGTGACAAAATTCCTGAGGGATCATGCTTTCTTATTTTAACCAACCTCACAAAAAGCACTTAAAAATTCAACACCTAACTCTCACACAAAATTCAGAAAGAAGAAGGTACAAAACAAAAGTAAAATAAAAGCATTAAAATGTAAATATATGCCAGAAAATAAAAAGTGCATGAAATAATATTTTTTTGGTTTTATTAAATTCTAGAGGTCCTAAGGGAACTAGGGAAGAAAACCCATCCTAAAATGATTATTTTTCAATTTGTTATGAATTTTCTAATTAACCTAAATGAAATGTACAAAATGAGAAGAAAATACAAGAAAATAAAAATGAGGCGTGTGGAATAGCAATTACATGCAGTACAATTCACCAATTGGGCTCAGGAGGGGGTGTTAACATCAAAGCGCTCATTAGGCCCAACACTGACTCAGCAAATAATTGGAAAATAAGATGAAAAATGAAAAATAACCGTGCCAAATAGCAACTACCTCAAGTGCTATCCTCAAATGGGCCTCAGAAAGGGGTGTTAGTAGCAAGATTTTCGTTAAGCCCATACCAATTCACTAAATGAAACGGAGCGTTTAGGATCTTTCTCAGACTCCTTCACAACGTGACATACGATCTGGGCCATTGGATGATTAGTTTGGTCAAAAGTCTTACTAGATCCTAGGGTTAAAATATCATCTTCCTCATTTTGAAAGTTGGAGGAAAGGACCAACAGACGGTGGCCGGAGGTGGCGCCATCGTCGTCCCCAAACACCATTATCCTTAATCCTCACCAAAACCTAAACCTGAATACATCATCCTGCTCGTTTTCTCCCCAGGAATCTAACCATACCATCCATTTGTGTTGAATCACTCTCCATCTCCAAACACGAAGAACATCTCAGAACATGCTCAAAATTAAATCCTCACCAAACTCCAAATTGAAAAGCCTAGGATTAACTACACCTCACACTGAGTGATTCTAACCATTCAACTAAGCTTAAACCTCCAAGAACTGCAAGATACGATCCTTACAAGAAATTTGGTCCAACCTAATTTTGTCTCTAAACTTCAAATTTATGTACCAGAAACCACCTAGCCATCATCTATAACACATCTAACCATCCAAAACCTAACAATCATACCTACATCATGCTGCAAGATGAATTTTACCAACCTGATAAAACCGAGTGAACAGAGGAAGAAATTCTTCAAATCTTCCTTCAATCTCTTCCAGATATGATCAGGGATTGATTATGAAGCTTCTGTATGCATTCAATGGCCTTGAACCTTTCTGAATCAACAAACTCGATTTTGAGTTGCAATGGATGAACTCACTATGCTATCTCTCAATTCCTCAGCAATCTTGGCCAAAAAACTAACTGAAACAGTTATGGTGCTTATATAGAGTGTGTAGGAATCCACTAGAAGTTTCTGGAATGCTCCATGTGAGATTTCCAATTTCTCATGCACTTGAAAGATCCATCTCATGACAGTCGTGTATAGCTTGTGTTTGCACTTGATTTTGATCCAAATTCTCACCACATGACATATTGAATGTGTTAGGATTGATTAGAGCCTTGTAGCTGATCTTGTGAAGGATTTGGCATATGTTACTTATGTCATAAGTTACCAAATGCAATTATGAGTAAATGGCTTCAAATGAAAAAACCAACATTGCCATTGTCTTTAAAACCTCATTTTTTATTAAAATGATATGCCATATACCCCATTTTGACCTCAAATCAAAAAATCACAAATTTGACCTCTTAAATGACTTTAATTCTTCCTTTTCTTAGGCCATTTTTGCAATTTTGTGATACAAGCCATTCCAAGCTCTCATGACTTCTCACCTAGCCTAAAAACATCATTCTAAACACATCTCATGTTGAACATTTCTTCATTTGAGGATTGGAAGATAGAGATTTTGACCTATGTTGAAAAATGACCTATAATTCAAATTTCCCAAAATACCCCTGAATTGCCAAGACCATAACTTGAGTTCCATAAATCTTCTTAGGGACTTCTAGTACTAAAATTAAAGCTAAGATCAAGCCCTACAATTCTTATGTTGGCCAAGAATCCATTTGAAAACTCCTTGATGGGAAAAAGTTGCTTGGGAGTCAAGTGACTTTCACAGATAAATTTTAATGTCCTCTGGGGACCCATAACTTGCAAGAACCATAACGTGAGTTCCACAAATCTCCTTGAATACTTCTAGTACTCAAATTAAAGCTATTGATAAGCTATACAAGTTTCATGTTGGCCAAGAATCCATTTGAAACTTTTATTTGGACTTGTGTGGCTTGGAAGTTCAGTGCTATGCAGGGGATTTTACCCTAGGAACCCTGTCTCAAACCCCTCCAACCACTCTTGATTCTCTTGAATTTGATCTTGACTCAATCATACACATACTTTAACATCTCAATCCATGACTTCCATGACTTAGAGCTAGGTCTTGATGCCTTTTCTTTGCTCTCCTTGACCTAGGGTTACCCAGATGAAACCCTACCTGTACACACCTCAACTGTGGTTCTTGAACTTGATGCCATGACTTGTCTACCCTTCACTAGGGCACTCTATGCCTCCCATGGGATCCATACACACCTCCAATTCATAATTCCATGCTTCATACCCCATTGATGACCCTCAATACACCTCAAGTTAGGAGAGGAATCCACTTGTTGACATTCAAATCTCCTCAAAGCTTCAACCTGTTCCTTGATGACTTGGATGTTCTTCAGCTTGAATAAGGCCCCTTGATGTGCTTCTTTAGATAAGGATGGCACTTGATCCCCTGTTAGATGACTTGCTATGTCATGATATGCAAATGATTGGACTATGTACATGATGTAACTATGCAAATGATAATGCAATTAAAGCATAAACCAGGTGAAATAGGTTGAGAAAATTTTAGGGTGCAACAATCAGAGACCGAGACCAGCTCATGGTTCCCATATCATGACGCTCGGGGAGGTTCTGCATCAGAGACTGAGACCAGCTCCTGGTTCCCATACCAGGACGCTCGGGGAAGTTTTACATTTTACTATTTCCAGTTGGATTTCAAAAAAAAAGGAGAAAAAGAATATGAAACAAAACCGAATTGCTGACTCGATCAAGAAAGTTCATTTGGACTATGACCGACCACCACAGTTTGGTAGTAAATCTATCCTTCGATCACAAATTTCTCACCTATTGTTAAAACACCATATTCCGTGTGTATGCGCTACACCTTTCTACGTTTGGAGATTCCCCATTGCTGGTTGTTTCTGGTCCCTGTGGAGTCCCGTTTCGTCGGGTCTGTGGCTCCTTTGTCCCGAGTGTTGTGTCCTGTTCATCCCCTGTGATCTCTCTTCCTTACAGGACCGTCTGTCCTGCATCTTCATATCATTACATATCATTTTGCATTGATGGCTTCTTAGGGCCAAAAATTCGTGCAATGTTTATATTTAAGTCCCTTCTATCTCGTCGAGTAGAAGATTTCAATCTCCATATCTCCGGATAGAAGTAACTTAAATAGGGGCATCTGTTACACCCTAATTTTTAACCATAAGATCCCGCTTCTTTGTGCTTTCACTCTTGTTTTTCCTTTTATTATTTATTTTTGTGTGTATGATTAGTATGACTAACCAGTTAGTGCAGGCGCGAGGACTTCAACTGGAAGTCGCACTCTTGTTCCTAGTCAGAGACCTAGGGATTGGATGTTCTCTTATTAGGGCATGATCATGTGAAGACTGACTGAAGCTATATAACAAGCTACATTTCAAATTGCACCCTTTATTCCTAAGGGTTCATTGGGGAATAATTCTTGTGTTGAGATCACCATCATCTAAAGGAGTATCTAGTAATCTAAAGTGTTTCTCACTGGTCAAAGGTGGACTAAAGTCTCTTCATTTGGAATGCAACTACTTTCATGATTTAAACTATGGACAACATGATATATAAGGCTAGGGGGTCCTTTGGTTCAAGAGTGATCAAGCGAAGCCCATTCCCCAGTTCTTTGTTTCTAAGCCCACCAATTTTATGCTACATGGTTAAGTGCAATTTATGGTATATAACTCATGCTAAATACACAAAGGAATGTTATGAACGAAGTCTCGAATTTATGAAGCTATGATACAATCGTTTTGCGCTACAACATAAAGCCATAATCCTTTTCTTTGCTACAATTTCCCAAATAGGAGACTACCTACTCATAAAAACATTACAACATCATATACTTGCCTAAGCCATACTTTTTTTCCTAGCTATCACAAAGCCAAATAAGTCCAAAATAAGGCTATTCACCTTAATTCAAGACATTACAAGAAAAGTCATCTAAATTAATACATAATAGGGCTCCGGAACATTAAGACTCGTGGTGAGAGTCTAAGATGTTGGCATGTTGTTAAAAGAATGCTTTTGAGCCATTCGTCAAGGAATTCATACTGCTAAAATCATCAATTGACGGCACTGCATATCTGTAGCAGTTCTTTAGAGGAAGATCAACAAATGTTGGGCTGAACGTGTTTCTGCAAGAACTCGAAGAATTCCAGGCAACTTCCGGCTGGTTGGACTTAAAAGGTCCAGAATCGCATCAATATGAATGCTAGTTTTTCACTGTTTCAATAATGGCATTGTATTGATCACTCAAACCTCAAGGCAAGCATTTCAGAACTCCTCTCTCTCAGTGACACTAGAGATGATACAGACATGGCAATGTCGCTAATAACTTGTTTGCCAGCATGGTCGATGTGCTGCTCTGCTGGAGGCACTGTCCCCATGAAGTATTGACAAATATATCTTCAGAACGATACCTGCATCCAAGTTAATATTGCTTTAAGAGATTAACGCTAATCTAAGTTGTGAGCAAGGAAGGATCAGAATCTCACCTTATCATGACTACAACAAACTCACACGGTTGTGTTAATCCCGACCCCAACTTGTTACTTTAGTAGACCCTGTTACAACAAGAGTTAATGAATGAGTGCCAAAACAAATAAGCAACCAAAGAAACAACCAAGATGCTACCAAGGAAGTTAATGAATATGTAGAGGATGCAATTAGCCATTCTGTGAAACATGTTCTCAGTAAACAACTTAAAAGCTACAATGGAGGATTGTCTCCTGAATTGTTCATACAGTGGACTATTCCAGGAAGCAATTGGAAGGTGCTCACTTGTCCTTCAACAATTTTCACGAGAATAACTTGCAAAGGTAGAATCATCAGTGAAGGAAGACATCTCGACAAACCATGCTCTAGATCAAATTTGTGGCTGCATCATTGTCTATGGATTCAGATTACGATGCAGGAACGCGTAACCTACTAGAAAGCCCGAATGGAGCTTGCTTCAAGGACTTCCACAACGGCCTAACATCCAAGCTGACAACTTTGGCTTGTTGATTTTCACCTGCATTCCAAGATGCGAAGTCATTAGTTGCGCCAAAGGTAATTGATAAAAGAAATGCTTGTTGTTTAAGATCACAAGGATGTTAAACGCATCTTCGAGGCCATTGCTCTTGCGACGACTCATAATTTTCTGGACATGAGATTTGGAGCCAAGGTCTCAAACTGGCAGAATTTCCACAGTTGTATTCATCAAAGGGGTACAACTTCCCATCATTTCCTAAGCTTTCGAAGTGCAACGTCGAACTATGAGGGCGCCGGAGCCATCAGAGATTGTTACCTATTACAATGAAACAAATATTTCACATCAAATTCATCCCAATTTGGGAACTCAGAAACACAAAGATAAGTACTATGATGGTATTGATAGTTTGGAATATGTTGGTTGTTTTTCTATGACTGAGCTTCACCATGGTTCAAATGCCCAGGGTCTACTCAACATCGCGGTTTTGGTTATGTTCAATTTGCTGTTGAGGCTAATGCTAACAGGGCCATGGAGCTGGAGAACGGTTCATTGGTTGGTGGCCGAAAAATTACAGTGAAACACGCAATGCCCCGTCCTCCCCGTGAAAATAGAAGATTAAAACCACACCAAGAGAGCTTTGAACACTTGCAAGACCGTACTCGAGAGAACCTATATCTTCTCACTTCAATTCCTGGAGCCCCTTGTCTGAGCTGAATGCATAAAAAGAATACAAAGATTGTTCTGAAGATATAGAGGTTTCACATAATTACCAGATGAAGGAAACAACAAGCTTTGAGAAACTCCTTGCAGATTAATCCCAGAATGATCAAACCCCTCATCTCCAACAGACGCATCAAGCGAATTCCCCTCTGGGCTTCTAGTCCATCTCTTGGCCCAAACCCTTTTGTTATTCACACCTGCCAAGTCAGAAATCAAAGTTAGTAAACCAATCAAGGAATATACCCTGTTCAAAATAAAATCCCATCAGATCCCCTAACATCAGTGAAAGATCCTTCAACTCAAATCTCACAGTAATGACTCACATCAACAACATTGAATCCATTCAAACGAGAAAGGAAATATTTCAAATCTGATTTGTCCCAAAAAGGAAATCCAAATCAACATTCAAACTAATTCAATCAGTTTTCAAATCAGAGATCCTCTCTAAGGCCTATATAAAGGGACATTCGAAACATAGAAAAAGACCACGGATACACAAAGAAACCTGAGACAACATCCACGCAAAAATTCCCTAAAAACCCTAAATTGGTAAAAGAAAAATCAAGGACTTATCTCTTAGGGAGACTCGCCGGAAGTCGCAACCCTCCGCCGTCGAGACTTTCGTTGCCAGAAATCTCCATTACGTCCATCATCCGCGACCGGAATCACCATCACCACAGCGAAGCCCTACAAAAGCCACTGGACCGTGAGATTTTTCTACTAACTCTTAATGTATTTTTTTGTTCGTTTGTATGATTTGTAGGAGAAGGAGGGAGGATCATGAAGAGCGAAACAAAGGGTGCGATACGCGATCGAGAGAGAACTCCAGAGTTGGAGATACGCGATCGAGAAGATCAGAGATTTGGGGGCGAAAGGGGAGAGTGGGAATTAGGGTTCATTGTGTTTTCTCTGTTTTTGTTGATTTGCGTTTATGTTGTAATCACCTATACAACACACACACTACACCGTATAACCTCACAACCACAACCGCATGATTCACATCACACAACCCACATCCGTGTTCCCACGATAAACCCTAATAGAATCCCCACACCAGATCTTCGTCCGCCCCCATTAAAGTAACCCTCCGTTAACCGCTTCATTAAACCCCTTTAATCACTCAGTTATCCACCAACCTTCTAATTAACCTATCTAATTTAATTTAATCATAATATAACCTATCTTTTATTAATTCCCCCTTTTTAGCAACCATCTTCTAATGATTTAGTAAACTCTTTTTTAATTAACTTATTTTTCTAATTCATAAACCTTTTAGTTAATAACTCTTTTTTCATCAACAATTAATCGCCACCTTTTATTATCAAAACAAATTAGTAACTCTTTGTATAATTAACCTTATCGCTAATCAACTTAATATCTATTATTAATAATTTAATTATCCTTTTAACTAAAAATAACCTTTTTAAAATCCTATCAATTCATTATAAAAATATTTTCGCCAATTAGCTAATTTAATTTTAATAACATTCTAATCAAATGAGTACTTATTCACTAAAGAAAACCTTTCATAAATAAATCACACCTTTATTTTAATAAGTCCTTAGTATTTATTTTAAAAACAAATAATAAAAAGTAAAACTCTTTTCATTCTATAATCAATATAATTTAATAATAGCCATAATAAAATGAATTACTTCACTTTTTTAGATAATAAATCTTTGTAAGCATTTTATTTAAAGCTTAGGATTTAATTTAAAATCAATCCCGCTTAAAATCAACCAACTAAAATCAACTAAAATATAATCAATCGCGTACGCTTACACTCCACAATTCACTCTCACACACTTCAGCGCTTTCATGCGTATGTGTATGCTTTACCATTTCCGCAATTTATCTTACAAGCAATTTACATTATCGTATTTATATTCTCGCATCGCATTCCGTCCAAAGAAAAAACCTACACATGAGTCAACACTTGTGTGTAGTGCACATCATTTGCATCATTCTCCCCTTGATCCTTGATCCCATTCAAGTTGATCTTTCTAAGTTAGATCCTACCCCATAGGAAGGACCATTATCTTTACAACTTAGATACAAACAAATACGACTCAATTCAAACATTCAAACAATAGAGAAATAGATGTTAATCATCTTAAGCGAGATAGAATCCCCACCCCACAACAATACAATCAACACGTAGAAACTTTGCCTTAAGAGAGATAGAGGCGTACATCGTCGATCAATATCCGAGTACTTGAGCCCTTCTCTTAAGACGATGCAAAGACTATTTTTCTAGAATTTATGGCGGTTAAATCTCTCTTATAATCAATCAATCAACTACCCTAAACCCGTAGGAACTTTGACCATAGTCAAAGAACTCCTCAAACCCTTTAGGAGAACTACAAAATACTCTGATTCCACTCCCGTAAGGATATGTAGGCATAAGATGCGATATCTTATCGAGTATACTTAGATATAAACCCCTAGGTCTCTCAACCATTAAGCAGATAAACCATGACAATAAACAACATAAAACAAGAGGTTCCTGTAGAGTACTACAGAAACTTAGGATGCTAGCACCTTCCCTAAGTTTAACCAACCCCCAAACCTATAACTCTCTAGCTTGCATTTGCATTGCATCGTGAGAATTTCGATCTTTATCCCTTCCTTTGGACAAATCAAAGTTCGGTTGCAAAATGAATTAAAGATTCAAACTAATCAATAGTTTGGGATCCAAATTTCACCGCGACACACATCAATATATTCCAATCAAATGATGACAATTTATGAATATACAATATATAATAAACATAAATAAACATATATATGAAACATAAACATATAATCATAAAATATAAATGTTTATATATATATATATATATATATATATATATATATATATATATATATATATATATATATATATATATATATATATATAGAGAGAGAGAGAGAGAGAGAGAGAGAGAGAGAGAGAGTAAATAAATAAGGCAAACAAACAAGAACCATAAAATCTAAGGTTATGATAGACTCTCTTTTTAGGCAAGTATAAGACTCCCCACCAGAGTCGCCAGCTATCGCGGCTGGCAAAAATGACAGAGTCGACATCATCCTTTATTCTTTTTTAAGGAATAGGAAAAAATGATAAAATCTAAATTTTAAGGGTGAGACACTAAGTTCGGGAGTCGGTTAGACAGAGGAAGGTGTTAGACACCTCTCACCTCTATTGTATTCAATAGGATCCTCCTTAAGTCCAAGGGTATGTTTGCCTAATTATTTATATATTCGGTAAATTATTTACACGATCACATTTATAAATTGTAAAGAGAAAAGAACCCTAAACTCTTATTATTATTGTACTCGCTAGGGTTTACAACCTTATGCCTACGTAACCTCAAGTTTGAAGGATCAAAGTTCTATAGTTCGTATCCCTTATTTTGTTGGTTGGTTGATTTTATTCCTTGAAATAATCCTCACACAACAGGGGTGAAGGAAGATTTGTTTTAAAAAAAATGCCTCAACACGCAAGGGTATAGGACTTACAATTTAGAGGTGCTGAATTTTTTTTACCCCTTTTAATTTGCAAAAATCACTTTTAATTTAATCATGAAAATAATATGAAATTATAATATAAAACTCTTACCCTTTATCCCTAATCCTATGTTTATACTCTTGGATCCTAAGAGTTCTATCCCAAAAAATCTATCCATTTATATCCCAGCACTTATCTCATTTAACCTCATTTCTATCTCTAATATCTCATTTATCCCTAATATTTATAAAAGACAAAAATTAATAAGTTGTCAACTCAATTAATTATCCTTTCCAATTAAGTCCTAACCTTAGCAAAAGACCCCACATCCCTTATTCCCACATTTTAAATAATCCCAAATTAATCAATCGTCAAACCAATTAAGAAAACAACTCCAATTACTTAATATAAGATTAATTAAATTAAATAAAACCCCAAATAAATTAATCACGATAAACTCCACATTGATAAGTCATCACATAATTACAATAAATCCAAATCTATTCATTGTTAATTAAATACAATTCAAATTTATTAATCATGCAATTAATTGAATAAAATCCTTTTTATTAATCAACATTATTTAAATAAAACTCTTTTATATTAATTATAAAATTAATTTAGATAAAAAACCCTTTTTATTAATTTTGAAATTAATTAAATAAAACCCATTTTTTATTAATTGTAAAGTTAACTTAAATAAAATCCCCTTTTTTTTATTAATTACCAAAATATAGTAAATTCTCAAAATTATGAATAGGACCAAATCTATTAATTTTAGAAGAATAACTAAATCCAAATTTGCTAAATAAATTATGATAAATCTCAAATTTATTGATGACTCAAAATATAAACCTAAATTATTATGGAAGCAAAAAAAATGAATTATCACATATCTATAAACAGATTAAAATAACACAAAATTGTAACTTAATATTATCAAATTAACCTTAAATATTTTAATTAATTAAACTAAATTTAATTATTTTAATTAATCAAAATTCTATTCCTACAAAAAATTAGTGTTTTAATTAATGGTTTAAACCCTAAATCCAATTATTATTTATTTCTAATTAGAAATTAAATTGTACAATTAAATATATTAACTAAAAAACCAGGGGGTGTAAAATGAATAATATAGCAATTGGGTCGTGGTGGGGGGTGGGGGTGTCTGGATAGCAAATTATGTCAAGCCCAATGGCAGGCTAGGGTCCATGCCAGTTGGGAGCTGTTAGATGCCAAATTTCACTTATTTGATCTATCAAATGTTGACATCTTTTACTCATTTTTTGTCAAGAAAGTGTTGAAAATCACTCTTGTTTTGTTTGGTCTGCAACATTATAAGAAAATCTCTTGGTACCTTTGATTTATGTGTTATTGTGCAGGAATTAGGCACAAAACAAGTGAATAGTAAGACACAAGAAATGGGTAAGGAAACCAAGACAGCATGCAAACAACAACAAGTTCGATAGGCGAAGGGGTAGCGAAGCTCTAGCGAAGAAAACGACCCTAAGTTCGCTAGGCGAACTGTGTAGCGAAGAAAACGACCCTAAATTTGTTAGGCGAAGCTCTAGCGAACACTCCCAGACTTGAGGCAGGGGAGAAAAGACCATAAATTCGCTAGGCGAAATCAGAGCGAAGGCTTCGCTAGGCGAAGGATATGTTCTCTATGCGAACATGACAGATCCTGAATGTTATATTTAAGTATTTTTATTGCTTTTTAGATCATTATTCCGTTTTGTAACATTGGATACATCAAAACTTATCTCTCTTCAATTAATTTAGAAAAAGGAACACAAAACCCTAAGAGGGAGGAGGTAAGATCTTTGATCTCTTGTTGGGGTTTGGATGTAATCTTTTGATACCTTATGTATTTCATCTAATTTATGTTTGTGAACTAATTTGGATTCTCTATTGATTGATTATCTTTGATTATGTATTTGTGGGTCTTGACAAAACCTTTTCACATCTTTGATCTCAAATTTTCTTCTATCAATGAACAAACTTTTGACATGGTTTTGTAGTTGATATTCATTATATCCTCTTTGGTATTGTGTTGATTAAGTAGCATGGGTAGCATGAGTAGGATCAATATGATATTGTGTGGGTATGTGATAATAGTGACGAAGAACGATGTTCATAACCATTTGGCAAATTAGGTGAATACATGTAAAAGGGTTAAGCGTGTGTACGTATTTTGTCATTGTGTTTTATGCGAAACAATTGTTTATCCGATATGGGTGTCGTCCTTGTTTACCTGTTTATCTTTGATTTGAACCGTAATAGATATATACTCTTCAGATCTGGATCTAGGATGATGTCTGTTAGGTCCTAAATGCTAGAGATAGGTTTAGGCTTAGCATTTGCTTGAGTATCAGATCTTAATGGTTTGTGTTGTGTTTTTGTTGGATGAGAGATCACCAATGAGACAACATGGTTGTTCTCTCGACACTGCGTTAGAGATAAGTTTTGTCGTGGGTGATACGTAAGGGTATCAGACGAATAATTGCGTTGTGTTTAACTTGATCAGAAGAATGCATATGTTATCAATTGATGAAATCCAATCCCAACAAGGCTCCGTTTATATTTCAGTTTTAATTTATATTTTCGGTTTTTATTTATGGTTCCTCGAACCTTTTAAACCAAAACTTTTGAACAATAGGCTTAGAAATATGGAAAACATTGAATGGCGTTCGTATCGCACTGATCCTTGTGAAGACGACAAAACTGGGTACTTAATATTTTTTCCTTGCTGCTTTATTGCTTCAACAGGAGCCCATAAAGGGAGAGAATCAATGGTTGACTCTCTCAACCTCCTGATTAAGATCACATGACCCTGAGGAAATCGACCACTGACCCTTGATACAGAATACTAGTCAAAGTATAAGGCATGGGCGCTCTAGATTGCAAGTCAATTGAGGGAGTATGGTAGTCCTATCTCTTAGAAGCAGTCAAATTCTCTTCACCGCGTGACCAACAAGGGGCCACGAGTCCTGAATTCGGCAACACACATAGAGGGTTTAAAAGGGAGTTCTCTTCAAAACTCCTTCATTTTCCACTTACTTTTCTCTCTTTAAACCTCTTTTTAACTTTCCTCCCTCTCAGATGCTTTCTCTTCTCCTCCCTCTATATTCTCCCTGGCCACCACACTACCCATCCCAAACCACCTTTATTCCCAGGTCTCCGGTTGAACTTCAATCGGGATTTTCAAACATTCAACCTCTGCCCATAAACCACCCCCAGATTAAGAACCCTAACAAGGGTTCATCAAGAACTTTATGAATATCATGAACCCTAACCTACCAGCACTACGCCAGAAATGACTTTTGTCAGCGCATAAAAAGACAGCGCTTTATGAAAAAGTGTTGCTAAAGAGTCATGAAAAAATAGCATACCTTAGACAGCTCTTTAAGAAAAGCGCTGCTAAAAGTATGCCCTAAGGAAGCGCTTTTTTAAAGCGCTGCTAAAGGGGGGGGGGGAGTCTAAGAAAGCGCTTTCTACAAAAGCGCTGCTATAGGCTTAAGTAGAATAAATTTAAAAATACCCACCAGAATTTTTCCAGAAACAGAATAGTCGTGTATGCTTCTTTCCTTCTTTCTACTCTCGCGAATGTTAATGCCCTATTCACCGCGACTGATTCCGTCCATTCCCTCTGACCGAGCGGCGCCATCCATCGCCGTCCTCCGTTCAGTCTGTCTGCATTTCATTTCGCCGCCGTTTGTCCGTCTGTTTTCGACAGCCTCCGTCCGTTCATTCTGTAGCGCATTTCCACTATTTTTACGGTATTTGAAGTTTTTCCTTTTTCATTTTTCTCGATTATTCTCTTAATTTTTCATTTTTCTGAACTAATAGATTTATACTTTGGATTGAAACTGATTGTTAATTTATTGGTTGTAAAGTTAGTGGATGTGGTGGTATATTTGAACTTTGGATTGAAACTGATTGTTTATTGGTTGTAAAGTTAGTGTAACTAATTCAGTTAATGTTTGGGACAGGTTTGTTTGCAATTAGAGTAGACACGAATGTTAAGTACAACATTAGTTTTGTCAGTAACTCAAAAGTGTATAATATATTTATATATGCTTTTATTTATATTTTAGGAGACTCTATCCCAGACTATAACTGCAGCTGAGGACGATGATTGCAGGAGCTTGCCGAGTCGAGTGTTAAATATTCCTGAGTATTCTGGGCGTGTGAGGGGTAAGGGATTCAGTGTCACTCCAATAAAACTGTATAAGCAGCCAAAGAAAAAAAATCCTAGCAATAAAGAAGTGATGAATACGTTGGAGGAATTGAAAGCGCAGATTCGTGAATTACAGAAGGACAAAGAGAGATACATGTCGAAAAGGCGCGGTCTAGAGGGTAAAGATACTAGTGACAAAGATAGTATCAATTGTCCGCAGAAGTTTCCAGAGGTAATTGTATATATTACATTAAAATTAATTTAGCACAATTTCCTTAATTGACACATTAATTATATTCATTATTTGTTTAGGGCATTTCACCTTGTCGGCTATATTTATCGTCACCGACTTATCACATGGTTGGCAATGGAAAAAGTGCATAACACTTTGGGAGACTTACTTCACCATAAACTGCTCCCTGCTGGATTTTTGAAAGTATCGGTTGATATTGCGTTAGAGGGGGTGAATTGTTTCCTATACCAGATGATGTTTCAGACGCAACAGTGGTGGGAGACGCAATATGATCATTTGTTGCATGGCCGTCAAATCTCATTTTCATAGATGATGAGGTAGGTTGAACACCATTATGAAGTGTTCAAATATTTTACGACCCATACATGAAAGTTATTCTTACATTTACATTTACTTATTTACATGATGATCTTAGACTCCTACAAAATCCAAATCAAAAGAAAATGGAATTATTATGCGGGAAACCGATTCAGCTGTATCAAAAAAACAGGTACTATTACAGTTACATGATGATCTTATTATACATTAATTACTGAATTTTATTATATGACTTTTAGGTTCATGATTAACAGTTGCAACAAGCCAGCAATGGTAAAATGCCTGAATCTAGCAAGGTGCCCAACAAAAAAAGGCAGAGGCAAAAAAAACATTTGTTCCTCAATTTAGGTTGTGCCTTGAAACATATGTAGAAACAACAGATGTGGCTGAGGGTGACATCCGTCAAATACCTATGCAGGAAGGTATTTTCGGTTTTGAATATGCCGAAACAATTGCCAAGGAGGATTTGGACCAGATTTTCCAACATTCTGAATTGGGCATTGGTGTTATGCATTCCTACATCAGGTACTACTTCGATCAATTTTAATTAAATACTTGAACAAATTATTTGCTCATTAAAATGAATATTCTAATGTTGATTATGTTTTTATTTAAGGTTATTGTATGGCAAGATGTTGGTCCCGCATGGTTTGACTCCAAGATTCGCATTCTTATCTGCCAGTTGTATCAATGCACAGTTAATCAAGCACACTCCAGATGTGGTCAGAGATTACGTACTCAAATCATTTATGGTCGTAGATACAGAGAAGTTGTACTTGTTGCCATATAATACTGGCCATGAGTTAGATTTCTTTCTAAATTCATTTATTATAATTATTCATTTTTTGCAATTCTATATAATATTTCCGTCTAAACTTTTGTCTTATTTTACAGTGGACACTGGTTGTTGGTCGCGATTAATCCGATGAAAGAAATAGTGTATTATCTGGATCCATTGGATGGTGATCAAACAAAATGTCCTGATATGAAGACTATGGTTGATATGTAAGTGATAAGATATACTGTTCTGAATAATTATCTTTATTTATTATGTGAGATTGTTCTAAATATTCATTTATATTATGTTAGATCTATACAAATATTTCGATCGCAAAGATAAGCAACAGTGCCAAAAAGGAAGGCTAACAACATTAGCTTGATCAGAGTGCAGGTATATTTTCACTTTTTTTTTTACTGTTATAGTGATTCTACTTGATAAAACTATTTAAGCTATATATCCTCACACGTGATCGTTTGTTTTTTCCATTTACAGTGTCCTCGTTAGCGCAATGGGATTGATTACGGATATTTTGTATTGCGCTTTATGAAGGAAATTATTCACTCGGGTCAAATAGATATTCCAATCATGGTATGGATCAATTCATAAGTTATATGATTTATTTTAATAATTAACCGATATTTCATCTGAGTAATAAGTTTTAAAACTAAATTGTGCATGTTTTGTTATATTATGTAGTACTTTGATGAATTCAAGTGTGATACATACTCGAAAGCAGGATTGGAAGAAATTAAGGAGGAATGGTGTCAATACATTATTGAGTTGAGAATTGTATAAGGTTTATGTATCGTCAAATATTGATGTGGTATAATAATATTTCTGGAAGTCGTATCTATGTGTAAAGTTATCGATTTTGTAATTATATGTAAATTGACTGTATTTGTGAAGTTGTTCTGAGGATCAGATTGTGTTGAATTATATATAAGCAGGTTTATGTGAATTACAATGATTATGGCTAAAGCGTTGAATTGCAATGTATATTTAAGGCTAAAGTGTTGAATTACAATGTATATATAAGGCCAAAGTGTTGAATTAAAGGTTTGAATTATAAGCAGGGAATGTAATTGTTATAAGCAGATTTATCGAAAAAAATATTTAAAAAGTGATTATTTAAAAAAAAAATTAAAATCGTGAAGAATAGACAGCGCTTTTACAAAAAAGCGCTGCTAAAGGGGAGCATAGAGAGCACTCAAAAAAGCGCTGCTATAGGAGGAGAAAGGGGGGAGAATAGGCAGCGCTTCTCAAAAGCGCTGCTAAAGGGGGGGGGGGAGGGGGAATAGGCAGCGCTTCTGAAAGCGCTGCTAAAGGGGGGGAGGGGGAATAGACAACGCTTCTGAAAGCGCTGCTAAAGGGGGAAAAATGCTCCTAAAAGTGCTTCTAAAGGGGGCCTATAGCAGCGCTTTTTCCATAAAAAAACGCTGCCTTTACCTTTAGCAGTGCCACTTTAGGCAGCGCTTTTAAGCGCTGCTAAAGGGCAAAAAAAGCGCTGCTAAAGATCTTATTTGGCATAGTGCAGTATGAACCCTAAGCTTAAAACGGAAGAACCCTAACCCTCTCACCTGAACCCTAACCCTAATTCTACAACAGAAGAACCCTAACACTAAAACCTACCCAAAAACCCCAAATTAAATCCCAAATGCCCTTAATCAAACAACAACAACAATATGAGGCAACGATTAACAAAAGCTAAAAATGTACCCTCCTATCTGTGACCTAATTATGTTGCTTTTGATTCCTTTGTTTTTGTTTCTTTCTTTCGATTCTTAATCTCTAATCCCTTTCTCTGTCTTTGCTTGCAGGTGGCCAAGCTCACGAAAAGTAGGGTTCTAGTGATGAACCCTAATTTACTAAGTACTTAGAGCTTTTGGTGAAAAGATTTAGAAAATTTACGCAACGATCGTCTCAGGGTTCTCCCTTCTTCTTCTTCTTCTGAATCTTCTGGTTTATATAGGTAGAAGATTAGGTCTTCAAATTTATTAGGTTAGATTTAGATTAGGAATTTTCAAATTTGATTCATGTAATTTTATTTGATTTTGTTTTAGAATTAGATCTTAGGGTTTTTCAATTGTAACAGTTTTGTAATTTGTATAAAAAAATCAAGTCTTGTATCTAATTGCTCTATTAATGGAAATTTTGAATTTTAGAATTGTTTTTTATCCCTTTATCTTGATGATACATGCAAATTAGGGTTTTAGAGAGGGAATTGGGATTTTATTTGGATCAACAATTTTGACCACCAATAAATTATTAAATTACCAAATAATAGAAATAAATTAAATCTAATGCTAATAATATAATAATAATAATAATAATAATAATAAATACTCTTAATAATAATTAACCAAAAAACTTAATATTATAAAATAAAACTTAAATTAAAATACTCTCATTAATAATATTTTTTTTGAAAACCGACTAAAATGAATGAATAGTTTTAATACAATAATTAAATTAATATAATGATTTTAATAAAAACAAACTAATATTATTCTAATAATATGTTGATGTTGATAATTGACTAACCTCCTCCTAATTTTTAAAACAACTTAATAACTGATTTGACCTGATCAGAAGGGAATCGTTGGACCGCCACGCGTCTTTGATTTGCTGTCTGTTCACCGGGAGTATGGAAGAGGAAAGAGGGTGTGCCTGCAAGATACTTCAATGCCAAAATGAGTAATATGAACCAGAGTGAGAGCAAATACAGAAGAAAGATAGAGAATTGAATACCCGACCATCTAGTGAAAGAGAGTATTTATAGTGAGACCCCAGCGCAGGGCCAACGGTCATTTGAGTTGGGCTGGATGGGCATACCCAACCCAAGTGACTGCTAGGGCTTATGTGGCGTAGTGAAGACCAGGACGTGGTCTTCGCCCTAGGTCAACTGCCTCGTGATCTCCGAAAGGTGGGTTGACCTGCTCTTTCAAAGGTAGATAGTTGTCTGATGACGTGTCCCCGCGGAGGGGAGCACGTGGAGAACGTGTGAGGCACACGTCTTTCTGCCCAACGGGAGGAACGTTCTGCCCGGCAGGACAATGTCTGGTCGACGAAAGCCTTGTGCTCGACATATATAAGGAAGGCTCCTTTGGGCCTTTCCCCAAGTATAGTTGGGCTGGGCCTTCCCGATCAGGCCGGGGTCCAGACCAGAACAATAACTAATAACTTAATTAATAATTTCAAAAGACTATGATACCTCTAAAAAAAAATATTAGTTCCTAATCATCGCCTATAACCCGAATTTAATTTTATATGTTAATGTTTGATATTGAATATTAAGCTATTAATCAAAATACCTAAAAATTCTAATGACCCTATCATGACCTCAAATTATCCCTATGATTTTTAAACATATTATTATAACTATAACGTTAGTAAAATATCATTTAATAAATAAAATTCTAGCTAATAACTTGTCCTAGTAATGCTTTGTCATCCACTAGATGTCCTAAAAATATCTAAACTAAATGCTAAAGTCTAATAACCTTTCTCAATAGCTCCAATATTTCTTTATAACCCATATATTAGTAAAATGTCAAAAATAATTTTATTTGACTTTTTTAGATCATTGGAAAGACTATGAAAATTTAGAGTACAATCAAAAGTATATAGTTATAAATAAAAAAGGGTGTCACTTGTTCATATTAGTTATATTACGACTTTGTTTGTCCCTGCAAGTAAGGTTATGAGTACTTTTTTTGATATGCAAATCATGGCTGAACTGAACTAATTAAATACCACACATTGGAGTTTAGACATCACTTTCAACGCCAATTGTTGAATGCAAAGTCAAACCCATGCACTTCTATTATATCTATTACCTACTTAGTGCATTATGCCTCAGCTGTCAATGGAGTGTTGCATTTTATATCAAAATAAAATAAAATCCATGTCATTTTCAATAATCAATAAACTTATTTTCCTTAGCTTTTCTCTTCAACAAAAGTTCAAGTTTTTTTACCAAGATCTACATATTTCAACACTTTCAATCATTGACTTATCACTGTTGCAGTTTATTACGTATTGATCTGTCTTCTATTTTTGGATAAATTTGAAAGTGTGTTTTATAAATAAAGATTTTAATTGATACATGTATGATATAATAATAAAAATAAAAGCACCTCTTTATTACATACCCTACCCAATATCTAAATTTTTACGAAACACATGCAGTGTCAGAATGCCACCGACTTACCGCTATAGCTCCTTCCACGTGTCAACTTCTCATGGGTTTATCAAGTTGGAATCACATGACTCAAATTCTTAGATCTGAAATTAGGAATTTCTAATGCTTGAAACTTAGTTTTCCTTGTAACTTTTATACAAAGAGAATCAATTTAATTACATTTATATATCTCTGCATTATTTTTAATGACTCATATATAGGAGTACATCATTATTAACTATTTATAATCTTTTGGTGGTTATAATTGGACAATACGAATCAATTTTTATTTTTCTTATTTTGTAGATTGAGTTAGATAATATGAGCACAAATAATTGAAACTAACCACCACAATGTATATTTTAGTAATTCATTAGAAAAGCAAGGTTTCTTAAATATAAACCACTTGACACACCATAGCTGGCAGCATATGAATCCTACATTCTCATCCACTGACTCATAAAAAAGCTACTTACTTATTTTCCTTCTATTCAGAATAATTTCACACACACCAAGAATAATGGAACATAGAAGAAACTCATCATCATCTACATACTTTCTATTCTCAATTCTTTCTTGTATTTTTCTTTCGTGTTTCTTAGGATCTGTTGGAGCTTACAAAAATTACACAGTGGGAGATTCTTTAGGCTGGTTTGACAAACTTGAAAAACCGGCTGTTAATTATCAGAAATGGGTTGCCAAGAAACAATTCAGCTTGGGTGATTTTCTCAGTAAGTCATTTGGACTTTGTAGCTTTTGAATTTAATCACTTCTTATAGCATACATATAATTTTAGTTTCAGTTCTTTGGTCTGATCTCCAATTTACACTGAACTATCTTCTGTTTATAATCATATATAAATATTTTGTATACTCTTAATCAACAATCATTAGATAATAAAAAATATTTAATTTAGTTATAAGAATCATAAAAGTCTTATATATGACTGATTATGATGGTAAAATTTGATGGTATGATCATTTCATCTTGTAAATTTTTTTTTGCTTGTAGTCATATCTGAGGATCTACTTTCTCTTCACACAAATAGTTTATCAAAGTGGCATAAAATTAGATTGGTTAAAACCTAATTAGTCGAGTCCGTGTGCGTGTCGAACACCTGCACCGATATTATAATTATATTTTATTTTTATTTTTTTTAAAATTATTATTGGTATCGCAGTGTCTTGCCTGAGCCGTTTTGGAGTGTCTGGCTTCGTAAAATAAAACTTTCAACTATACTATTTACTATGAATTATACTATTTACTATGAATTATGATCAATGATATCACCTGAGTTGTTATTTCCTCCATGTGATGTATATGCTGTTTTTTTTTTTGGTGTATTGCAGCATTTAGTAAATTTATAAAGGTTGTGCTTGAATTGGAAGCACTAACAAAAGTACAATGTTTTATTCTTGTTATAGAATCTTCCACAATTCAAATTATTCTCATAATAGCTTAACAGAGAAAATTACTGTTACCATTTTGTAAAAAGAAAAATCATGAAAATGACAGTTTCTGGTCCTTTTCTTGTTTTTATTCCTTTCTTTTGTTACAAATATTCTGTTTTATAACGAGTTAACCACTATGAATCTCCAGATACACAGAATGATTCATAGTGGTTACACAAATATCAGACACGATACTGACACTAAACTCTGAGTTTGCATGTAGTTTTCAATACAGACAGTAACCACACTATTGTTCAAACATACAATTTCACAACATACAAACAATGTGACTACGATGATGCACAAGACAAAGACACAGTCCAATGGTCATCAGGTTCTCAATCCAACGGTGAAGTAACTCCACTCACAGTGGCAGTTCCTTTGTTGAAAGAAGGACCAACATATTTCTTCTCAAGTGATTATGATGGTGAGCAATGCAAAAATGGACAACATTTCAGAATAAACGTGACTCATGGATTAGGGTTGCCGAAGACTCTTTTACCGGCGGATGACTCTCCGGCTCCCGCAAGTCCGATATCCGGTGACGATGATTCAGCACCGGACACAACTGTTCCTTCCAATTTTAACAATCCTAAGGAAGACAAAGATGATGATAAAACAAGTGATGAGAAATCTGATTCTTGTTCAGTTTTAAAGTATGCACAACTTTACAACAAGTTTTATGTGTTTCTTGTCTTGTTAGGGGTGTTTTCGTTATTTTAGTAAGTTAAAATACCATTTATTTATTTTATAGTAATTTTTTTATATGTTATTATTTTGTTGATGTGAGGTGTGAGATAGGATATACCATATATGTTATATTGTTGTATAAACTTCAAATTATATTTATGGTGTAAACTTCAAATTATATATATTGAAAAAGAACAAGAGTTCAAGAAATAATTTCATATTTGTTTTTTTTCATATGAATCAATGCCAACTCATGGTGGGGCAGAGATGTTAATGGCAAAGCTAAAGAGGCCGCAATGTTAGTTGCAATTCTTAGACAAGCTATTATGACGGATTGTACTTTATACAAATAGTTTGAACAATGTGACTTTTCTTTTTATATCAAGGATCATGTTTGTTTATAGTTGTATCATGTTTGTGTTTAGTTTTCCTTTTTCATCAAGGATCATGTTACTTATAGTTGTGTCATAATTGTAGTTGTATCTTAACATGTTATTTATAATTATATCATAGCATTAAATTAAACTTCTTGTTGTATCTTAACATGTTATTTATAATTATATCATAGCATTAAATTAAATGTAGTTTAAAAATTGTTAACTTTTCTTATAAATGTTGTAAAACAAACTTTTGCAAAATATAAGTGATTAAAATTTGATGCGGGTTTATAAAACCAATTCGACGTACTAGATATGTCAGTTTTATTCACATTTTTTTGGGGTCAAATTAAAGTTGTAGGTTGCACTCTCAACATGTCTATCTTCTTCGTTTTTATAGGTTTTTGTGAGGCTAATTTGTTGATCATACCCCTCAAATGAGCAACGACTGCACATGCATGAGGCTCTTTGAGAAATGCACCACGAATGTGGACAGACCTTAATAAGAGATCGAATTAGAAAATGAATTATTGGATGTGTTGCAAATGTAATTTTTGAGATATGATAGATGATATTTATGTTAAGGTGAATGTTGAGCTCTGGTTGAATTTTTAATTATAGATATGTGTGACGATGAGTGCATGATTATGATGTGGATTAGTATTATTAATTAGAGGAAAGAGAATGTTGTGAGAAACATTTTGACTAGAGAAAGCTGATATTCATTTATGTTAAAGTATCAAAAGTTGTATATAACCTTACATTTTGTGGATCAAAATACTAGTATATTTTATAAAACATTTGAAGCACAACCTTACAAATTGGAGATCAAAATGATAACATTAATATTAGGATGGAATTAGATGATGTTAGATCAATCACACATGAAATGATCTAGTGAGATGTTAAAGAAGATAAATAGAATGAATTAATATACTACAAAAAGAAAGAATAAAAGCTTTACATATATGAAATAATATGAATTAAAGGAATGTTATTGAACTAACTTGAATAAGTAGTTAAAATTCACATAGACGGTTTCTTATAGTCAAAACAATATTCATCTAATTTATAATTAACAAAACAATTATTTATTGCACATGCAATTAGGGGTGGTAAATTATGTTTTTCTTACACTTTAATGTTGGACGGGACAAAGGTTCAGGTCTGCATCATCTAATGTGTTTGTTCTTCCTCGCTCTGTTTTTTATTTGTAGGCTTTTGTGGGTAGAAACATTAACATAATTTTATATTTTTAGACTTAAAATATGCAGTGCCTACAAGTCATATTCGTCTCGTCCTTACATTTAGTGCGGGACATGACAGGGTTTTAGGTGTGCACCCTTAAATATGTTCGTTCCGCCCTACCCTAGTGTATACGGGCTTTTGCAGAGCGTGTTTAAATGGGACGGGTAATGCCCGTTTGCCACCCCATACATGCAAATAACTTAAAATATGAGTTATTCATAATACATTATCAAACTCATTGTTTTTAATGATTAATTCTCTCCCTATCAAAATCTTTAACTAATCAAACCTTTATTGCTTCAAAGATTTGATGAGGATATTTATAAGTTTCATATTAGTATTCTAATTTTGTAATTCAATATTCCATTGTTTACTTGATCGCATATAAATTGGACTTCCTTTCTATATGTTTGCCTCTACTATAACTAAAATGATGTTTAGATAAATTTATAGCTTTTTTTTCCTAGAAGAAACATCATGTTAAATATCTTAAAGATGTTCAATTCATCAAGTAAAATTTTTATCCATAAGACTTGACAAACTGCAAATGAACCTGCAACATACCCAGTTTCACAAAATTATAGTGCAACAATCCCTCGTTTCTTATAACAATAATAGATTAAAGTTCTGCCAATTATAACAAGTATTCAACGATATCATTTATGATGAACTGACCGCCTCGTATAAGGTGTAAGAATTACTATGCAAATGGTAAGTCATGTGACTGGTGTTGATGTCATAAGTGATGTTGGAACATCATTCCTGCTATTGGTTATCCTTGGAGGATGACTGAATTTGATTTTCATCTTTAGAGCTACTGGTCAAGATTGTGTGGATTATGACTATCTGTGAGTAGAAAGTAGGTTTTGCTAGAAGTATCTCTATAAAAGATTGTATCAGACTGAATCTTGAGAAGGTAGCAGGTTGATGATGTATCTCTCTTCATTTGGTGAAGGGGTTTAATGTCTTCCAAGGAAGACATCTTAGCTAACCAAGGAGTTAAAAGAATGTGTATGTCTCTTTAAAGGAATGTGAACATTTACGGCTTGATTGGATTTATTCTCAAAGAACAAGGTTATCTATGTCTATAAGGTTCAAGATGAATTTGTACAGTGTGTGGATGTGTTCAGGGGGAGAGTGATCAATGGTGATTTTTTAATCTCAATCAAAGTGTCTACTGGTTACGGTTCAATATTTGTGATATATTTTTTTCTCGTATGAGCATGAAGGTGTTCATGTGATTCATGTGAGGTTGTGATGTCATTCTAGATGTCTAGACATCATGGAGAGTCCTGAGAAATAGAATAGAATATTGTTTGGGATAATTCATTTTTCTCTGCAGAAGTTTTGTGCGCCTCAAAGAGGGGTTATACTATTGGTTACTGACATTTACACATGGAAAATCATTGAATCGATCTTAAATACATTGAATTTACACATGGAAAATCATGAAGGTAATACTCCTCATACCTTAGTTGTCGACTCAAAACCTTCTCAAATCTTTCAGGGAATCTTTCGAAGCTTTTGCCTCCAATCTTCCTCCTCAAAGCTCTGGCCTCAATTCTCTTCACGGTTTAGCAAATGAATCCTAATCCCTTCACAATTTTCTTTTTGTTAAATCTAGACTTGGGTCTCACAATTTGGGCTTTTTCCATAATACCCTCATAACTCCTCACACTTGTCCAATTTCCTCTTATTTAACTTATATTTATTTTAATTAGTAATAATATTAATATATTCATATTATATATTATTATTCAAAATAAATAACCCAAATTCCATTAATTCTCAATATTCCACAAAACCACTGAAAATCACCAAAATACGAATATTCTTATTTAAATAAATATTCCATTAAAATTTGGGGTGTTACATTAGGGACCCAACGTCTTTGATCGTCTCAAAGGGCGACAATAATCCCATATGAGGGTGTAACGTGTTACATCACCTCAAAGAGCGAAAAAATCCCTTTAAGGATCTAGTGTTTTTGATAGCCTAAATGGCGACAAGGATCCTTCTTTGAGGATCCATCATTTGCGATTGCCAAAGGGCGACAAGAATCTCCAATGAGGGTATAATATGTTACATCACCTCAAAGTGTGAAATGGATCCCTTTTAAAGATCTAACATGTTTGATAGCCTAAAAGGAGGCAAGGATCCTTCTATGGGATACATCGTTAGTGATTTCCTCACAAGGCATCAAGGATCCCCTATGAGGGTGTAACATGTTATATCGCCTCAAAGGGTGACAATGATCCCTCGTAAACATCCAATGTTTATGACCGCCTCGTAGGGAGACAAAGATCCTTCTATATGGATCCAACATTTGTGTGTGTCACATAGGGCAACAAGGATCCCTCTACGTGGGTCTTTCATTTATGATCACCTCTTGAGATGGTTTCTTGCAAAGAAAAAGACAAGAGAAATCAATGCAAACATCTAAGAAATGATAAAGTGAAGAGCCTCCTTAAAAACCCTTGTCTCCCTCACGAGGCACGGAGGAAATGAGCATGTTCCCATAAAACAACTTCTCCTTACAAACAACAAAGATATAATACCTGGATGATTAAAAATAACAACAAAACAAACAAATCATAATAAATTAAAAATGCATCAATGGAGCTTCCCACTGAGGCTCCAGATTCCCATCTTCTCATTCTTCTAAGGGTGAGATTCTCCACATTGGAGAGCTACTTATGAAATCTTGATTCTCAAACCAACATTCTTGGTATTCGCACCTAGAGTTCATACTTTTTTCATCTTGGGACTCTCCACGTAGCATTTCTTTTTTATTCCTTGGTCTCATTGGATGACTCCAACCAACCCATCAAATATCGAGTACTTCATGCACAAGTATAAAGTTGAAAAGGCGGTGCCCAAATGATTAAAATTTGAAAATCCTATAATCATATTATAATAAGAGGGGTTATACCAAATACACGACCTTGATCTACTTGGCTTGTTCCCACACTACAAATGCAGTCTTCATTGTTATGTAGCCTCTTACTCGTACTTGCTCCAAGTGAACCCAACCAGTGATCCCTTTAAAGCTTTTATCTTATCTGGGTCAAGGCATAGCCTCTCAAATGCACCCCAATAAAGGATATATGCAAAGCTATCTTAATCTACAAAAACTTTTCTGATTTCCCAATCATCGCACCTCACAGTGGTGACCATAGGATCGTCATTGTGGGGGTGGATACCCGATGCATCTTTCTCTGAATAAACAACCTTAACCTCTAGAATCTTGATCTCTCCTTCCACTGGTTCCATGGAAAGGCCTTCTATATTTGATACCAAACAAGTGTATCTTTTCAGAACGGTGCTAGTGTTTGTACCCCTTGTAAATCCTCTTGCAATAATGTTGATTGTATGTTTTACAACATTCTTTCCCTCATTTTTTTATGGTTCCTTTCTCTTTCTAGGTTTAGGGCTTCCAGTATCATCACGCCCGTGGTAACTAGTCTTGCCTGGCCCCTGAGAGGAGTTGTCTTTGACATGTTTCTTTAGGTGGCATTCCTGGATCATGTGCTCTATCTCTTTCTTGAGTTGGCAGCAATCTTCAGCGTGATGTACTTTCACGCTATAGAACTTACACCATCTACCTGGCTCAAGCCTCATAACCTCTGCCTTTATAATCATTAACACTCTTTGAATAACATTTAAAAGAGTTACATTTATCATGTTTGTCACAATCTTAAAAATAAATATAACTACATTTTGTGTGTGTGTGTGTCTGTGTGTGAAACTCAAACCCATAAAACAAAAATGTAAATAAAAATCATGTACCAACATACCATGAAATGTATATGGAGTTTAACCTTCATTAGGTCATTCATTTGTGCACCATAACAAAATAAAATTTTGACCTTTAATATATATTAAAAAATTTAAAGGTTAAGATTGATGATGGAAAAGTTGTATAATGAATTTGCTATTGTATTTTTGGTATTTGCAAAAATAGTCTCCAACAATAATCAAATTTCATCTATGCAATTAGTATTGATAATATATTATTATATAAAAAAAAAAAGAATTTGCCTTAAGAACTTCCTTTCATGATAAGAGATTGTTTCACAACATTGATATTTGCCCATAAAAATCATGATATATTTATGGTGATTCTTCTATATCCTACCACAATAGATTTACGATTGCACGATTTTGAATATTTTTTTTGAAACAATATTATTTTTTCTACTTATGCATTAGGGGCCATTAAATTTATAAAGAGAAAATAAATCGATTTAATATATTTCTTTAAACCTAAGGATCGATAAAGCTAGATGTAGAGCATATAATCCTTGTATAAAAAAATTGAAAAAAGATTAACACAATCATTAGCTTTATTATATTTTTAACTTAAAGAAGATGAACTCCAGCGATCCTCAGAGATCTTTCAATATTATTTTTTCAAGATCTTTGGACTCCTGTATTTCCACCACAATATGATAAAAGTTAAATTTCAATGTTCTTATTATCTTCTAAATCTTCGTTACTTCATTAATTGTTTCTTCATAATGTTGAGAATGTAATTCTTTGTGTCGAAATATCTATGTGTCGAGTTGTATTAGTGTGTCGAAGTGTCAAAGTAGGTTACTTCACACAGGATTTCGACTTAGGTTTATTTTAGTAATGTTAGTTATTTTGAGCTTTTATAGTTTTGGGCTTTGACTTGTGGTGCAAGCTAACCTAAATCTATAAATAGGGAGCAACTCTTATTTTGTAAACACAACTCATAATATTGTATTAACAGAATTTGCAGTTGCAAGTGAATAAGAGAGTTTCCACAGTTTGTGGGCAGAGAGAAACTCTGTAGAATATTCATCTTCTTCTCCAACGTTATTTTTCTTTATTTCTCAACCTTTCCTTTGCATTGTCATTGCGTGATTGATAACAATCTTGAGATCAGTATTGAGTGAAATTCTTCATAGATTGTGGTTGAATTCCAACATCTAGTATCTAGAGCTCCAGTTGCAATTCAAGGAAGAAAAACCGTGATGGCGATGAATCATCCAAACAAGCACTTTTCGACGAACCTTCATATTCTTAAGAAAGATAATTATGAGAATTGGTACAAGAAGATTAAAGTGGTTTTCTGTTATCAAGATCTTTGGGATCTTTTGAAGGAAGGAGTAACGCCGCTTGCAGAAAACACGACGAATCAAGAAAAAGCTGCACACAAAGAATCGAGTAAGAACGATTATAAACCTCTCTTTATAATTCATCAATGTATTGATCAGGATAATTTAAAAAGGTTAGTGATGTAGAGTCAACAAAGGAAACATGGGAAATTCCAGAGAAGTCGTTTAGAGAAGCAGGAAGGTGAAAGAGGTGGGGTTACAAGCTTACAAGAGAACATATAAATTGCTTCAGATGGAAGAAAGTGAAAGTATAACAAATTTCTTCACTAGAGTTACTAAACTAGTGAATTAAATCAAGGTACGTGGAAAAGTGTTGACATCAAGATCAGTTGTTGCAAAGATCTTAAGGTCATTGGCTCCAAAGTTCGACCACGTGGTAGTAGCCATAAATGAGTCGGAAGACTTGTCAGTATTGACGAATAAAGAGCTTCAAGGGACGCTTGAGTCTCATGAACAAAGGATGGATGAAAGAGTTGTAGGAAAGTCGAAGAGTGACATGGCTTTGCAGGTGCAGTCAGAAAAAGAAAAGAAAAGCAAGGGAAGCTAGAATGACAACAAAGGTAAAGGAGGCTGCAACAATTTGACTGGTCAAAATCAACAGGAAGGAAACTGGTCAAATCAGAGAGAACCTTGGAAACAATGCAACCCAAGAGGTGGTGCTGCAGGTAGATGAAAAGGTGGTGGTTGAAAACCTGACAAAAGTCACATACAGTGTTATAATTGTCAGAAGTATGATCACTATTTTAGTGAGTGTTGAGAAAAGAAGAAGAATCAAGAAACTGATGCAAAGCTGGCGAAATATGAAGAAGAAGAGATATTGCTGATGGTCACAACAAGAGATGAAGAAAGATTCCTGGATCAGTGGTACTTGGACTCAGGATGCTCATCGTACATGACTGGTAGGAAAGATTGGTTATCAACATGAAACCCTCAATGAAGAATATGGTGAAATTTGTAAATGACAATACTCTAGCAGCTGAAGGTATTGGTGATGTTCTGACTATGAGGAAAGATGGCAAGAGGTCAATAATTTATAATGTGTTGTACCTACCAGGCATGAAAAGTAATTTGCTCAGTATAGGGCAGTTGGTCGAAAATAATTACAAGGTGTCGATCGAAGACAAGATGATGAAAGTTCTCGACTCAGGTGGTAGGTTAATCTTGAAGGCTTTAATGTCTTAGAATAGAATCTTCAAGATTAAACTTAATGTGATGGAGCATAAGTGTCTTGCAACTGCAACCAACAGAGATGAATGAATATGGCATTATCGACTTGGCTATCTCAATTTCAAAGACATTAGAGACTTGAAGAGAAGAAATATGGTTTCAAGATTACCAGAAATCAACATTCCAAGCGAAGTGTGTGAAGAATGTGTTTAGGTGAAACAACACAAGAATAACTTAAACAAGGATGCAGTAAGCAAGTCAAAGGCAGTTCTCGAAGTCATATACTCTGATGTATATGGTCCTATCCAAGTGGATTCGATTGGAGGTAACATATACTTTATCACGTTCATAAGTGATTTCAGTCGAAAATTGTGGACTTACTTGATCAAGAAGAAAAGTGAAGTGATCGAGGTATTTGCCAAATTTAAATTTATGGTCGAAAAGCAAAGTGGTCGAAAGCTAAAGATTTTGAGGACTGATGGTGGTGGAGAGTATGTGTCGAAATATTTCTATGCATTATGTGAGAAAGAAGGGATTGTGCATGAGGTGGTGTCGACCTACACTCCACATCATAATGGAAGTGCAGAAAAGGAAGAATTAAACTATCATGAACATGGTGAGAAGTATGTTGAAAGGCACCCATCTACCCAAAGAATTATGGGGAGAAGATTTGTCGATAGTAACATACATCTTAAATAGATGTCCGACGAAGAAGCTAGAAGGAATCACGCCAGGAGAATATTGGTCTGGTGTCAAGCCTAGCCTATGTCATTTGAAAGTGTTTGTATCTATGTCACATAGACATGTGCCTGATCATGAGAAGAAAGCTTGGTGGCAAGCTGATTCAGATGATCCTGATAGGATATCATTCGGCTGGAGGATACAAGTTGTTGGACCCAGTGAATAAGCAAGTAGTGAACAACAGGGACGTGATCATATACGAGCTTAAGGAATGGGATTGGACTGATAATGTCAAGAAGGATTTAGTGAGAATCTTATGTGAAGAACCAACTAGTGAAGTCGAAAGAGAAGTTCGACAAGAAGAAGTCAGAGGTGAAGCAGACCCAAGCAAACCTCAACGAACAAGACATATGCCTAAAAGGTTTCAAGAATGCGTGATTACATCAGATGATGTGGTCGATGAAGAAGGTGAGCTGGTATCCGAAGCATTGAAAGATTCAAAGTGGGTGAAAGTAATGAATGATGAGTTAGAATCTATCGAAGTCAACAACACTTGGTCACTTGTCAAATTTCCTTAAGGCAGGAAGGCAATTGATGTGAAATGGTTTTACAAGGTGAAGGTAAATCCTAAAGGAGAAGTAACTCGACACAAGGCAAGACTTGTAGCAAAATGATTTCTATAGAAGAAAGGAATCGACTTCGACGAAGTTTTTACACCTGTTGCTAGGATCAAAACAATCAGGTTGGTTGTTAGTCTAGAAAACATGAACAATTGGTACACATGTCAGATGGATGTGAAATGTGCATTCTTGAATGACCCTTTAGGTGAAGAAATTTATGATGCACAACCAGTTGGGTTTGTGAAACAAGGAGGAGAAAGAAAGGTGTATGGGCTGCATAAAACTATGTATGGACTTAAGCAAGCTTCAAGAGCTTGGAATAAGAAGATCGACAACTTTCTGAGGGATAAGAAATTTGTGAAGTAATAATGAATTGCTTATACTATGTTTTTATATCGATAACCCGTTGATAACAAAAAGCTGCAAGAAGGAGATCAAAGACTTCAAACATGACCTATGTCAGGAGTTTGAAATGTCAGACTTGGGAAATCTCTCATATTTCATTGGTATCGAATTTTACTAAAGTAGTAGAGGTTTGATGATGCACCAAAGAAGATATGTAGGCAAAGTACTAAAGAGATTTGAGATGCAAGATTGCAACCAAACTTCGACTCCAGTTGAGACCAGATTGCAACTGTTGAAGGATTCAGATGAAGATGATGTCGATCCAACCCAATATAGAAGACTTATTGGGTCATTTTGATACCTTTGTCACACAAGGCCTGACTTAGCATACAGTGTGGGTATGGTAAGTAGATTCATGCAAAAGCCAAAAGTATCACACCTAGCAGCGACGAAGAGGATACTAAGGTATCTAAAATGAACTTTCGAGTATACCATTTTATTTCCTGTAGCTGATGAAGGAAAAGAATGCAAGATAGTGGGATACACTGACTCAAGTTGGTGTAGTCATGCTAAGGATAGAAAATCCACAGTTGGCTATGTGTTTATGTTAGGTGGTGCACCAGTTGCTTGGAGTTCGAGAAAGAAGCCAATAATGGAATTGTCGTCAAGCAAAGCAGAATACATAGATGTTTTTCTTTGTGCACGTCAAGAAACATGGATGGTGAACCTGGTCGAAGAGATTACAGGGAAGAGTCATGGAGCAATTACCATGAAGATCGACATCATTTCAGCTATCAACTTGACAAAGAATCCAATAGCACATGATCGAAGCAATTACATCGAAATGCGATTCCATTATCTTTGTGAGCAGGTAGCAGAAAGGAAGATGATTTTGGAACACTGTAGAACTGAGAATCAGATTGCAGTTATCATGACGAATGGAATGCATGTCGAAATGTTCAGAAGATTAAGAGCTATGATGAATATAGATAGTTTAGACATAATGAATTAGGTGGTGTATTTAGACTGTAATTCGTTGTTTCAAAATATCTATGTGTCGAGTTGTATTAGTGTGTCGAAGTGTCGAAGCAGGTTGCTTCACACAGGATTTCGACTTAGGCCTATTTTAATAATGTTAGCTATTTTGAGCTTTTATAGTTTTGGGCATTGACTTGGGGTGCAAGCTAACCTAAATCTATAAATAGGGAACAACCCTTATTTTAAAAACACAACTTATACTATTGTATTCACATAATTTGTAGTTGCAAGTGAATAAGAGAGTTTCCACAGTTTGTGGGTAGAGAGAAACTCTGTAGAATATTCATCTTCTTCTCCAACGTTATTTTTCTTTCTTTTTCAACCTTTTCTTTTCATTGTCATTGTGTGATTGATAACAATCTTGAGATCAAGATTGAGTGAGATTTTTCATAGGTTGTGGTTGAATTCCAACACATGAGCCTTCATATAATTTGTAATATTCACTACCTTTGCAAAGAAATTAATAATAGATCTCGACCATTCATTTACAACATCTCATATTGGCACGTTAAGGCTCACATTGTCACTTTCTTGAACTTGTCATCCTATTATATTTTTTCTTGGAAATGTTTCCCACACCTTTAATTGATTCTTCTTTAATGATCATTTCAAAGAAGTTAGGATCCACGCATTGACAAGTATTAAACATGGCAATTCTAGTTTTCTTCGTCAACTCATGATGGATAATTTTTTGCGCATCTGTTGCATTTTTAGCTAATGGAGAAATACCATATCTCAATTTCAAACAAATTTTAAATATGAAAAATATCCTTCACTTGGACACACAAATAATCATAATTCTCTTATTAAAATGTTGGAAGGTTTGTAAGGAATTGACCATTCAGTAATTTGATTTGTGTTGCCCATGAATATTGTTTTCTAGATAAGAGAATAAACTAGAGTGTGCCACATCAGTTTGTTGAATCGATGACACACAAATTGATCTAATGAGATGTTAAAATAAATTAATAGAGCGAATTTATCAATACCTGAGAGAAATAATAAAAGATCAATCATAAGAAAGAATGCTATAGAATCAAGGTAAATCAATAATTACAAAATTAGATAAATAGTTACTCATAGCCTAAGAAAATTGATCAACTTACTAACCATCCTAACTACCTCAAATAACAATGTGAACTAATTCTAACAAATAAAATAATTACTTATTACACAAGCTACCATGAAACCCACGTACCTACCACAAAAAATGCATGTCACATTTATTATATTGTATATCAGATCATTTATTTGTGTACCATAAAATAAATTTTTAATCCTTAGTATATTTAAAAAAATTCAAGGATTAAGATTCATGATGAGTAACTTGTATAATGGATTTACTTTAATATTTTTGGCATTTGCAAAAAGAGTCTCTAACAATAATTTCCATTTATGCAATTAGTATTGGTAATATATTATTACATATAAAAATGTATATACCTCTAGAATTTCCTTTCATGGTTGGATGCATGAGCACAATAACATGATCCCCACAATAATATATTGATTCACAACATTGACATTTGTTTATAGAAATTATGATAGAGTTTTGATGATTCAAATGGATCCTACCACAATGGACTCACGATTGCATGATTTTGAATCTTTTTTGCATGTCTTGATACTCTACAAACACAATAAAGTATTACAACTCTAGGATCCATTAAATTTATTGTGAGAAAATAAATTAATTTAACCTATTTCTATAAATGTAATGGTCAATATAGTTCATTGGAGATGATCTAAATCCTTATATAAGAAATTAATTATGTTTGTATTTTAAGCGGAAGATGAAATACAATCCTAAATACTATCATATAAGTATCAATAACTATGTTATTAACAACTTATTGGTTGAACATATAATAAAAATTGAAAATATCATGTGCTTCAAACAATGATAATTTGACCGACATTGCTAACATTTAGATTAATTTGTTTATAGAAAAGACGATGAATTATATAAGATATCAACAATTAAAAATAGTTAAAAATTTGACAACAATTCACACTACTCCTTAACAATAAACAATTAAAAATAATTTAAAACTTTGACAACAATTCACACTCCTCCTTAACAATAAAAGTTTCCAATACTTTTTTTATCTTAAGAGTAACTAAGACCTCATCAATACAAGTTTGGTAAAAATACATAAAATAAATATAAACGTCTCATAATTTAATTACTACTTTTTTTTCTTCTAAAATGTCTGTTGATCGAAAAAATAAGATTAATATTTCACTCGTAAGATAAGAAACCTGTGCTTCTATTTTTGAGGAATGACACTTTTCGTTATTGATATTTTAATTGTTTGCGAAATGCTACCCGACTGTTTTTTTAATCTCAACACTCAGTTTTGGATATAGAGTAGTGATTCTTGAGATATCTAAATAAATTTTTTAACTAATATTTAATTTAGATTTTTTCGAATGATTTTCATTAACCATTTTAGTTCAATAATAAAGTGAAACTAAAACTTAAATGAATGATGATCAAAAGATTACAATAACATCTTAGTGTTTTTACTTGAAGGCAAGAACAAAGACTAGTTATAAACCCAAAACTATCTTAGAGCGCAAGCAGCAAAGCACCGCACGTATATATAAACCCCAATTAAAGTTTCATTTCTCTCGACTCCCACAGCGCAGATAGAAGAGTTTCACTTTGTTGCTGAACGAGAAAAAGAATAACGAAATCGAAAACAAAAAATGGCTGAATCATCATCTTCATCTTCAACAGCACCGGCACTGAGAGCGAAGTCCGATACAGAGATTGAAGAAATGCTGGATCGGATGCTAACTCGTTTAGCTCTCTGCGACGATTCCAACCTCGAACCCTTACTCTCTAAGCTTCTCCCTCTCACCATCTCTTCCCTCTCTTCTCAAGCCATCGCAGTTCGCAACAAGGTTTTCCGCTGAATTTCAATTCCTCTATCGCTTTTCCTTCAACCGAAAATGTTCATTATGCAATTGTTATCAAGTTATCGAATAATTTAGTATCTATTTCGCTTTTCACGTTGCAATTGCTGAATGAAATGAATAGAAACTATACTTGATAGAAAATTAGGTTTACGAGACATTTGATTGTAACAAATTGTTTAAGTGTCTGTTTATCGGTTTGCACGGTTTATTTCGTTCTCTTTAGCTGCTATGAAGAAGTGGTTTGGTAAGAGTTTAATGGTTTAGGAAATTGTGTGTTTATGACAGGTTCTTGAGATTTTGAGTCATGTTAACAAGAGAGTGAAGCTTCAGTCTGATATTGGTTTGCCTTTGACTGAGTTGTGGAAATTGTATTCGGAACCTGGTGCAGCTCCGATGATAAGGAATTTTTGCATTGTCTATATAGAGATGGCTTTTCAACGCGTTGATGCAAAGGTTTTTCAATCATTATTATTTCTTAGTGTCTGTTTGTTACTTTGTTATTAGTGTTACTGTTATGTGGTTATAATGTGAATATTGGAACTGATAATTTAAGCACTTGGTTAAAAATTGATAGTATGGCTGGGCTCTTTTGAAGCTTATTTTCTTTTTTTAATAAACTAAGCATGTACACACACATTCACTTTCCCTTATTGAATGCTTATTATGGAGCTTGTGGAGACAATCTAATGATCATGCATTTTGATTAGGTAAAGGAAGGTTTGGCACCTGAACTCTTGATGAACATCTCAAAACTTCCTGTTCAACACCAGGAAATTATCCTTAGAATCATTGTTAAGGTATCAACCTTTCCGAATATTTCTGTTATATAGCTAAATGTTGTACACATGACTTCGTTAGATACTGAATACTTCTGATTATTGAGTTTTTGCAAGTGGGACTATGAGGACAACGTCTGGTATTGACTTTGGTCATTTATTCCTTTTTTGGTCAATGATTTTATTTATCTATATTATATTTGGTAATAAATAAAGCAGGGCTTACATACCCTTCTCTTTCATGCTTAACAGATTGTTGACAGCTGTTAACAGCTGTCACTAACAACAGCGGCTTATCGTAAGTTACAATACAATAATCAGGGGTTCATAAAAGCATAACCATATACGCAACAGAAACCTTCATATACTTATGAGTAGCCGTTATGAATCCACATACAAGAATTGAAGATTTGTATGATAAATAGGAAGAAAAAGAATCAATCTATCATTGGTCAAAGAAGTATGAGCTGGAAAAGGAGACGGTTCTCCTTCCAAGTGTATCCCCAGTGTATCCCCTTTGTACTACAAAGCAAATTATCAGTTCCCAAATGTTAAATACAATAAATCTTCCTTTAACCTATTTAAGCTAATCCCCTGCTCTTACTACAACCTCCTAAGTGTTTCTATAACTACTTGTAACAAACTGTACAACTTCTAGGGTCCTATCAAAACTAAAGTAAATGTCGGCACAAGCAAAAGTGTTCACTTACAATATGTTTTTCTATTTTGTTATCTCCAAATTCACCCTCGCCTGAGAAGCTGGGAGAACTTGAGTATTGACTTTAGCTGTAATAAATTCTGGCTGGTTTGTGAGAAAAGGAGGAAAGTTTCAAGAAAGGACTCAAAATATCCATCTGCACCAGAATGCTGCTTGTCATAATTATTCTGTCCTAAACCCAGTTTATAGTCTTATTTTCCCTGATACATGTTTGTGAGAATCGTGCTTAGTTATTGATCTTTGGGTTATGAGCTATGTTATTACTACTACTTCTAATGAACAGCTTCCTAATTTTAGGTAATTGGTGAATGCCACTCTGGTCAAATTGCTGATGAAGTTGCTGCAAAGTTTAAAGAAGTGAACAATTCTCAAGATAGGGAGCTGTTTATTGAGTTTTGTCTTCATACAATGTTGTACCAGAGGGTCTCTCAAAGGTCTGGAATTGGATTTTACTAAAGGGAGTTTGTGATATTTCAGTTTGTTTTGTCTCGAATTAGTTTGATTAATTCCCATTTAATCAAGTGATAGTTTCTGTTTCGTTGCAGTGGTGGATTCCCGCCTGGTCTTTCTGTTACTCAAGTCAATCGTGTTACAGGGAAACAACAGTTGCAAAGTAATGAACTTCTATTAAGAAAGGTAATCATGTACTAGTTATACCATTATCTTACCATCTAAAGTTCAGATAGTGTACGTTGTTGATGTTATTACCATTGTTCTGAGAACTGGTAACTTCTTCCACTCCTATCTGTCTCCCTTCACATTTGTTCTCGTATGAGAAAGAACACTGTCTATTTGAGTTTCTTGTCTCTGTAGGGTATTCTGTTCATTTTGTTATATCTTTCTGAACTATGAATTCAAGAGTATATAATTCAGGACTTGATTCATTATAGGATATCATGGTTGTTTTTGATTCATGTAGCCGAACATCTAGTGGAAAAGGACTATGCTGATTGTTGTTGACTTCTAAATTTTCATTTGAACAAACATGCAAACCTGTCAGTATATCTACTTTTGGATGCTTATAAGTTATAAGCACGCCCAATTGTGCCTTTAGGATGAAAGCTAATATTAGCTGTCTTATTTCGTTCTTTTGTTAGTGCAGTTGGGTATTTTGAATGTCATTCAAGCCATGGAGCTTGACCCCGAGCTTGTTTATCCTTTATATATCGCTGCTTCTGTAGATTGGTATGTTGTAGATCTCATTTTACTGAAATAATTTTTATTCTTTCTTACTAATTTATCTTTCTGAGTTATATCTTTGTGGTGTTTTATTTGTGAATGATCACATTTGTTGTTTGATCAATTTACTCAAGTGAAGAGCCTGTGGTCAAGAGAGGTGAGGAGCTTTTAAAGAAGAAGGCCAGTGGTGCTAATTTAGATGATTTAAATCTGCTCAAGAGACTGTTTTTGCTATTTAACGGTAAGCTCTTACAATGTTTGTTGAGATAGGACATATGTTGTCTATTATAGAGTTACAGTATTTTCAGTTTTTCCCTTCAATTTGTTCATGCTTATATGTAATATGTGTGAAAGTTTCATATAAATTGTAAATGCGGGCTTTCACTATTCTTACATAAATTAACTCTTAATATCCACGTGCTTCAGAGTCTGTTTGGTTTAAATTAGGTTGTTCCTAACTACACTTTTTTTTTTTTTCATATGAAAGTGGGTATAAGGTAACTGCTTTTGTTCATGGTTATAAATTTCAAAATAATCAAGAGAAAGCACTCAACCACAGTTTGCTCCTGATATATATTTGTTCAGTCCACAAGTTTAAAATCAAGAGAATGATTTAAGCATTGTGATTTTTTTATATTAGCTATTTTCTTCCAAGTCAAAACCTATTGTGTATCACCGTGTGTGTGTTTATTCTATTTGCCTTAAAAAACATACCTTTGATAGCCTAATTAGCCACAGTTCACATGTATTGATTTTTTTATTGCCTTTTTGATTGACATTTTCTTTCTCTTGCTTGGAGAGCTCTTACTATATCTTGGAAGTGTTTTCAGTTTTATGTTCTTTAGTGATTGACCTTGACAGTGAATACAGGTACTGTTGGAGCTGAAAGTGTTGACTCAGAGTCAAGAGTGAGTCCAGGGAGTTATGCTCTAAAGGCAAAGTTGATGTCTATATTCTGCCGGTCTATTGCAGCAGCAAACAGTTTCCCATCCACCTTGCAGTGCATTTTTGGTTGCGTTTATGGTATGAAAATGTTTATTTATTAATCATGACCTTTAATGTGCTAATATTTTTGCTTTTGTTAAAATTTTTTGGACTATTTAATTGCAAAGTTAATTGCTCATAATTTTATATTCATTCATCACACGTGCAATATAATAAAACAACTTGTGCACCTAGAACAAATTACCGCCTTCATCTATTGTGTATAGACTAGAGTTCATTATCCAAACTTCAAGAGACAAATATGTATGGCTTAAAGATTGGGACATCTGTCCAAACTTTATTGTTTTGTCCATTCTAGTATTTTCTTCTGTTTTATCTAAACTATGACATATTCTTGAATTTTATAGGTAATGGTACCACATCAAGGTTGAAGCAATTGGGAATGGAATTTACTGTTTGGGTATTTAAGCATGTGAGTATGATATTACTTGGCCTTTGGTTTTTGTCATAAGTTTCACTTGTTGATACAAATTCTCTTTTTTGCTAACATATTGAATAGAAATGGTTCAGATGAAAGATACTGAATGAATTTTTCAATACAAATTCTGGTTTGAACTTTGAAATGAATTGTAGTATGTTTTTATTTCTTTATTTAGATTAGCATTTTGGTATGCAGTAAAGGAAACAGAGAAAGCTAACTGAAAGTTTAACCAATAGATGTCCCAATGTTATAAAACTTAGTTCAATTGACATGGTTGGATTACTGGATCACTTGAATCCGTGGTGGAAGTCGAAATGGTATCTGATATACATCACATTTGCAAATTTTATACTTACCAAGCCTCGAGGTTTTTAAACAAATCACAAAATATTATCAATATAAATCAATGTGTTTAAAATTATAGTTATTGAATAATAACACATATTTTGAAATTTTAACTGACATAAAATAATAAATTAGTATGCTGATAAATTAATGGTTAGAAAGCAGATGGTGGGTGTGAGTGCAATCTGCAAGATTTATAGATGAGGGGTTGACAAAATGAGGCTATAATGCAAAAATTTGAGTCAAAATCGAAGTCAATGGAAGGAAGGGTGGGTGTGCCTTAAGATCCACCAGTGGCAACAACTGTGAAAATCTGGGGGGATTATTGGTAGGCACCATTAGTAAAAAGCTGTATATATGTGAAGTTGTAATGAGAGAACTACTTGATAATGTAACCATCAGACGCACTATAAATTGGCGGGATTTGTGAGTTGGTTGGAAACTGAATGGAAGTTTGTTGAGGAAAGATACGGGTGCTATCAAATTCACCATAGAGTTGTATGCTTTTGGTGGGTTATTTATATCATAGGATTTTAAAAAAAATAAGAAGTTCTGGAGCACTCTTTTTACATCTGTGTCTGCAGAGTATTTTTTATTTATTTTTATATTCTTCCTAATACCAGTTGAATCTATCAACTAGAAGATGGTGATGAATAGAGTTCCTGGGTTTGTAAGAGAAGATGCTACTGGGTGGATCGGTAAGATAGGAAGTATTTTAGGTTGAAGGGTGTATGGGAAAAAAATGGAAGCTGTTCTGGAAGCTATGGAAGGCAATGCCCTCTTGTGGATGCAGTTTTGGGAATTTTGCACATCGAATCCCATTTGTAATGAGTTTAAGGAAGCTGTGATTAAAAGATTTCAGCTAGCATTGGCTCTAAATTCATAAGGTTCTATTAGGTTTGAGGCGAGAGGATTTAGTGCATTGTTGCTTCATACGTGTCATTTGTTGAAAATATTTTCATGAGAGCATTACATCAAAAAAGAAAAGTCTTTGTTCTAATTGAATTGAATTATCTTTATTTATGGATGTTACCTCGGTGTGATGAGTTCAGTTAAACATGAATCTCAACATACCTAGTGAGATGCATTGCAAATGAGTTCACACCCTTTTGTCCCTTATACTGTTATTATACACATACTTTTGTCCCATACTGAAGCATTGTTCCTTCATCATCTCTAATATTTGTAAATATAAATGCAGGCAAAAATTGAGCAGCTTAAGTTAATGGGTCCTGTTATTTTGAGTGGAATTATGAAGTCTCTTGACAGTTATTCTATTTCAGAAGCAGGTTTGCTTAAAGGATTAAGTTGTATTGTATTTGAAGGATATTATTTATTTTATTTCATATTCAATTTTTAAGTATTAACTCAGATGCCAGTGCTCGGGAAGTCAAAACTTATGCTTTTCAAGCAATTGGACTGCTCGCGCAACGCATGCCCCACCTCTTCAGGTGCCAGCCTCTTTATTTCTTGTGGTTATAGACTTATACTCCCTCCGTCCCAAAATACGTGTCTTTTTAGCCTAAGAAATTTGTCCAAAAATAAGTGTCTATTTACTTTTTCAACGCAACATTAATTAATTTTTTTACCAACTTTATCCCTAATGAATATTGTCTACACTACTTTCAAGTTATCAAATCATACCATTCATTAATGACAATGTATAATAGCCAATAATAATTAAGGGTAGTTTTGTAACATTGTTACATTTATTCATTCAATAATTACTTTTTTTAACCTATGTGTAACAACCTTATTTTGAGACGGAGGGAGTAGTTTATTTCCCTTCGGTAAATTTGTTTTTTTTGGAATTTATTTGCATTGGCGGAACCAAAATAGGTTTAGATTGCAAAATGTTGTAGCACATTATGATGTCGTTTAATTCATGTAGTCAACTTTGGCTTCACATAGTGGATAATGGTTGTTGTTGCAGGCAATTGATTTAGTTCTTATTTAAGTTGTAGTAAGTGGTTTCTAATGGAGCTATTATCTGTTCTTTCAGCAAAAAGATTGACATGGCTGCTCGACTTTTTAATGCATTGAAAGTTGAATCCCAGTCTCTCCGATTTGTTGTTCAAGAAGCAACAATATCTCTTGCTGCGGCATACAAAGTAAATTAAATGCCTCATGTGAATCTATTTTTTATGAAAGTTATTTGTACTGTAATATTTTCTTTTGAAGTTTTAGTCGCTACTCTATGTGATGTGAAAGTAGTTGTAGAGCTATGATGATCAGATGAACTTCTTTTGTTTTTGGTATCATTTAGTTTTAGTTTTAATGGGATGGAAATCACCTGTTCTCTTCTTTCTACGCTTATTAAACACTGTTGATGTTTACCTTAATTGCATATATGATATGTCACATGTGAATTTATAGTATGTAGAGCTATGATGATCCAACGAACTTCTTTTGTTTTAGGTATCATTTAATTTTAGTTTTTGTTATAATTAAGTAAACTTGTAGATATTCTAGATTGTTAGTATTCCTAGAATATACAACTTCCTAGGTTAGTGCTTCTTCATTAGCATTCAATGTATTTATTGTAATACCATTATAAATGCTAATAGTGTGATCTGAGTATCGACATACAAATTAGAGAATTTTAGTTTTAATGGGATGGAAATCACCTGTTCCCTTCTTTCTATCCCTATTAAGAAATTTACACCTCAGCAAAAGACATTCCCTCTCTTATTTTGTTTTTTTTGGGTGAGGTGTTTTGTTTTTATTGGAGATGTTAGAATATAAGTACCAAAGAATGTCTAGATATTATGTTACTGTATCTTGAATTATCTCATAGGATTAGATTCTGATCTTAGAATCTATTGGATCATCTAAAATTAATTTCCATATTGCTCAGTTGTTGTCATGATTTTTTTCATGATTTTCCTATTTATCTAGGATAGGAATAGGTGTCCTGTAGCCCCAATAAATAAGGGGGTTATTACCTAGTCTTCTGTATCAAGTGAGTATATCTTAGGTTTTGGGTTGAGACTAATTGATCCTTGCAAAACCGATTTGTAAAGGCGAGAGATGTCTTCCACTTATAGACACTTTTTTGGGTTGTATCACATATAATGCGAGACTCTGTACAGTAAAAATGTCATTTTTTAGGATCCTTTTATTTTATGATTATATTGTCTTTGACTAATTTCATATCATAAAGTGAAATCATCTCAACATTTAAAATATTGAGTTTTAGACAAGATTTCCTTTTGGACTTCGTTTCAATTTTCAAAATTTTTATTATGCTCTTACTTCTGAGCTTTTGGTTGATTTGAGACTTTACTCTCCACTTACATTTTTTTATTGACTTATCTTGTGTAGGTAGCCCCATTAGCCGTGTTACAAGATTTGGAGGTGCTTCTGCTTAAAAATTCTCAAGTGGTATGATACTATTTTTCTCCCTATGGGACTGTTTACCTATATATTACTCCGTTTCTTCTTTATTATGATGGACAAAACAATATCACCTTAAAACTTGAGCATTTCACGCTATTTTATATAAAACTATTTGAAAAAAAGTTTCAACACAGCACTTGCCCGTCTTACATTTGACTTATCATGGACTTAAAAGTATTACATGTGACAACTAAATTTCATGCGCACCCTGATTTATTATGAAGAGAGAATTTTAGGAATAAATAAATTGGTGAAATTAGGAATAATTAATACAGGGGTATTCATGGAATATATTTAAATATAGAGCAGTATTAAAATGAGATTAACTATTCCTTGGCCTTGATGAATTCTAGTTTTTTTGTTTATTATAAAGACAAGAGGGAGTATTATATATGCAGTGTGTTACTATAAGAAAATAATTGCACGTTTAGTTTTACATTGCTCAGCATTAATTGCAACTAGAATAGGTTTATTGGAGAAGCCACTTTGTCTCGAGTTATTATGATATTTAATGCTGTCTTTGGCTGGCTGGAGTATAATTTTCAGATTTTTCAATTGAAGCCCCTGTGCTGAGATATGCTTTGGGATAAGATTGATTCAATGACTTTTTTTTGGCATGCACTTCACATGGTTTCTTTCACTTTCAGGGCTTATTTGATTAAAACATGCAGCAAAATGATAAAATATTTGTTATTATTAGTACCATTGTTGTTATTGTTATTTTAATTTCAAGCATGGCTTTGTCACTTTTTGTTCAACCAAGGAAGATGCCTTTTTATCCTCCTTCTATCCAAATAAACTTTGAAAGGAGTTCTTACAGGAACTTGTTTTGTTGTGCTGACAGGAGGAAAGTGAAGTACGATTTTGTGCCGTAAGATGGGCAACATCTTTGTTTGATTTTCAACATTGTCCCAGTCGTTTTATTTGTATGCTAGGATCAGCAGATGCTAAGTTAGATATCAGGTATAACAAATTCCTTCTGCCATGTGCTCACACACTGTGATGAGTTAAAGCACATTTGAAGGGGTTTTGCTTCAAGGGATTGGGTTGCTTTGCTTCAGTGATATTTTTCTTTGTTGTTTATGTTTTCCTTTTACTTTAAGTGAGCTCACTGTCATCCCAACTCTTTAATTATCTTCCCTCTGTTTGATTGAATTTCTTCTTTAAACAAAAAAAACCAAGTCTGTTATTGTTGTATAATGTATTTTCTTCATTGAAAAGCTGTAAGATGATTACCTGCATGTCTTTTCCAAAGTAGGTGCATAATGAGAGAATGAACCCTTTAGACATTGTTTCTTCATTCAATCTGTAGTCAAACTAATGTTTGCCTTGCTTTCATTGTACAAATCACAGTTCTAATAATTATAAAGCACGGACACAAAACTATAATAACCATTTTTGTTCAAGTTTTAAAATACTGCTTCCTCTAGTAGTATTGCTATTACTGATCACAACTCTTAAAACTTAAGCAGAGAAAAGAACATGCTGATGTGTTAAATTTTAACAAAAATCTAAATTGTTTTTACATTTTTTTAAGTAAAAGAGTGATTCTTCACCTTGTAATGCATTTTTTGGCGATGGTTTTGGAACTTCATTCATTGGATAACATTTGATAACTTTGAGTTTTGCTTGTATCATTATTAGGTTTCTGGGGCGATTTAATTATGAAGTTTCTTGTGATCCAGAGTCCGAAATTCATTTAACTGATTATGTAGCTGTTTTCCTTGTTTGAAACAGGGAGATGGCACTCGAAGGCCTCTGCTTGCTTAAAAATGGAAATCAAATTGATGATTTTAAGTACCCCAAACTTGGTCTGATGCTTGATTACATTATCCGGCAACAGCCAAAGTTATTAGAGTCCACTAATATTAGAGACCAGAACCTGCATTTTCCTTCAAACACATATGTTGCTATGATCAAATTTTTAATGAAGTGCTTTGAGTCAGAATTGGAAAAGAACAAGACCTTAGAAGGCTCGCCTGAATTTATATCATCAGTGAAGACATTTTGTTTGCTCCTGGAACACTCTATGTCATTTGAAGGCTCTGTTGAGTTGCATGTCACTTCTTCCAAAGCACTGCTTATAATTGGATCGCATATGCCAGAGGTCTGATGTTACTGTTTCTTGATTGTTTTCTTTGTTGTATTCTTTCTAACACAGTTTTTTTTATAGGTGGTAGCATCGCATTATGCTCTCAAAGTTTCATGGCTTAAGCAACTACTACTGAATCATGTAGATTGGGACACTCGGGAATCCATTGCTTGTTTACTTGGAATTGTGTCTTCTGCTCTTCCTTTGCCTGCAACATCTGATGTTATTTCGGAATTGACTTCAATTTTCAGCCAAACACATAAGCCGAGGTTTGTGAACTGGTGCTGTAACTTTTAGTCCAGTTTCTGAGAATTATCTTCTTTTGAACCTATTTTGTTTATGCTCATGTTGAATTGATTTATTGATAGATTTGAGACTCAGCACGGTGCACTTTGTGCAATAGGATATATTACTGCAGATTATTTGTCTAGAGCACTTGTAAGTTTCGTTTTACTTTTACTGCATATTTTTTTAATTAATAGTTGAATTAAATACACACACATATATATATATATATATATATATATATATATATATATATATATATATATATATATATATATATATATATATATATATAAAAGCTTAGCCTTGGATCAATTGGCGCTAGTTTAAGCTTTTATTTATTTACTTGTGTATTACTCCCCCTGTCTCATAAAATGGTTTCATTTGCACTTTTTCTCTGTCTCAAAATAATTGTTCATTTACAATATTAATTGAGCATTTATTGTTATTTTTACACTATTATACTCTATTTATTAACTTTCACTTTATTCAACTACTCTATTATTTATATTTAATAAGGATATTCTAGTAGATGATATTAATTTTATCATTAAAATCAACACATCTAATTATTTTCTTAATCTTGAAACTTCCGCCTTAATTGCGGTCTGCACCTAGTTGCTTTAATTGCGGCACTTTGGCTTACCTTCATTGCGGCCCTTAACACCTTCATTGTGTTAGCTTTGAAGGGGTAAGATTTAGTCACACTTTTCTTAGAGATATGACATGTGTTGTGTTTATAAGTGTGGGCAATCCTCACTTTACAAGCCGGTTTTGTAGGAATGAGTTAGGTCCATCCCAAGTTCTGAGACGATATCAGAGCCTATCCTAGATCACTTGTTGGGCTTCCCGCATTGTGCACGCTTCGGGATCATTGAGGCCCAAGCGTGAAGGGCATGTTGCCTTAATTGCGGTCCACACTTAGTCGCCTTAATTACGGCACTTTGATTAGCTTTGAAGGACTGGATTTAGTCCCATATTGCTTAGAGATATGATCCGTGTTGTGTTTATAAATGGGGCGATCCTCACCCTACAAGTCAGTTTTGTAGAGATGAGTTAGGTCCACCTAAAATTCTGAGACTTAAGAACCGCGCATTGTTCAAATATGACACTTTTTATGAGATGAAGGGAGTATTTGTTTACTTAATTTACATATTAATTTATTTATGTTTTCAATACCTTTGCTCAAGTTGTTAGTTGTATCAATGACTTATGATTCATGTAGTTGCACCTTTGACCTTGAACAACAAATGCCTTATGAAAAAGTGTATCTTTTTGTTGGAAATAGAAAAAATACATTGTATGTTTTCCACTAAAATGAGCATTTAAGTCTTAGGTTCATGTATATTTAGATTCATGCATTTAGGAAGTTGAACTATTATTTATTTCTTCTTGTAAACATAATATGTAATAATTATATAGTATGTATAAATATCATAGTTGCTGAGTGTTTTATTCACTCAAGCACATTTAGAAAATTTCTTATTTCTATTTTTCACATGGCATCAGATCTCCTAATCTAGGGGCAACACTTGCTGTCAAGTTTTTCCAATTAAATACTTTGTTCTTTCTACCCTCCGTTTGCACAATTTCGTACTTCTTCCGGTAGCTGTCTGTCCAGCCGCTGTCTCTATACTTTCCGGAAGCCGTTGGTATAGTTTTTTGCCACTGTCGATACAACTCTGCACATTTTTCAGCAGCCGTGTGAATAGTACCTGACATTGTCACTACATTTTCTGGGTTGATTTTTTTATCAAATCTTGTTTTCTTTGATATCTTATACATAAATATTTGGTGGTTGCTTCTGTTACCTTTATGACCAATATCATGGAAAGGTCATCAGGTTATTGCAGTGTGGCTTATTCTAGTAAGCTTCCACTCTCATTTGGATTCCATGTCTCAGAAACACCTCCTTGCTTATTTTGGTTATTAGATTCAGGAGTGACAAACCACATGACACCCTCTTCGAAACAGTTCTCCAGATATTCCCCTTATTCCAGTAATAAAAAAATTCCGACTGCAGATGGTACTCTTGTAAGTGTAGCTGGCATTGGAGATATCCAAAAAAATCATTCTATAAACTTAAAAAGTGTCCTCCATGTTCCAAAAATATCCATGAACTTAGTCTCCCTACAAAAACTTACGAACGATTTATCCTGTAGTGTGACTTTTCATAATGATTGTTGTGTATTTCAGGATAAGGAGTCGGAAAAGACGATTGGACGTGCTAGAGAAAGGAATGACCTTTACTATCTTGAAGAATCAGGCCAGAGTACAAAAGTCCACTTGTCCCACTCATTTATGTCAGAGTCAATACTCTCTAAAAAGGAAAAAATCTTTCTTTTTCATTGTCGATTAGGTCATCCTTCTTTTGGAGTCATTAAAGTTTTGTTTTCACCTTTATTTAATAAGGTAGATATTGAAAGTCTTCATTGTGATGTGTGCGAGGTTGCTGAACATAAGTGTCTACCTTTTCCATTAAACAACAAAAGAAGTCTTTCCCCCTTCTATCTTATTCATTCATATGTTTAGGGTCCCTTTACCAATCCAAATGTAGCAGGTGCTAGGTGGTTTGTTACTTTTATAGACGATTATACCTGAGTTACTTGGGTGTTTTTACTCCAAAACAAGTCTGACGTCAGTACTGTTTTTCCAAAGTTTTTCTACATGATTAAAAATCAATTTGGAGTAAACATCAAAAGGCTTTGGTATGATAATGAAAAATAGTACTTCGATCATGTTCTTACTTCTTTCTGTCAAAAAGAGGGAATTGTCCACGAGTCTTCTTGTGTTAAAACACCAACAAAATGGAATTGCAGAAAGAAAAAAGGGGCATCTATTAGATCAAACACGAGCACTGTTGTTTCATCAAAATGTTCCAAAATATTTATGGGGAGAGGCCGTTCTCACTAGAACATATCTTATTAATCGATTACCTTTTAGAGTATTAGGGTTCAAAAGTCCTATGAATGTTCTTTCTTCCTTCTATCCAAATTTGTCAGTAAGTAGTAATCTTAAACCTAGAATCTTAAAGTGTGTCTCATTTGTCCATGTGCATAGTTGAGACAGAAAAAAACTTGATCCTAGAGCCCTAAGATGTGTTTTTGTCGGGTATTCCTCTACTCAAAAGGGATATAAGTGTTTCCATCCTCCATGTAAAAAGTTCTTTGTGTCGCGGGATGTTACCTTTCATGAGGAGGATCAGTACTTCACACAACCTTATCTTTAGGGGGAGAATTTTGAGGAAGATAAACTTGAAAGTCTCGATCTTTCTAGTCTTTAGTCAAATACACTCAATCTGTCTAGTATTAAGTCAAATGCATTTGGCCATCTTGATCATGACTCAAATACACTCGATCTCTCATCCTGGTCATGACTCAAACACACTCAATCTCTCTGGTCTCGAGTCAAATCCACCTAATTCTTCCAGTTTCGAGTCAAATAGGTCCAATCTTTCTGGTCTTGAGTTAAACACACTTGTACCAGACCCATCTGAGGCTGAAGAAGTAAGAGTTGAGTCAAATCAATCAACTACACCAATAGCTGAACTTGGACCTGAAGTGGATGTAAGATATGGAAAGAATTTGGTTTACATGAAAAAGTCAAAGACCATTCCTAAATCGACACAAGTTCAAGAGTCTGACTCGTCTCCTTCAAATGAGATAATTAATTCTTGTAAATTACAAGATAAAATTATGACCCAAACTACAAATGATGACCTAGAACTTCCGATTGCTATTAGAAAAGATACCAGAAAATGCACCAAACAACCTTTATATCCCCTTTCAAACTATCTTTCTTTTCAAAAATTCTCACCTATCCATAGAGCCTTCCTTACAAACCTAAACGCTACTTCCATACCCACTAATGTTTCTGAGGCATTGTCTGATGAAAAATGGAAGCAAGCCATGAATATCGAGATGGACGCATTGAAGAGGAATGAAACTTGGGAGTTAGCGACTTTACCAGAAGGATAAATGTTAGTTAGATGCAAATGGGTGTACACCTTAAAACATAAGGCTGATGGATCAATCGAAAGATATAAAGGCAGGTTGGTTGCCAAAGGGTTTACACAAACCTATGAAATTGACTTTTCAGAGACATTTGCTCCGGTTGTGAAGATGAATACAGTGAGAGTAATTTTGTCACTTGCTGTCAAATTATGGTTGGGATTTACAAAGTTTTGATGTGAAGAATGCCTTCTTACACGGGAAACTTGAAGAGGAGATTTATATGCAGGTACCACCGGGGTATGAAAAAATGTGTCTGACAATTTAGTTTGTAGGTTGAAAAAGGTGTTATATGGACTAAAACGATCACCTCGAGTATGGTTTGAAAGATTTACTATGGTTATGACATTTTTAGGGTATAAGCAAAGTCACAAAGGGATCACACGTTGTTCATTAAGCACTCACCACAAGGGGGAGTAACAGTTTTGTTAATATATGTAGATGACATTATAATGACTGGAGATGATTGGAAGGAGCAACAAATCTTAAGTCATTGTTTGGCTAATGAGTTTGAAATAAAAAGTCTTGGAAAGCTAAAGTACTTCTTGGGAATTGAGGTAGTACATTCCCGAAAAGACATTTTTATATCTCAACAAAAATACATTACAGATTTACTCAAAAAGACAGGAAAAACATCGTGTAAACCTGTGAGCGTTCCTATAGATCCAAATCTTAGATTGGGTATAGAAGATGTTGCAGTAGATAAAGAAATGTATCAACGTCTAGTTGGGAGTTTAATTTACCTGTCCCACACTAGACCTGATATTGCATATGCTGTAAGTATGGTTAGTCAGTTCATGCACCGTCCTAAAGAAATCCATTTACAAGCTGTTCATAGAATTCTGTAGTATCTTAAGGGAACTCCAGGAAGAGGAGTTTTGTTCAAAAGAAATGGAAAGACAACCCTTGAAGCCTATACTGGTGCAGATTATGCAGATTCAATTGTTGATAGAAGATCCACTGCATGGTACTGCACCTTTCTTGGGGGAAATCTTGTGACTTGGAGTAGTAAGAAGCAAAATGTAGTAGCACGTTCTACTGCTGAAGTTGAATTTCGAGCCATGACACAAGGCATTTGTGAATTACTTTGGCTCAAAATTGTTTTAGAAGATTTAAAAATCAAATGGGAAGGACCCATGAGACTCTATTGTGATAATAAATCAGCTATCAGTATAGCACATAATCCAGTTCAACATGATCGAACTAAGCATATCGAGGTTGATAGACACTTCATCAAGAAGAAGCTTGATAGTGGGCTGATTTGCACCCCATTTGTGTCCTCACAAGGGCAACTTGCGGATATTTTCTCTAATGGATTGAGTAGCTCAAATTTTGAACGAATTGTATCCAAGCTGGGAATGGAGAATACTTATTTCATCAGCTTGAGGGGGAGGGGGATGTTGGAAATAGAAAAAATACATTGTATGTTTCCCACTAAAATGAGCATTTAAGTCTTAGGTTTATGTATATTTAGATTCATGCATTTAGAAAGTTGGACTATTATTTATTTCTCCTTGTAAACATAATATGTAATTAATTATAGTGTTTATAAATATCATAGTTGCTGAGTGTTTTATTCACTCAAGCACATTTAGAAAATTTCTTATTTCTATTTTTCACACTTTTGCTAAACAAAATTATCAAATGAAACTTAAATGTCGGTTTTTGGGTATTAATAATTCTTAAATTTTGGGTTGAGTGACTTGAGTGTTACTAAACCCATACGAAACATATTGGAAGTTGAGGATTGCTCTCACTTGTAAACTTATGTTAAGGCTTTATCTCATCCAATGTGATTTCTTAACAATAATCATGTCTTTGTATTTAATATAACATATCTTTGCAAGGTGTTAGTGCTCATTACAATACTTCTGTGCAAGGTGTTAGTGCTCATTACAATACTTCTGTGCAAGGTGTTAGCAAAGTTAGTAATCTTTATAAGGTAGATTTTTTCACAACCGCCATGGCCAATTTGTGAAGTATGGCAGTACCATGGCATTTTATGGTGGCATCATAAGGCGGGTTTTTGGCTTTCCGTCTTCGATAACATTCATAGTGTCATAAAACTTGATTAATCTTTAGCCTGTTTATAAAGATGATGTAATGTAACAGTTCAGATCAGATTTGGTGTCAATTTATTCTGACTTTTCAGACTCTCAATCTCAAAAATAGTTCTCTAATATTCCACATACAACATCTTGGCAGATGCCAGAAATGTTCCTACGGAAAACACTTAGATGCCTAGTTGATGTGGTTAATTCTGAAACTTCTGCTCTTGCTGCTGTTGCAATGCAAGCATTAGGTCATATTGGACTGCGTATTTCATTACCTCCACTTGAGGATTCTAATTCAGGTAAAGTTAATTCATATATGCTGACCAAATTCTTGTTAGACCATTCATACCTGTGCTGTTGGTTGAGAAATTATAGGAATATCTGATTGATCTGCAGATGGAATTCTCATAGTTCTGTATGATAAATTGAGTAAGTTTCTCTTGAGTGATGATGTTAAAGCAATACAGAAGATCGTCATATCCATTGGGCATATATGTGTAAAGGAATCATCATCCTCTCATATAGATACGGCCTTAAATTTGATTTTCAGTCTTTGTCGATCTAAGGTAATTCAAATGCTCCATCATCTCTTTTATATGATTTGCTTGTTATGAATCAATGGCTTATATCAGAGTGAATGTTCAATTTGCTGTTTTAATTTTCTCTACATATTCAATTTTCTGCTTTTTCTTTGGAGAAGATAATGGTTTTCTTGAATTCCTTGATCTTGAATGAAAACAGCTTAAGTTTTTGTGTTTTAATTGAGTTAAAAAGTGTCTCATGTATGTAACCATAATTTCAGGCCGAGGATGTTCTGTTTGCTGCTGGGGAGGCACTTTCTTTTTTGTGGGGTAGTGTTCCTGTCAGTGCGGACACAATTCTCAGAACTAACTTCACTTCACTATCAACTGCTTCAAATTTTCTGATGGGAGATTTAAACTCTTCCGAGACAAAGCAGTTCCCTAATGGACAAAGTGAACATAGTGAAGAATACCATGCTTCTGCAAGAGATGCAATTATCAAAAAGCTTTTTGATGTGCTTTTGTATAGTAGCAGGAAAGAAGAGCGATGTGCTGGAACTGTCTGGCTAGTATCACTTACAAAGTACTGCGGAAGTCATCCTATTATTCAGAAAATGCTTCCAGAAATTCAGGTTTAGAATTCAGAAACAAAAAATTTCCCTGTTTTTCCTCTACTACGTTTTATTAACATTCCAGGGCGCTTTTATTATATTGTGTTTCAAGATCGTGTACTGAACTCAAGGAAAAATTTCCTTTAACTTAGATAGTCTGATGGTTCGGTTGTATAGTTGTCCAATAATTTTTTCCATATTTATATGCTATAAAAGGCCGGAAAAGGTAATATGAACATGGATAGGAAGATGGGCCCGACTCTTGTAGTTTTTCTGTGGCTTTATTCATACTTGAGGAATATTGTTAAAGATGTAGACACCAAACATTTCAAAATTTTATCATAGTGATTGGGATACATGTATAATGTATTATAATTCCCAAGACAAGCGCATGATCAAGGAATAATAGTCTTTGTTATCATGTATGAAAAATTGAAATTACTAAACTCATTCCTAAGGTTCAAAGTTCAAACAATTCATGATTTGGGAATCCTTTTGCTTGTGATCACAACACAATTTCAACCAATGTTTTTTCAATCAATGGTCATAAAATTTATGACTTAGTCTTTACCTTTTTCCCTAAAGGGAAGGAGTAATTTTTCAGAGGAGTCAGATCCAAGTTTGACAATTTAAATCTAAATGCAGGAGGCTTTCTCTCACCTTCTTGCTGAACAAAATGAACTCACACAAGAGTTGGCTTCTCAAGGCATGAGTATTGTGTATGACCTTGGTGATGAATCTATGAAACAAAATTTGGTGAATGCACTTGTGAATACGTTGACCGGGTCAGGCAAACGGAAAAGAGCAATCAAAGTAACTTTCTAGTATATTTTTAAATTGTTGCTTTAGTTGGATGAGGCTATTTTTCTTTCTCTTTAATTTTCCTTTCCTTTTTTAAACTTGTTGTATTTCTGAAAATAAATTGTGAAGCTTGTTGAAGATTCTGAAGTATTTCAAGATGGATCTCTTGGTGAAACTGCTAGTGGAGGGAAACTGAACACTTACAAGGAGTTATGTAGCTTAGCAAATGAGATGGGACAGCCCGACTTAATTTATAAGTTTATGGATTTAGCAAATCATCAAGCTTCTTTGAATTCGAAGAGAGCAGCTGCTTTTGGCTTCTCAAAAATAGCAAAGCAAGCCGGGGATGCTCTTAAGCCACATTTACGATCTTTGATTCCAAGGCTTGTACGCTACCAGTATGATCCTGATAAAAACGTACAGGTAAGTTTGACCAAAATGATAAGAACTTACAATATTATTGATGCTCCTTCCATCTTATATTGAGTGTCATGCTTGGAATATTTTCTCATCTCATATTTGTTATTTTAGATTGCAAATGAAACATTAATTACTTTTTTCTAGTAAAATACCCTTATTTTACATCTCAACTCAAATAATTACTCTTATAAGTTATAATATCAAAGATCTTAGTGTATTTCCACTGATCAGTTTCTAATCTTAGTATCTTAGGTTATTTCTTATGGTTAGTTTTTATATTACTTATTATTCTTATGCTCTGTTATTCTCATTTCCCTATTTATCTAGGATTAAGTCTACGTACTCCTATAAATAAGAATTAGCTTTTAGTCTTTTGTATCAATTTTTTTTATTGTTAAGAGCCAAACATCTGATGAGAAGTGGCCTAAACATATGTTCAGTGTTGTCGATGACAGATGGTGGTCCATGACGGAGAGCCAAAATCCCGCCATACCAGCCACTTTGCGGTGCCGTTATAGCGGAAAAACCCGCAATATCGGCCGGTATTTACCATAGAGCCGACCCAAAAACCGCTATGTATATCCGCCATATCGGCCATGGCGCCTCTATTTGATAACACTGCATATGTTCTAGTAGGGGCAATCCTCACCTTACAATCCAGTTTTGTAAGGATGAGTGAAGCCCATTAGTGTTGAGCACGAGGAGTTGTTGGGTTAAGAGTCCCACATCGAATGAGATATGCCCTGAACATATGTTTATAAGTAGGAACAATCTTAACATTACAAGTTGGTTTTGTATGGTTGAGTTGGACTCAACCCACATTCGAAGAATTATTAATAAATATTCAAAGTTCTCTCTCTCAAATAAATCATTTGTAGTTTGTAATTTTCTCAACTTTTGCTATGAACGATTCCTATTCCGTTGCATGACGACATTATGCATGATACTCTATGGATGCATGAATTCTAATATTCACGAACCAAATTTCATTTGCTTAAATTTTTTATTTGGCTCTTTAGGATGCAATGGTACACATATGGAAGTCACTAGTGGCTGACTCGAAGAAAACCATTGATGAAAACTTAGATCTCATTATTGAAGATTTACTAGTTCAATGTGGATCCAGGCTTTGGCGATCACGTGAGGCATCATGTCTTGCCCTTGCAGATATTATTCAAGGACGGAAGTTTTATGAGGTTATTGAGATTTCTGTTTATTTTAATTATGAATTTCAAGCTCAGAGTAATAGCAATGAAATCCTTAAAATCATAGCAATCACATGTTACCGCAAAATCCTCGGCTTTTTCAGTAAAATAGTTCAACAGTGTTGTGCTATTACTGTTGCTTATTGATATTTGTCAAAGGAGAGTAGTGTCAGGGTACTTGGTCATGTGTTTCTTCCTTTTCATATTTTATGGAATTTGTTACTTGGTTTAAATTTGTTGTTGAAATGTGGGTTTGATTTAAAGTTTGCTCTCAAATATTTTTATGGCAGTTAGAATGCCAACATTATTAATAGCTTTGTAGAGTATGCATTTTACAAATCCAAAATTGAAAGTTCTCGTTAAGTAAATAAACTCTACAAAATTTAATACAATTCATAAGCTTTTTTTTTATGCTTTTATACAATTTTATACAATTTGAAATTTTTTTGATGATGCTATATAGAATATAAATCAGTATCCATTTGTTGAATTGCATGGCTTTTAATTTCTAATTTGTTTTTACTTTTGTAATACATGATCATCATACTAATATTCTCTGATTCAACTGTTGGTTTTGTTGAATTTTCTTTTTACTAGATTTATGAAAGGCATAAATATGCCAATTGTACTCCTGGTGTAAAGAGTTATTATGTACATAATGTTTCTATTGGTGAATTTAATTTTTTCGCTTGCTTGAAATATTAGGTAAAGTCAAAGTTGTGTATCTTATGTGTGGTAATAAACTTTTATTTGCATAATTCAACTAGATGGAGTCACTTATGTTGGTCAGACGATGCAATAATATCCTTTTATGCTTTAAGTTAAATAACATACCATTAAATTTTAATTCACTCTTAGTGGTTTGTCCTAGTGTTTCCTAGTCTTCCTTTACCACTAAGTATTTGACTTTCATCAATTATCCATTTGTTAAACCTTTCTTATCGGCATGGATCTTCTATTAGTTGGGTTCAAAATATAGAAAATCAGAAGCATCATACTTAGAGAACTTTTTTGTTCTCTTAAAATTGCAAACAGCTATAAAAAGGATGTGGCATATTAGAATCACAGTTAAAAAGGGATTTGCAAATATTTATTGAAGGATTGTATGAATTCTTTGATTTTTTAAAATATAAATTTTTCAAAATAGGATTTTAATGGAATATATACTGCTTCAAGCATTGACTCAGTAATTGAGTTGATGACCGGTCCAGGGTATATAAAGTTGGTCTTTCCTTATTTACATCATTATATGTCTCGATAAAGATTTAGTTTGGTAATTATATAAAACTCAAAGGAGAGCTAAAAACGTGAAAATGTGTAATATAATGTATTACAATCATAGCATATATCTAGAGTATCTCAATATCTCTTAATACTCATTTGCATGTTTTTCTTGCCTCTTCCACCACTCACAGGTTGGAAAGCATTTAAAAAGATTATGGTCAGGAGCATTTCGTGCCATGGATGACATAAAGGAAACTGTCAGAATTTCTGGCGAAAAACTATGCCGTTCTGTAACATCATTGACAACAAGACTTTGTGATATCTCTCTAACTGATATGTCAGATGCGCACAAAGCAATGGATATTGTTTTACCTTTTTTGCTTGCAGAAGGTATATTAAGTAAAGTTGACAGTGTTAGGAAGGCATCAATTGGAATTGTTATGAAGCTTACAAAGGTTTGAAATATCTTGCTGTGCCATTAACTCTTCAACTTGTGCTCACATTCTTTCATTTTTCCGAGTTATATATATATTTGGTTTTTGAAAACGTAACATATTTAAATTTTACGAGTAGTTCCTATTTAAATTAATTCATTTATAGTCCATTTAATTTCTGGTGAAAGACAATAACCACTATTATTATTAAATGTAGTACTACAATCAGAAAAAAATTAAATAGGAAATAAAACAATAAATCGTTAAATTTGAAATACTTAATTTGCATGATAAGTTGATAACTGTTTGTAGAATTTATTTTGCAACAACCGTTATTATTAGTGTTAGCTTATGCTAAACTATTACAGTTTTGCTCTAATAAGCATCATCAATACTGAACTGCACATGCTATACATTACAACATGTTTAAATAGTGTGTATAGTTTTGTGTATTTGTTTGTTTGTTTTGGCTGGTTTTTATACTTTCTACATCATGAAATTTATTTGTAGTTTGACTTTTTGTCATTGTATAAGATTGATTATTAATGATTATGGAATATTAAAGCTCTGTTGTTTGAAACATTTCTTCTGCCGTTGAAATAAATCTGAGATATTCTCTCTTATTGTCTCTTTTCAGCATGCTGGAACTGCAATCCGTCCCCATTTGTCTGATTTAGTGTGCTGCATGCTTGAAAGTTTATCAAGCTTAGAAGACCAAGGGCTCAATTACGTTGAGGTTTTGTTGACTGATATTTAATTCTTCCTTGAATTCGGTTATTAATCTTGGTGTATTTTCTGATGCTTTTATGTTGTCCCTCTTTCAGCTTCACGCAGCAAACGTTGGAATTAAGTCAGAGAAGCTTGAAAGTTTGAGAATTTCCATTGCCAAAGGTTCTCCAATGTGGGAAACTTTAGACTCGTGTATTAAAGTTGTTGATGCAGAATCATTGGATACATTGATCCCACGACTTGCTCATTTAGTGCGCTCTGGTGTGGGTCTTAACACTAGGTTTGTTATTAACTTTTTATGACATCTGATGCATTTTCTACTTGAACTGTCCTGTTTTTCTTCTTGCATTTTCCCTTTAAAATAAGTGGAGCCTATATTCACATTTGAAGGGCTTATTACAAAAAGGATTGTAGGATTTATATTGATCTGTAGATGATTTATGTTGCAAAATTTGCCATACCAATATGTGATCATCCTTTGGATGTTGTTGCTTGATGTTTATTGTTTTGATGCACTTCGTTCAGGTGGCCTAACAGATCTTGGATAGGCTCTGGCACCATGTTAAGATTTGGGTTGAGCCTAACTCAACCTTACAAAATTTGCTTGTAAAGTAAGGGTTGCACTCACCATGTTAATTCTTTCTGGTTTGTCCTTGTTTTCAGTTTGTATATGGGTCTGATTTTTAGGTGTATAGAATGGTACAATGTATAAAATAGGTCTATATGCAATTGACTTCTGAGGTATACACAAATAATTGTTGGATATGGATTTGGAATTAATTCCAGTCAATCACCATCTGTTCTGCGCCTCTTATGGCAGATCCTAACAGCCAGCTGTTAATTATTCTCTAGTTTCATGAACTGTTGTACTCTTTCTAGGCAATTTATACCGCTTATGTAACCAGTATTATTGCAATTTTGCAAGGCTAAGATAATTACATTTTCTACAATAATACCCTTGGCTTGTATATGAAAGTAAACTTCTTAATATTGACATTTTGAAGTGTCAGTGGTGCTTATGCATATATGGTTCAAGAAGCTTACATGTAACTTTTACTATGCAATCATATAATGTATTGTAAAACTTTCTAATTTCTTATCCTTATAAATGGAATCTCGGTATATTTTGCCATTGGCTCCAACCAAAACACTTTTGTCATATTCATAGGCTTTAGTACAGATTTGTCTGATATATACAGATGCTTTCTATAACTGTGCAGAGTCGGTGTTGCCAATTTCATTACTCTGTTGCTTGAAAGTGTTGGTGTTGACATCAAACCATATGCTAATATGCTGGTGAGGTTGTTGTTTTCCGTTGTCAAAGAAGAAAAAAGTACTGCTGCAAAACGCGCCTTTGCAGGTGCCTGTGCGAAAGCCTTGAATTATATAGCGGTCGCACAAACCCAGAAACTTATTGAAGATACTGCAGCTTTAAGTGCTGGTGACAAAAGCTCTCAAATTGCATGTGCATTTCTCTTAAAGAGCTATTCATCTAGGGCAACAGATGTTATTGGTGGATATCATGCAGTTATCATTCCGGTTGTTTTCCTTTCAAGGTTAGGAACATCCTTGTAACACTTTTTTTATGTCATTCATCATTGAAGTTATATGATTTATTCTTTACGGTATATAAAGAAAGAAATGAATACCCAAAATATTAATATATGGGTCAAGCGATGGGCTGTGTACTATTACAAAAGACAAAACCTTAATCTTTATACCAACAATACTATTCTAATCAAATAATGAAACAATAATTATATATAAAGAAATATATCAACTAATACTAAGCTGAACTAAATTCCCCTATAATTCAATTAAGAATAGTATGAGATGTTTTTCATATGATATATTCCAACACCAACAAAACCATATGTATAAGTAGAAGTTCTTGCCATTGGCTGCCAGTCACTATAATGGTTTATTTTTTCTTGGGAAACATTGACTGTATTATGGTAACACAGTTGTATTTGTTAAACAATGAGTTTTTTTTTTCTTTTCTGCTTATTCAAAATTTGAAAACTTGAAACATAGTAAAAACAACATTTTTCCAAGCTAAGCAAGCCTTATAGTATAATGGTTAAGTGGAGTCCTGGGAATAATTTTTATTTATTTACGCCCATAATGGAAATACTAAAAGTACTGGCCCAGAACATCTTGTTGCAAAATCTCAGTTTAATCTGAAGAATATGGACACAGTTTTCAAAAAAGAAACCATTTCAAGGAGCCACAACTACTAAAAGCCTAAGGTTTTAGGATTTAGGTGGGGCCACAATAGTATACCTAAAGGTGGTAAATGATGTATAACAGTATGAGCACATAGGTGTGCATTTTTGTAAGATTCTAGACTTTGAAATTGGCCAGGACCGCCAGCTAAGCTGTCTGTTTTTAAATGATGCTTATGTAACAAACTGACTTCATTTTGAGTATTAAAAGTATTTCTTATTCCATTAGTACTTAAAAAATCGCATGCAGATTCGAGGATGACACCAATATTTCCAGCCAATTTGAAGAACTATGGGAAGAATATACAAGTGGGGAACGAATCACTCTCCAATTATACTTGGGTGAAATTGTTTCACTGATCTGTGATGGCATGTCATCATCATCATGGACAAGGAAAAAAAAAGTTAGTTGTGAATTTTGCCTTCTTTTAGCCCTTTCTGTTATGTTGATTTAAGCTTGGTCAGTTGGGTCTAGATTTATGCTTATTTTCTGCTGTTGTACGTGCAGTCTGCACAAGCTATTTGTAAGCTCAGTGATGTTTTGGGTGACTCTCTTTCTTCTCACTATGAAGTTCTGCTTCAGTCTCTTATAAAGGAAATTCCCGGTCGCCTATGGGAGGTAAACAAAAAAAAAAACTAGTTTTTATCAAGTATGATGACACTTGAGTTTTTAACATGACAAGAAAGACTATCTTCAGAATTTAATCGTAGACAAAATGTACTTACTGCATGTGACAGGGAAAAGATGTGTTATTGCTAGCAGTAGGTGCTCTATCTAAATCCTGCCATAAAGCTATTTCTGCTGATGGTTCTGCCTCTTCCATTGCAATTTTGAATTTGGTATCATCAGCATGCACCAAAAAGGAGAAAAAATATCGCGAAGCAGCATTTACCTCTCTTGAACAGGTAAGTTATTAATTGTGGGTGCTACTGCTACAAAGTGATTTTAGAAAATATTTATCATTTAGGGGTAAATATTTATTCGGTAGCCAATGAGTGTCCCCGGTCTTAGCAAAATAGCTTGTGGCAACTCTATGTCCATGTGAAAAGTGAATAAAGTAATTATGTGTGTTGTGTGTTCATTAATATTTACATGATTCACATTGTTAATAATCAGCTATGGAATGAGTTGTTAACAGCCTTGCTTAATGTGAAACCTTATTAGAGAGAAGATTATAAATGTTCATGTTGGTTGGACCTAACTCAATCCTACAAAACCGGTTTGTAAGGTGAGGATTGCCTCCACTTATAAGGACATGTTCAAGCTATATTTATTTGATGTGAGACTTTTAACACACTCCTTCACGCCCAGGATTGGACATCTAGGGCGTGGAATAAATGGTGGATGATCCGATAGCGGAAACCTTATAGCAGGTTTCCCACCAGATCTTAAACCAGGTTCGGATACCATGAGTGTATCCATTAAGGATTATTCTCATTTGAGTCAGAATCAGACATATCAAACTCTTAATCGGAATCAGACATATCAAACTTTTGCTCGAAATCGGACATATCAAACTCTTGCTCGTAATTGGAAATATTAGGCTCTTGCTTGATATATGACACATCAATGTTATAGGGCTCATGAACAGTATCAGACGGGTGATCAACATTAGATGCTTGTTACACATTAGGGATTAATGGTTCCTGTTAAGAGTCCCACATCGGACAATATATGGCATGAACATGTGTTTATAAGTGGGGGTAATCCTCACTCTACCAACCGGTTTTGTAGGGTTGAGTTAGGCCCAACCACATTTCTTAACATGGTATCAGAGTCTGGTTTAAGATCCGGTGGGCCACCTTCTATGGTTTCTGTTATCGGACCATCTACCATTTATTTCCACGCTTAGCATAAGCAGCATAATTGAACTGTAGTAATTGAGGAATTGCAACATGCTATGCAAACTTCTATTGAGAATGATCAAACTTTTGTGGAACAAGTTATGATGCTGATCCAATATATGATTGAACTTTTTTTGCCGCAAGTGAGGAAGTGAAAAATATACAACATTTTGCAAAGAATGATGCTACTGATGCTACTAGTCAAGTGTTTGAGCAGCATACTGTTGTTTCTATTGCGATAACTAAGGAGGCTCGTACTCTACTTACAAAAAAATCCAAAAAAGAAAAAACATGTTTCTCCATTTGCATAACAGTTGCTGCACCGAAACCAAAAGACACATGAACAAGTTAGAAAATATCTAAGAAAAAAGAAATACGTCTAGTGGAACCATCACAACAAGTTAGAATATATCATAGAAAAAAGAAAAGGCCTCCAACGGAATCATCAATCTCTAATGTGGAACCAATATCCACTGCTGATCACTCGTCTGATACTGTTCATAATCCCTATAACATTGACGTGCCATATACCGAACAAGAGCATATGTCCAATTCCGAGCAGGAGTTTGATATGTCTGATTCCCGGCAAGAGCCCTGCTACCATGTTAAAAAATGTGGTTGGGCCTAACTCAATCCTACAAAACCGGCTTGTAAGGTGAAGATTGCCCCACTCATAAGGACATGTTCATGCCGTATATTATCTATGTGGGACTTTTAGCCATTCAAAAAGATTTAACTTGTACTAGGATTTACCAGAAGATTAGGAAAATGATATAGGACCCCTTCAGTTTTAATTGCCACCCCTTATTGAATAAATGAATGTAGCTAGTAGCTTGATCAAGTTGAACCTTTTTTTTCTTCCTGAATGTTGAGAATATTATCAGATATTTCAGCCAAAAAAGACGATAAATGGATAAACAAGAGGCTCTACTTGATCAGTAGCTTACAAACTAGTAGCAGTGCTGCAAGCTTCAAGTGCTAAACTAATACATATTGGTGGCATCCTAAGTTGAATCTTAGTGAGTTTGATGGAAGAAATTAAATAAAGCTTTAGATGAAAACTGCGGCAATCAACAAATGGTGGGTTATTATTTAAAGTCTTCACTCATCATGAGAGATGTTGAAATAAATGGTGTACCTGTAGTTAAGGTACATAACAGAACTATATAGCCAACCTGTACTAGTTAGAAAAAATTTGATCAAAGTGTTTATGTTTATTAATTTATTGATAAGATGTATCTACCATAGCAAACTTAAGAATCAAATGTTCATTTCCAGTTTATGTTGATGATTTTGTTGGGTTTGTGGGAGAGAAGAAAATTTGTGAAGAACAGCAGAGGATAACTATTTTATGTTTACCTTCTTTATAAACAAAATTCATAAAATTGTCAATACTAGCTATACATGTTTGTCCTTGAATCATGATATAACTATTGTAAGTTTTCAGCCACTTTTCATATATTTCCTAAATTTAAATATTTTAGATGCTTAATTATTTTTCACGCATAATTACAGGTTATCAAAGCCTTTGGCAATCCAGAGTTCTTTAATATGGTTTTTCCCCTGTTGTTTGATCTATGCAATTCAAAGTTACCATCGGTCAGTGATGCTGCTAAAGCAGGTTATGACCAATTCTAGATCTTTAATTTTGTGTTGCAACAAAAATTTTCCTCGAATGAGGTAGTGCATGGTTAATGTGGTGGATGCGTTGAATTTCTCCTGCTAAATTGGTTTAGATTGCTGCCGCTGATGGCTTGGAAAGAGCAGAAAAAAGTGTGAATATTATTTTTGTGATGATGGTCAAGTGCAGTGGGTGCTCACATTATAAGAAAGTCCTCTTTTGTGTGCTCATGATCACTTCCAATTCTATGAGATTTCCTCGAGGACATATTTCTTTTGGAGATATCAATGTCTTGTATGGAGTAGACAGCCTCTATCCTTTAGGAAGTACTTTAGTTTTTTCCCAGTTTTGTACTGAGCCACATGTTTCTCGCTTGTTGAATTGGCTTTTCAACCTATTCATCACCTACTGTTAGATAAGTTAACATAGTGTTTTCGTGTAAGTTAGGCATGTGCTAGATTTAAAATGCCAGCTGTTGTAACCGCCCAACAGAATTAGCTGATCAGATGTAGCATAGAATATAAATAGATGCTATTGCATCATAACTGAACAGTGTGTAAAAAACTTTAGTTCAATAAACAGAATTTAGCTTCCTTCTCTCAATTTAATTTAACATCAATACCTACAATGTATATATCATCTATGTAGACTAGAAGTCTGAGTTTTCATTACTGGAAACGCTTTATACAGAGAGTATGGACACCTTGGGTCTGCTTGTATCCAAACTCCCAAGGATACCATTACTCAAGTGAACCGCCCAAACTAACCACAATAGGTACACTGCTTGGATCCATATAAGGCTTCCTTTAACAGCGAACTGATGATATGTTGATTCTCTTATTTAGTATACTGTTAACTGAGTTTTAGCATCAGGCAATTTGACATATCTTTTTTGCAGAATTGGACAGTGTTGAAGAGACTTCTATTCCACATAACAAAATTATAGATTGTTTGACCTCTTGCATCCAAGTAGCACATATAAATGATATTCTTCAAAAGCAAAAGGACCTAATGCACATCTATGCTGCATTCCTATTACCTGAATATAAATGGACAGGTATTCTTGATCCTTCATATTTTGTTTCAAAGACCTGCCTTAATTTTTTTTAACATTATCAAATAATAAATTAATTTCTGTGCAGTCAAAACTACCGCATTTTTATCCATCAAAGAACTTTGTTCAAGGCTCCACAATGTCATAAAGGACTCCCAAGGAAGTAATGAACATGCCAGTGTAACTTCCCTTGTTCAGGAGGTAATTCGAGTTCAGTTTCAGTTAGACTTCTAATAACTCCAATTCTTGATTGATCTAAAATCAGTTTATTTTTCATCAGATGTTTCATTCTATATCCCCGAAGGTTCTACATTGCATAAGCACAATAAAAATCGCTCAGGTATGTTATGATTTTGTTTGCTTGAACACTATTTGCAATTGTCCATAGATTCTGTTATTTGTCATAATAAGAGCAATACTTTTAGTTATACATTGATTGCTATAATTATCTGTGATTTTAACTTTTACTTACATTAATCATTTTCAAATAAAAATCTGTCAAGCTCCATGACAATGTATAAGTACATCCGAAATTTATATCAACCTTATTATTTACACTTCATAATTTAGAATTTCATGACAAAGCTAAATATTATTAATATTTTAAAGGCCTTATGTAAAATTTTGCTTTTAGTCTAAAAGAATGTTGGGTCCGCCCTGTGTAAAGCTGAAGTTTCAAAAGTTTGTTTAGTTGTATATGTACTAATTTATTTATTTTTGACAAAAGTGGACTTGGGAAGAAAGTTCAAGTAAAACTAAATATTTAGGGAAATCTAATAAATTTAAAGTTTAAGGGACAACATCAACACTTACAGAAATTCAGATCTAATTGGCTGTTGATAATCCATTTTTTATTTCATCTTGTGTTTCATATGCCCAAATCAGGTTCATGTTTCTGCCTCAGAATGCCTTCTGGAAATCATGAAACTCTCTGTGGCAGTGCCTTCAGTAATTGCAATTAATGAAGAATTTAAAGAAGAACTCCTTCATCAGTATGAAATAGAGAAGAATGAAGGGGCAAAATCATTATTAAGAATGTGCGTAAACATTCTTCAAGACTGGAAACGATAGATTGTACGAGCTATAATTCAGTTACATTGATAAACTGTTACATTATGAGAGCTTTTTCCATCTCATGATTCTTAAAACCTTTTCCGTCTGAATTTATCCATCTCATAATACTGTCCTAAAATGTATTTACAGAGTGGTGCAGTTTTAAAGAAATAGGGAGGGTTTAAAAGTAGCTCTTAGATTATACCCGGTGCTTGTTTATGTGTTTGGTGTAATGTCGGCACGTATACAGGTTATTGTATCAATACTAATGACATATTTAGAGTGTAGACATTAACATTCATTTCTTAGTAATTTTGTGTAATACCAGCTATTATAAGTCTAGAATAATACTCTATTTCATAGTAAGTATCTTATTTGAGTTTTGCCCGGTTCTTAAAGAATTATTAGAGTATTGATTTTAATGATAAAATTAGTGTTTTTTACTAAAATATCTTTATTTATTATGGTTAGTGAAGTAGTTGAAAAATGTAAAAATTAATAAATAGGGTATAGTAGTGGGAAAAAATAATAAATATCATATTGGTAATTTAAAGAGTCATTTATTTTGATACGAAGAAAAAGTATAAATAAGACAATTTTTTATGAAATAAATGATACGACGGAAAGAGTAATCAATCTAGAGTAATACACTTTGAGACAGAAAGAGTAACCAATCTAGAATAATAATCAAATGTATTAATAATTGTTATTTGATACATCAAAGTAAATAACTTAGAGTAGAAATTTTTTTTTACGATAATTCAATCATTATTACAATAGTACAATTAGACTAAATTTTCAACACCCATCAATCTTACAAAATTATTCAAAATTATTCCTATCATCTAGTCATGTTTATATCACAGAATCATAGTCATGTTTGTATCACAGAATCAGAGGTATTTCACAGCATAACACGTCAACGGATCGTAAATCCATTTATCATATCATTCTTCATGACTTTACACTGCCACATGTGTCTTTTATATTATCATCGATTCTTTCAAAGCTTCATGATCCATCTTAGTCATCTTTAAAGTTGCATTCCCCTTATTTTCCTTCAATTTTTGCTTTCTTCTCTTGATTCATACATCCTTCCTTCATTGGGTTGAACCATCTCTTTAGTGCAACCCTTTTGCTGCATATGACAACAGTGAAGAAATGGAGACAAGTGCAAGTGAAGGAAACTTGCATATTACATATTTCTAGGTTATCTTTGGTTTACTCACATTACATATTTCTTTCTATTGATCATCAATCAAGACATACAGTCATTTAAGTCTTTGTTTATTAATTTTATTGCATATCCTAAGAGAACACATAAAATCAACTTCACTAACAACAAATTACATGTTACACATAACACACAAGGGTGAAAATAACATAACACATACGGATGAATAGACCTGAGGTAACAGTTTGAGATGGAAGAGACGAGAAAGAGAAGGAAGAAGGGACAATTATGGCCTACTTGTATCGGGCATTACGACTTGTAATCATGCCCTAAAATTATATCCCATAAAAACAATCTGAAGGGTTTACGGTTGATCCGCAATAAGCATCACGATTTGTAATCATATCCTAAAATTCTATCTCATGCAAATATTCGAAGGGAATACGGCCGACCCACAATGGGCTTCACGATATGTAATCATGTCCAGTTCAACAAGTGTACACAAACACTAGAGTCTGGGGTTGTTACATCCAACCTGTAACAGACATTACGGCTTATAACACTCTCTAAAAACATAGAATTTAAAATTCTACACCTACAATCAATCATGTAAACTTAGCTACTATTCATCATATCTAGTCAAAACACATGAAACATTTGAAACACATAAAAAAAAAAACAAGAACAACATATAACTATCTCAAACATGCTATAACATCATGCTTTCAAGAATCTTTCCCTTTAACCCCCACATAAAATAACTTATTTGAGCTATCCTAATTCAAACCTATAGAACCCCACCTTACTCAAAGATAAACCTATGTGATGGTGATGATGCAATGGTCAAACATATAACTTGATTTTTTGTTTCAATGGTCAAGATTTCCGAACATGCAAGACAAACTTCCACTTCGATTAAGCTTTCTCTTCTTCCTCTCCCTTGCCTTCCCTTCACCTTTCTTTATTTTCTATCTCTTGTCTCATTTCATAAATGGAGAAATGAAATGAATGTAGTGAAATCTCTCACAAAGTGGCTTATATACCTTATAGTGGAAAAAGACCAAAAACCCTAACTTTTCAGACCAAATTATCAATCATGTCACCTGTGGTATTTTGAATTGAACTCTAGTGTCAACAAGAGTAGCTTCATAGTTCGACATAAGGTTTAGTATGAAGTCGAAGTCTGTTCACATACTAATCTTGTATGATGTAGTAGAAGTATGCTTAAGCATGCAGTAATCGAAATGTTAGAACTGTTAGCATGTCGAATTGGGTCTTGCTTGTAAGTCCAATTGTTAGGTTAGCTTGTAATATAAGTTAACTTAGTATTCTATAAAAAGACTAGTTCTATCATGTTGTTGGGAGAGGTTAGTTGTTGGTATTCACTTGTAATCGTTGAACCTTATTGAGAAAGTGAATAGTAAAATTGATTTAACTAATTCTCTATTCTTCTTCTCTTTTTCTTTGTGAAACGTAATACAGTTTCTTGTGTTTGTTCAAGAAACTCAATCTTTATCTCATTACTTTGTTCTGTTATTGACGATATCAATTTACAACAAACTGGTGCATTGAGCGTGGAGGAAAATATGTCGTCAACAAAGTATGAGATTGAGAAATTCATCAGTGTGAATGATTTCGGTTTTTGGGGCTTGAAGATGCAAACCTTTTTTGTTCAACATAGTTTGTTAGAAGCACTGAAAGGATCGAAGAAGATAGATGTTTCCCTAACGGAGAAGGAGAAGACAACGATGGTCGAAAAAACCCATAATGTCATTGTATTGAGCCTTGGTGATAAGGTTTTGATCTGACCTGATCAGAAGGGGATCACGGGCTGGCCACACGCTGTTGTACTGCTACCTGTTCACTGATGATGAGGAAAAAAAGGGGGTGTACCTGCAAGACACTCCGATGTCAAAGTAAGGAATTGGGCAGAGTGAGAGCAAAGTACAAAAATGGGGTAAGAAGTGAATTATCTGACCCTCTTGAGGAAGAGGGTATTTATAGAGAGACCCCAGCGCTGAGCCAACGGTCACTTGCGTTGGGCTGGATTTCCAGGCCCAACCCAGGTGACTGCTAGGGCTTACGTGGTGTAGTGAAGACCAGGACGTGGTCTTCTCCCTAGTCCAACTGTCCCGTGATCTCCGGAAAGTGGGTTTGACCTGCTCTTTCGGAGGTGGGCAGTTGGCCGGTGACGTGCCCCCACAGGGGGGGCACGTAGAGAACATGTGAAGGACACGTTGTTCTGCCTGACGAGGGAGCGGGTGACGCCCCGTGGGGGGAAGGTCGTGCCCACGGAGGGCGGTGCCTGGTCGAGCGGGTGAGTCTTCTGCCCGACATAGTGGGGGCAGGCCTTCCTCGCAGGGAGACCTTTCTTGCTTGTCGGGGATCTCGTGTTCGACGTGGTGCCCAAATTGGGCTGAACCTGGTTGAACATTGTTGGGCTGGGCCCGTGTGGCCTAGCCGGGGCCCAGGCCAGAACAGGTTCTTTGGCAGATTTTAAAGGAGAAAATTGCAGCGGGTGTATGGACGGAACTTGAAGGTTTGTACATGACGAAATCATTGGTTAATCGTCTCTACCTGAAAGCAAGCTTTGTATTCATTCAATATGAGTGAAGACAAAGCCTTGGCTGAGCAGCTGAATATGTTCAAGAAATTAATTCTTGATCTTGAAAATATCGAGGGCAAGATTGATGGTGAAGATCAAGCTTTGCTGCTGTTATGCTTTTTACCTAAGTTTCTTGCTCAGTTCAAAGAAACTCTCTTGTATGGAAGAGAGTCGTTGACCTTTGAAGATGTTTAATTTATCTTGCACTCTAAGGATTTGAACGAACGAAAGAAGCACAAACCATCTTCGGTTGGTGAAGGTTTGTCTGTTAAGGGGAAATTCTTGAAGAAAGATGGTAGGTTTGAGAAGAAGGGTAAAGTTCTACATAATTTTTATGGTGGTGATACTCATACTATTAAGTGTTATCATTGTAAGAAGGAGAGTCATACAAGAAAAGTATGTCCTGATTGACTGAACAATCATGGTGGAAAGGATAACGATAATGATGCCATTGTCCAAGATGGTTATGAATCATCTGATGTCCTGGTGGTTTCAAGAAGCGACTCTATAAAGGAGTGGATTATGGATTCAGGGTGTACTTGACACATGACTTCAAACAAAGACATGTTTGAGGAATTGTGTGATCAAGATGGTGGATCAATGTTGTTGGGAAACAACAAAGCTTGCAAAATTGCAGCTACTGGATCTGTGAGATTCAAGCTCCATGATGAGTCAATAAAGCTATTGACTGATGTTAGGTATGTACCTGATCTTAAGAGGAATTTGATTTCTCTTGGTGAATTCGACAAGAAAGGATATGTTTTAAAAGGAGAGCAAAGCATCCTAAGGGTAATGAAGGGGTCAAAGGAAATCTTGAGAGGCGTAAAGAAATAAGACTTGTATACCCTTGAGGATGAGGTTGTAAGTGGTTCAGCAGATGTGACATCCACGAAACCTGTGTCGAAGACTGATCTATGGCACAAGAGACTTAGCCATGTCAGTGAAAGAGGTCTGATCGAATTTTCAAAATAAAATCTGTTGGGTGGTGACAAGTTCAAAAAACTGGATTTTTGTAAACCTTGTGTATTTGGTAAACCCTATAGAATGAAGTTTAACAAAGATAAACAAAGAACACACAGATCCCTTGATTACATTTATGCTGATCTTTGGGGGTCTACAAGGAATCCTTCACACTCAGGTGCAAAGTATTTTCTATCCATAGTTGATGATTACTCTAAAAATTTATGGGTATTCATCCAAAAGACTAAGGATAAAACTTTTCAAAATTTCAAAAGTTGGAAGACTCTAGTCGAAAACTAAACTGGCAGGAAGGTCAAGAGGTTGAGGATAGACAATGGTCTTGAATTTTACAATGAGGCGTTCAATAACTATTATGTTACGTATGGTATTGCAAGGCACATGACTACTGTAGGGACTCCCCAACAAAATGGTTTGGCTTAAAGGTTTAATCGAACCATTCTAGAAAGGGTGAGGTGCATATTGGTAAGTGCAGGATTGAAGAAGGTGTTTTGGGCAGAAGATATTATGACTGCAGCTTACCTGATAAATAGGTTTTCCTCAACTACCTTGATAATGAAGACACCTGAAGAAGTCTGGTCGGAACATATACCTAGTCTCGAAAAACTTAGAGTATTTGGTTGCTTAGCCTATGCTCATATTAGGCTAGACAATGTTGAAAATAGAGCTCTGAAATGTATGTTCCTTGGATACCCTAAAGGAGTCAAAGCTTATAGGCTGTGGTGCCTAGATCCAGGCTAGAAGAGGTGTGCCACAAGTCGAGATGTAGTTTTTAATGATGTTGAGATGGATTTCATGAAAACTGATAATGGTCAAAGTTCAAAGATTTCATAAGAAGAGCTGGAACAGGGAGAGATTCCTGTTGAGGTGGAGCATATTGATGTTGAATTGCATGACCCAGATGAAAGTCGAAGAAGAAGCAGAAGTTGTTGTCGAAGAAAAAGAGACTGATATTGACTACCTGTTGGCAAGAGACATGTCAATAAGAGTCATTAAGCCACCTCAGAGACTTAGTTATGCATATCTCATAGCTTATGCCTTAATTTCTGCAAGTGAGGTCCTTGATGTAGAATCTAGAGATTATAAAGAAGTTATGAAGAGTCGAGACAAGACTAAATGGCTGAAAGCAATGGATGGTGAGATGAAATCTCTTTATGATAATAACACTTGGGAGCTGATTGAGAAACCTGCAGGATCCAGGTTAGTTAGTTGTAAGTGGACTTTTAAGGTTAAGGAAGGAATTGATTGAGTGATGTTGAAACGCTTTAAGGAAAGGTTGGTTTCTAGGGGGTTCATTCAGAAAAAAGGTGTTGACTTCAATGATGTATTCTCACCTGTTGTAAAGCATAAATCCATTAGAATGTTTTTATTTATGGTGGTGAAGTTCGACCTAGAACTTGAACAAATAGATGTGAAGACAGCCTTCTTGTATGGTGATCTAGATGAAACGATCCTAATGAGGCAACCTGAAGGGTGTGTAGAAAAGGGAAAGGAAGAATATGTGTACAAGCTGAGTAGGTCTTTGTATGGCCCGAAACAATCTAATTGACAATGGAATAAGAGATTCGATAAGTTCATGGCACACATTGGTTTCACTAGGAGTTAGTTCGACCACTATGTTTACTTTAGATTTCGACATAGAAGTTCACTTGTTATTTTGTTGCTTTGTGTGGATGGAATCCTCATAGCAAGCAATAGTGTTTAAGATGTTATGAAGGTAAAGGATGAACTCGATAAGGATTTTGACATGAAGGATTTGAGAGTTGTCTCCAGAACTTTTGGGATTGACATCTAGAGAGATAGAAAGTAGTCGAGATTATGCTTATCTCAAGAGACATACTTGAAAAAGATTCTCAACAAGTTTGGTATGTCGAATTCAAAGTCTATTCTAACACCGACTAATTCTCAGTACAAGCTGAGTACGACTTAAAGTCCTAGTAATGAAGTCGAAAGAGCCAATATGAATAACATCCTATATGCTAGTATAGTAGGTTCTTTGATGTATGTTATGGTATGTACGAGGCCAAACATAGCGTATGGAGTGAGCCTTGTAAGCAGGTATATGGTCAATCCTGGGAAGACGCACTGGCAAGCATTAAAGTGGATTCTTAGGTACATCAATGGGTCTTTGAAAAAAGTCCTGATTTATGGTAGAGCCTCTGATGATGATAGCAAAGTCAAAATCGAAGGATTTGTCGACTCTGATTATGCAGGTTTTATGGATTCCAGAAAATATATTTCTGGACTTGTGTTCACTATGTTCGGTACAATAATCAGGTGGAAAGCGACACTTCAAAAGGTTGTTTCCTTATCAGCCACTGAAGTATAATATATTGTCCTTAGTGAAGCTATGAAAGAAGCATTGTGGCTTGAAGGTTTTGCTAAGGAGTTTAAACTTCAAGGTCGAGTTATCATTGTTAAATGTGATAGTCAAAGTGCAATACACCTGTCAAAGAATTCAACCTATCATGAGTGAACCAAGCACATCGATGCGAGGTTGCATTTCGTCAAAGAGATAATCAAGTGTGGAAAAGTTCAAGTGCTAAAGGTTTCGACTGATGACAATGTTGCTGATATGATCATCAAGACATTATCGAGTAGAAGGTTTTTCCACTATACGCAGTTGATAAATCTGCATGATGAAAGCTAGTTTATTCCCTTGTTTTGTGTAGAGTTTATTTTAAGGTGGAGATTTGTGGTATTTTGGATCGAACTCTAGTGTCGACAAAAGTAGCTTTATAGTTTGACAGAAGGTTTAGTATGAAGTCGAAGTTTGTTCACACCTTGATCTTGTATGTTGTATTTGAAGTATGCTCAAGCATGCATTAGTCAAAATGCTAGGATTTTTAGCATGTCGAATTGGACCTTGCTTGTAAGTCCAATTGTTAATTTAGCTTGTAATCTAAGTTAGCTTAGTAGTCTATAAATAGACTAGTTCTCTCAGATTGTTGGGAGAGGTTAATTGTTGGTATTAACTAGTAATCTTTGAACCCTTATTGAGAAAGTGAATAGTATAACAAATTTAACCAATTCTCTCTTCTTCTTCTCTTTTCCTTTATGAAACCTAATAGGGTTTCTTGTTTTTGTTCAAGAAACTCAATCTCTATCTTATAATTTTATTTTATGATTGACGATATCAATTCACAACACCATTAATTAAATTTGATTTAAATCTTAAAGTCCTCAACTTATAATTCTCTCACGAATCTCTACTTATCAAGATTAATTTAGGGTTTTGAAAAATGAGGGATGTGACATTCCCCCCCCCCCCTCCCATCCCCTCCTTAAATAAAATTTCACCCTTGGAATTTAAGGAATTACTTGAAGAGTGAGGGTAATTAACTTGCATTTTCGACTCTAGCTCCTAAGTAGCTTCGTTGGGACGCGACTCATCCTAAAGTAACTTCACTAGTGATATCTCCTTATTCCTTATAGATTTCATTGCACAATTTATAATGCGGTTGAAAAGTGAGGTCTATTGTAACTTTGATCGTATTAGAATGGATAAGTTTAAAAGGACTTGGTACACAATTTCTAAGATGAGACACATGCAATAAGTCATCTAGTATGAATATGGAAGATGATAACGCCAACCAATAGGCCATTTCACCTACCCGGCTTATGATTCGGTGATGACCAATGTATCCCAAACTTAGCTTCTTTGTCTTGAACTATCTCTTTAGCCTTATCTTAATAGTAGCCTTCAAGATAACATGATCTCCTTCATCAAATTTCAAAGGTATCGTACATCGGTCCACATAGCTCTTTTACCTATCTTGAACTTTCTTCATATTTTCTTGAATGACTCTTATCTTTTTTCGTGGTGTCTTACATTATTTTCGGTCCTATAATTCCTTTATCTCCAACTTCCATCTAACATTAAGGCATTATACACTTTCTTCTATATACTGCCTCATTTGGTGCCATTACAATAGTCAAGTGATAATAATTTTTATAGGAGAATTTGATCAAAGGTAAGTGGTGATTCCAACTTCCTCCACTTTCTAAGATACACGCTCGCAACATGTCTTCCATAATTTGGATGGTTCTCTCAATTAGCCATCAGATTGAGGGTGATTAAAGGTGCTGAGATTTAATATAGTCCTCATTGCATGGTGAAAAGCCTTCCAACACTTAAAGTAAACTTTAGGTTTCAGTCAAATACGATATTTGTTGGTACAAAATGCAGCCGCACTGTCTCTAAAATGAAAAGTCTTTCCAACTGAACGACCTTATAAATAGTCTTGATGGGTAGAAAATGAGCCAACTTGGTTAATCGGTCCAATTACCCAAATTGAGTCATGGTCGCAAGCGTTATGGATAATCCTACTATGAAATCCATAAAGATGCTCTCCCATTTCCATTTAGGGATTTCCAAATGTTACAAGATACCAATCGACCTTCGATGCTCAATCTCCACTTGCTGACACACTACACATCTAGTAACCAATTTCAAAATTTCCATATTCAAATCCTGATACACCTTAGAAGAACCGAGGTGAATAGTAAAATCGCTCTTGTAGGCCTCTTTTAAGATTACCATCTTAAGTTGTGAATCATTTGCTACACATGTCTTCTGGTTAAATACAAGATTACAAGTTTGTGTTGGATAAATAAGTTTGCCTTACTCTTTCCCTGAGATCACATACAATACTCATCTGGATGATATAACTCCTACCTGAGTCCACATGAAATATAAGTTAAGATCTCAAATTCTCTTCAGCAAGTTGTATTTTAATATCTCGAATGTTTTGGCTTTTCACAAGATGGTTCTTCAACAAAAATACTATAGAAAAGTGGGATACTAATCTCAGTGGTTTTTTTTATCTAAACCAATGAGTCTCTCTCTCTCTCTCTCTCTCTCTCTCTCTCTCTCTCTCTCTCTCTCTCCACTCATTATATTAGGGCCAAGGCCTATTTGCAATGTTTGTTAGTTTATTTCACATCCATCTCACATAACAAGTACCAATTGGATACTTCACGGTCATCTCATTGATGCCATCTATTTAGCCTGAAATGATGATTCACACAATAAAATAATATATATACCTCATTCCGGTCCACCAACCAATAATAGGGTAAACACACACCAAACCTAATAGAGATGTAGTGATTATACGTGAACCCCATATCATGTATTTACGTATTGAGACTCATTAAGACTCTACCAAAACAAGTGAAAGGTCTACAACCGTATAATATTGGAATCTGGTTTATCATATTGCCATTTCGCAGGAGCTAAGCCTACACATGGTCCCTTACATATGAAACTGAGCCATGAGTGCAACCCTCCCCTGCACCGCGTAGATCATTGAGTGTACATGTAGTTATCAACTATCAAACATGGTGTGTGGATCGTAAGTGTCCTTATCTCTTTCATGAGAACTTTAGTTTATGTTTCACGAGCACACAATCAGGATTATACGTCGAGACTAGGATAATCACAAATCCCACACCTGAATTAAGGGATAATTCATGTATCACATGTCAATAGAGATACTAGGATGCCATATATGTCAGATACCACTCATATAGGGGTCCTATTTCGAGGCCATGTGCTTAAGTGAACTACCCAACGCCAATCAATGTTCATCCACCCATATCATATAGATACGACAATCAGATAACTTTGAGAGGTCTCCTTGATGTTATCACCCTGTAAGTCCTTCTAGTCCCACTCCTTATGAATATACTAAAACTTAAGAGTGTAACATGTCCATGATTCACCTATACTGGATATGGTTAATCCATGATTTCCTTGACGATCCCTGATTCTCATCAATATCTCGTATATGTGATCATTAACACAATACACATATATGAGATTCTAAGTTCCACCCTACAACTATGTATACCATAACTCGTGTCGAGCATTACGGCTCGTTAACATCCTACCAATACCATATTGGCCGAGTATGGTATTACAGGATAATTAACAAACTATTATAGCCTCGCCCACCAAGCATGGTATTATGTGATATCTAGTCTGATTTTGGTTATACACGGTGTCAGAAGTCATAACATATCCTATACGGTGCAAAAGAAACTAGTCTTGTTCTATGGAGAAAATTCACTTTTCTCTCGAGAGGTAGAGAAATGACATACTCTTGAAAAACATATGGAAAACATATCACTAGTGGCCTGTAAGAGATCTCTTTTATTCTATCTTTGTCCTTGTTAAGAGTTAGGGGAAATGTCTTATCTTCTTAGAGAGATAATGAATCTTATTGACAGTACCTTTCAAAAATGTAGAAATCACTGAGTCTGGTGTTGTGACCTATACATGCATGAAAATGGTCCTCTCTTTATAAGTAATGCATGAATTGACAGACAACCAATCTGTTCCCAACACCATGACTATTCTCTTGAATGGAAAACAAATTGGGTTAAATAGAAGGTATGGTCATTCATAAATATCAAACAGTTTTCCATATACTCAATGAGGTCTTTACACAACTATTCGAGGTTATGGTTACTACCATCGAGATTGGTAGTGCAATTTCTTATAAATCAAGTTTCTCTTACACACATATCCGAGACAAGCAAGTGTGATGTTCCACAATCAAAGGGAACATAAGGTGGTTAATCTGACACGTAACATATACTAGCTATCTGATCACTGTTTCCTTTGCTTATCTTACATTCAACGTGTAGGCTTAGCGACTCTAACAGAACCTCTCACTAATGCCTTTTGGGTGCTCTACTTTGGGTAATCCCTCGCTATGTGAAATATTTCCTAACAAAGATTACACTTTAACGGTCCAGTCCTGTACTCTCCAAAGTGAAACTTGTTACAAGTGTTACTTTAGGGTGGTTAACTAGGTTTAGTGCCCTGATTTTGCTCCCCTTATAATTGCATATACTATCCTTCCCTGCACGGGGTCACCTGAAATTTTCGCTCCATTCACGTGAGCTACTCCTTTTCTATCCAAGGATTAAGATTTCCTGTAACTTCTAGGGAATTTATACGGTAAAAGTCTCGGAAGCTTGGATTTCCTACTCCTTAAATGACATCTACATTTAGAGTGTAAGATACCTTCAATCTTCAGCGTCATCGTGGTGGTTCATCCATGATCCTACCTATCACATACATAAATATCAAGTTGATCAGACCTAATACTTAATAATATGATAGTAGAAATAAGAATGACAGCACACACATACGAGAGAGAAAAGATTTTAATATTAATGTTTCATGTGTGGGTCGAGGGTTAACCTACTTTGATACCAACTCTAATACCCTAAATATGATAGTGTCTAGAATTATCACATTCAAAATATTAAATGATGATACTGATACATACAACAATGCGTAAATGACACAAGTACGTGGAACACTTGGTCTACAAAATATTGCACACATATACAACATGTTTTAAAACAAAATACGAAGATAAATTTCACAGTGGAATCAAAATACAAGGAAAGTCATCTATGCCTAATCACTCGCAGGATGTAAAATAAAACAATGGGGATTGAGGCCTAATCAACCTCATACAATGTAGGAAAGTCTATACACTCACTCTAACATACCATGTACACTTCAAGAGGCGGTTAGATTTGTGGAACATCAATTACCACTAGCGTTTCTCATATCAAGCCTAGTTTTATGATCTCTATGACTTCCTACTAATCATTTTTTTCAAGTCAGTTTTACTATGGGACCCACAATCTTGCCCAAATTACCCTCTTTGATTTCAATTCACATTTTTAGGCATACACAGGGAGTCATTACAATTCTCACATTTATCTCAATTAATCTCTTTAGGAACCAATGTCATCGTATAATCACTATCTCGAAGTATAACTACGCACCCAAGATATCATTACTGATTTATTCCTAGGTAATACTAGGTTTACTCATATTAGTCATTTCTTTTTATTAATCATAAATCAAAACATATAGTCATTTAAGTATTTGCTTATTAATTTCATTGCATATCCTAAGAGAAAACATGCGATCAACTTCATTAATAAAAAATTACATGTTATATATAACACACACGAGTGAAACAAATCCAAGGTAATAATTTGAGATGGGAGATATGAGGAAGAGAAGGAAGAAAGGATGATTACGAACTAGACGTAACAGGCATTACAACCCATAATCATGCTCAAAATTAATATCCCATGCAAAAAATCTGAAGGGAATACGCTCGACGCACAATGGGCCTCACGGTCTGTAATCATGCCAAAAAATTCTATCTCATACGAAAATCTGAGGGGATTACGCTCGACCTGCTATGTGCATTACATAAACATGGATTTCTAAAAATCTACACTTGTAACCAGTCATGTAAATCCATCTACTTCTCTTCATATCTAGTCAAAACACATAGCAAGTATGTGAAACACATAAAAAATAAGAAAATTTCACATGCAACTATCTCAAACATACTATAACATCATGCTTTTAAGAATCTATCTCTATAACCCCACATGCAACAAACTATTTGAGCTATCCTAATTAAAACCTATAGAACCCCACCTTAATCAAAGATAAAGCTTGAAATTAGAAGGATGTGATTGTAATGATGATGGATTCTTGGTGGTTCTTCACACCTTCACTTGATTGTTTCTTCAATGATCAAGATTTCCTAACATACAAGACAAGTTTCCATTTCGATCAATTTTTCACTTTTTCCTTTCTCTTACTCACCCTTCACCTATTTGTAGTCTCTCTCTTGTCTGGTTTCGTTAATGGAGAAATGAAATAAATCAGGCAAATTCCCTAAAAAAGGAGTTTATATACCTTTTCAGTTTCAGATCATGAAATTAGAGGTAAAACTCTAGGTGCTTAACTTATAATTCGCTCACTAAGCTCTAATTATTAAGATTAATTTAGAGTTTGAAAAAAGGAGGGATATTACAACACGCACGCGCGCGCGCACACACACACACATATATAAACATCAAACAATTAAAAATTATAAATAAAATACATATTATCATGTTTTTTTTAAAAGTAGGGCATGGTATGAAACTCCAAGCTCCATTACCCTAAGAATGGTATTTGCATTCTTTTGGTGTCAATCCATATTAGCAATGACCATATCTATCCTTGGGTAGACGGGTTCGTCAGACTGATTATTATACAAGGTAAAATGATCCCCTGTATTGTCTTTACCATACAAATCAGATCTTTCCATAATACTAACTAGGTTTCTATATTCTGCCTTATGAACAATGTTATCAACTATGCAATCATGGACTTGGAGAACATTGTTAAAGTCTCCCCTCAGAAACCAGGGATCTTTGACAAGAGACTGGGTGTTTTCTATCTCTTTCCATATGATTTTCCTTTGCTCTAATATGTTGAAAACATATATAGTTGTGCACCACATCTTAAGCTCATCGTGAATGGTATAAATACTACAATCCAAAACATAATGGATTAATGCCGGAAGGTCTAACTAGTATATAGTTGTGCACCACAAGTGAGGAATTATACATGATTAGAACACCTCTATTTATGGAAAACATATATAGTTTGAAATTTATGCTGTTTTGGATTGTGTTCTGAAAACATATATATTTTGAAATTTATTCTGTTTTGGATTGTATGTCGTCAATTCCTCACTCTTTTTCACTCTTTCTTTTTCAACTAATTCTCCCTCAACATTTTTTTCTACTTCTTTCTCAACATTTTCATTTTCTTTTTCAACTACAACCTCTTCCTCTACTACCTCCTCGCCTACACCCATGTTAATCTCTCTACCACTTGTGAGAATCGCCTTGCAATGCTCCTTAGGATTTGGGAGAGTGGTAGCCGTAAATGACCTTTTTTGTTGATCGACCAATTGTTTTGATAATTGACCCACTTGCGTCTCCAAATTCTTTATAGCCGCATTTGTGTTCTTTTGATTTGACATTGACATTTGTATAAATTGAGTAAGAGTTTCTTCTATCTTTGAAGGTGCACTTTGAGCTTGTGGAGGTTGAGTGTAATTTTGATATTATTGACGATTTGAAGTTCCAACTTCTTGCGGCCTCAAAGGTTGTTGATACCCATGATTTGATCTTTGATACCCTTGATTTGCTTGTTGGTAATGTGGCCTTGGTTGGTATCCCTGATTTTGATTTCTGGCATAGTTAACTTCTTCCACTACCGGAGGACAATACCCGGTAGGATGGTCGCCTTTACACAATTTGGAACTTGCCACTTGAGTGTTGGTAGGAACTTCTTGCATCTCTTTGATTTATTGTGGAAGCTTCGACATTTGTTGAGTTAAAATCTCCACTTGTTGTGGTAGAAGTTTGTTCTGAGGAAGAATAACATCATTGCTACCTAACTTTAGCACTCCTGATTTTCTTTGAGTTACTCCACGATTATGATTTCCTTGGTGATCATTAAGCGCCATCTTGTCAATGATTGCAATTACTTCTTTGGCACTTTTAGACATTAAAGAACCCCCCCCGCCGTAGCATCCAACAAGGTCTTGTGAACCGAGAGGAGACCATTGTGGAAAATGTGAACTTGCGTAAGTTCATCAAAACCGTGTCATTTACATTTTCTCAACATTGACTTGAATCTCTCCCAAACTTCATTGAGGGATTCATTTCCTCCTTGTGAAAATACAATGATATCCGTCTTTGCTTCCATGAACCGGTTATATGGAAAAAACCGTTCAAGAAACTTTTCTTCCAATAAATTCCAATCCGTCATTACTGTTGTAGACTGATCAAGATACCATTCCTTCGCTTTCCCGATCAAAGAATGATGAAATAGCCTCCTAAATAATGATTCTTCATCAGCTTCTGGTGCTCCAGTTGCACCCGCAGTCTTATAGAATTTGGTAAGATGTGTAAATGGATCCTTATGATCTAACCCCGTGAGAAGATTTTGATAAATGAGTGCAAGGATTCCCGTTTTCATCTCAGCTTGCCTTCCATTTTGGAGTTGTGCGCGCAAACTGAGCTGTGTGTCTTGGACTATTTGTACATGGAACTAAAGCTGGAGGAGGTGGTGGTGGTGCTGCCATGATTGGTGAATCAGGTGGAGTGGATGAAGAAGATTCCCAGCACTCTTATCTTTGCCTAGCTTGTTTCCGTCTCCGTCTTGTGCGACTGTTGAGTGTTAGATGCCAAATTTCACTTATTAGATCTATCAAAAGTTGGCATTTTTCACTCATTTTCGTCAATTAAGTGTAGAAAACCACTCTTGTTTTGTTTGGTTTGCAATATAGTGTGATAAGCTCTTGGTACCTTTGATTTGTGTGTTATTGTGCAGGAATTAGGCACAAAACAAGTGAAGAGTAAGACACAAGAAATGGGCAAGGAAACCAAGACAATATGCAAACCACCAAAATGCTGTCATGCTCACTAGGCGAAATAAGAGCTGCTGGAAGAAGCTGGAATCTGTCATGTTCGCCTGACGAAGCTCAGCGAGTGCCAGCGAAGGTTCACTAAGCGAGTGTTGGCGAGCCAGGGCGAGTAATTCAAATTAAACTCCCAGACCAAAAAGACATGAAGTTCACCTGGCGAATGGGTCCAGCGAAGCTTCGCTACCATTCGCCTGGCGAAGGAGCTGGAGAAGGATATTTGGATATTCCAGTAGCAAACCAACATAAATTTTGCCTGGCGAGTGAAGCCAGCGAAGGTTCGCCTGGCGAATGATTCCTTCGCCTGGCGAAGGCGCGATGACTCAAAAAGGCGGTTTACTTGCTGGAGGCACTTTGAAGTGCCAGGTTTCATTTGATTTTCCTGGCGAAGGCCCCTGTTCGCCTGGCGAATGGGGGAAAACAGAACATCTTTTGTTCTTTATTTAAGTGCTTTTTAGGTCAAAAAAATATATCTATCTTGCATAGCTTGTATTTTTTCCATTTCTAGACATCAGAACTTATTTTCTCTTCATCTATTTTAGAGAGAGAATTACAAACCATAAGAGGGAGAAGGTAAGATCTTTGATCTCTTGTTGGGGTTTGGATTGTAGTCTTTTGATACCTTATGTATTTCATCTAATATATGTTTGTGAACTAGTTTGGATTTTCTATTGATTGAATATCTTTGATTATGTATTTGTAGGTCTTGACAAAACCATTTCATATCTTTGATCTCAGATTTTCTTCTATCAATGAACAAACTTTTGACATGGTTTTGAAGTTGATATTCATTTTATCTTTTATGGTGTTGTGTTGATTAAGTAACATGGGTAGCATGAGTAGGATCAATATGATATTGTGTGGGTATGTGATAATAGTGATGAAGAACGATGTTCACCGACATTTGGCGGATTATATGAATACATGTAAAAAGGGTTAAGCGTATATACGTATTCTGATCATTGTATTTTATATGAAACAATTGTTTATCTAATATGGGTTTCATTCTTGTTTACCCGTTAATCTTTGATTTGAATCGTGATAGAGATATACTTTTCGGATCTGGATCTAGGATGATTGCCTGTTAGGTCCTAAATGCTATAGATAGTTTTAGGCTTAGCATTTGCGTGAGTATCAGATCTTAATGCTCTGTGTTGTGTTTTTGTTTGGTGAGAGATCACCAATGAGACAACACGGTTGTTCTCCCGACGCTGCATTAGAGATAAGCTTTGTCGTGAGTGATACGTGATGATATTAGATGAATGATTGTGTTGTGTTTAATTTGATCAGAAGAATGCATGTGTTATCAATTGATGAAATCCAATCCCAACAAGGCTCCGTTTATATTTCAGTCTTTATTTTATAATTTCTGTTTTTATTTATGGTTCCTAGAACTTTTAAACCAAACCTTTTGAATAATAAGCTTAGAAATGTAGAAATCGTTGAACGGCGTTCAGATCGTACTAATACCTGTGGAGACGACAAAACTGGGTACTTAATATTTTTTGCTTGCTGCTTTACCGCTCCAACAAAATGGCGCTGTTGCCGGGGATTGGTGTTGAGATTTTGAAGTGCATTGCAACGGTTCTATGTTTTTAAGCTTTGTATATTTTGTATATATTGTTTCTTTTTACGTTTTTTCTAGTGTGTTCAAGAATGACGAAAACTCCTTCTAGGGTGGTTGCTATCGGTATAAAAGCATTCAATGAAGCTTCGACCGAGTTTGGATGGCGATGATAGTATGAAACAAGTGAATGTTGTCAAGGTACATGGTTTCCTTTGTTTAGAATTTTAGAATGCTTAAGAACTTAAGTCTTTGTGCAAATGAAATTTGTTCTTTTGGCAACTTGTTTGAATGATTGTTTCACTTAGGACTTAAAACCATAATTTGTGAGAAAGCTTCCATTGTTTACTAAATGCTGGATTTCTGATAAACTTTGTTGATTCGTATGATTCATGATTTATATTGTTATCATTGTGAATTTGTGGAAGCATTAGAAATGATCAAGACACTTGTTTGTATTGAGCACAACCAGTTCCAAATGCAACTTACCCGTGAGTAGAGAGAATTCGTTAACCCCCTTGAGCCTAAACAATATGGATCTCAGTGTGAGTTGGTGTGAGATTCTAAAATTTTTCTTGAACCCTTGAACTTGTTTTAATTGTTTTCTTTGCCATAAAAAGCTAAGAACATTCACTTGAGGGTTGAGTAAAAGTTAAGTTGGGGCGAATGAAAAAGGAAGATAGTAGGTTGCTACAACTTTTGAAAAATTCAAGCAAGCACCAAAAAAATTGTGTGAATATGAAACAAAAGAAAAGAAAAAAAAAAGAGAAAAGAAAAAGAATGCTTGCTTGGAAAAGAAAAAAATAGTGAAAGAATAAGTTGTGAAATAAGAGTTGGGAAGGTTTGCAATCGAAAAACAAATGGAATGAAGTTGAGGTGTGTAAATAACGTGTTCGGTGAATGTCTCTTTTGCATCGGCAATTTCGTTTCAATGGCCTTAGAAATGTCCCTTGTTTGTAAACCCGACCAAGCTACAACCTAAAAGACCTTAGTGATCTTCTTGCTTCCATATTTTCGCTTTTGACTGTTAGATTTTGTATGAATTGAATTGATATTGACATTGTTTGTTAGTTGAGTGAAATTGTCCCCGCGGTTGCAAACGCGTAATTTCTTCAATCCTTATTCGAAGAGGAGAGATAGAGTGATTCATTCATGAAAAATATAGTTATTGATTGATACATGGCTTAATATTTGTTTTAAGAATTTAGTTCTTGTGCATTGTTAGATTCTAAACATTTGAAACCATGGCTTGTTTGCATCATTTGTGTTTGAGCCAATTTTATCCATTCTTGGGTGTATCTTAGTCTTGAGCAAATCCTCTTCTTGTGAAATGAGAGGCATACTTTGCTTGAGGACAAGCAAAAAGCTAGTTGGGGCGAGTTGTTAGATGCCAAATTTCACTTATTTGATCTATCAAAAGTTGGCATTTTCACTCATTTTCGTCAATTAAGTGTAGAAAACCACTCTTGTTTTGTTTGGTTTGCAATATAGTGTGAAAAGCTCTTGGTACCTTTGATTTGTGTGTTATTGTGCAGGAATTAGGCACAAAACAAGTGAAGAGTAAGACACAAGAAATGGGCAAGGAAACCAAGAGAATATGCAAATCACCAAAATGCTGTCATGCTCACTAGGCGAAATAAGAGCTGCTGGAAGAAGCTGGAATCTGTCATGTTCGCCTGGCGAAGCTCAGCGAGTGCTAGTAAAGGTTCACCAAGCGAGTGCTGGCGAGCCAAGGCGAGTAATTCAAATTAAACTCCCAGACCAAAAGGGCATGAAGTTCACCTGGCGAATGGGTCCAGCGAAGCTTCGCTACCATTCGCCTGGCGAAGGAGTTGGAGAAGGATCTTTGGATATTCCAGTAGCAAACCAACATAAATTTCGCCTGACGAGTGAAGCCAGCGAAGGTTTGCCTGACGAATGATTCCTTCGCCTGGCGAAGGCGCGATGACTCAAAAGGGCGGTTTGCTTGCTGGAGGCACTTTGAAGTGCCAGGTTTCATTTGATTTGCCTGGCGAAGGCCCCTGTTCGCCTGGCGAATGGGGAAAAACAGAACATCTTTTGTTCTTTATTTAAGTGTTTTTTAGGTCAAAAAAATATATCTATCTTTCATAGCTTGTAATTTTTCCATTTCTAGACATCATAACTTATTTTCTCTTCATCTATTTTAGAGAGAGAAGTACAAACCCTAAGAGGGAGGAGGTAAGATCTTTGATCTCTTGTTGGGGTTTGGATTGTAGTCTTTTGATACCATATGTATTTCATCTAATATATGTTTGTGAACTAGTTTGGATTTTCTATTGATTGAATATCTTTGATTATGTATTTGTGGGTCTTGACAAAACCATTTCACATCTTTGATCTCAGATTTTCTTCTATCAATGAACAAACTTTTGACATGGTTTTGAAGTTGATATTCATTTTATCTTCTATGGTGTTGTGTTGATTAAGTAGCATGGGTAGGATCAATATGATATTGTGTGGGTATGTGATAATAGTGATGAAGAACGATGTTCACCGACATTTGGCGGATTAGATGAATACATGTAAAAAAGGTTAAGCGTGTGTACGTATTCTGATCATTGTATTTTATATGAAACAATTGTTTATCTGATATGGGTTTCATTCTTGTTTACCTGTTAATCTTTGATTTGAATCGTGATAGAGATATACTTTTCGGATCTGGATCTAGGATGATTTCCTGTTAGGTCCTAAATGCTAGAGATAGTTTTATGCTTAGCATTTGCGTGAGTATCAGATCTTAATGCTCTGTGTTGTGTTTTTGTTGGGTGAGAGATCACCAATGAGACAACACGGTTGTTCTCCCGACGCCGCGTTAGAGATAAACTTTGTCGTGAGTGATACGTGATGATATTAGATGAATGATTGCGTTGTGTTTAATTTGATCAGAAGAATGCATGTGTTATCAATTGATGAAATCCAATCCCAACAAGGCTCCATTTATATTTCAGTCTTTATTTTATAATTTTTGTTTTTATTTATGGTTCCTAGAACTTTTAAACCAAACCTTTTGAACAATAAGCTTAGAAATGTAGAAATCGTTGAACGGCGTTCAGATCGCACTAATCCCTGTGGAGACGATAAAACTGGGTACTTAATATTTTTTGCTTGCTGCTTTACCGCTTCAACATTGAGTCGACAAGTAGTTCTTTCAATCTCATAATCGAAAAGAAGGTCTTCAGGCCAGACTTGTCATTGCATAAACGAATTCTGCACACAAGCTAAACAGATCAAAAAACACAAAGAATTACAGAGATAAGAGATTCACAATACACAAATCTTAAAGTCACTAAACTATTGCAATGCTTGCAATATTCTACTAACAATCCCCGACAACTACGCCAATTTGTTAGAAATATATGTCGGAAGTGTTTTATCGTATCCACAGGGATTGATGAGAATATTTGATAGATCAAATATTCTCATTAATCCCTGTGGATATGATAAAACACTCCCGATATATATTTCTAACAGATGCGCACATGCTCGTCAGGATGTTTATGGCTATCTATCTGATGTTTACAAGGCGATTAATGTTATGAACGTATACAACGAAGGCTTTGCAGCGGTACCAATGGAGGATTATTGGCCTATATACTAAGATGACATAGTTTGGCACAACGATGACATGAGAAGAAAGAAAAAGGGACGCCCAAACAGTAAGCGTATAAGAACCGAAATGGTTACGACTGATAAAATGATAAGATTGTGCAGTATATGTCGTCAGCCCGGACACAACCAAAAAAATGTCCCAATGTCGGAGGCACATATGCATCATGATTAGCTTATCATTTTATTTGTTGTAACCAAATATTTTCAAATATTGAGTATAACCACATGTGTGGGTATGTGTCGGAAATATTTTCAAATATTTCCAAGACTAACAACACACAACACATGCTAATTTCATAAAACATAAAACATTAACTAGGTGATTACGACATTTCTAACTGATTACAACAATCAAACTAATTTCATTCGGTCCAAACATGACTTCCCTCACATCTTTGTCTGTCTTAACACGAACCCATCCACGCAGCCGATCAAGTCTCTCGATACTACAAATCTTTTCTCCTTGACCAATGTTTCCTTCCAACCACTGATTCAGCTCCCTCTTAAGTTGATTGAAACTTTGTATGTTCCAAAATAACATGTCCATCAGAGGCTTCTCTCTCGAATAGACGATTTTTCCCCACCGGCGACTGTACATATTATTAGCAGAACAAAGATATTAGATGAAATGTGAAAGTAAATGATCAGAACACCTCTATTTATAGAAGAAAAATTCAAAATACAAGGGGTCTCCAGATGAATTGACGACTCCCTTGTAAGTTTAACACCAAGTCGCCAATTGGATTGGAGACTCCTCATGCAGTCTCCAATCCAATTGGCGACTCCCTTATAACCTTAACAAGGTGTCGCCAATCCATCTGACACCCTTGTGTAATCCCAAATCCTAACTTGAATAATTTAAGACTAATTTTAAAAGATGAGTTATTTTGAGATTTTTTTTAAAAAATTGAGTTATTTGGGTAAAAAATTCTAATATATTTAAAAAATTAATTTTTCTTATAATAAAAATGGAGCAATAATAAGAGAATGGGTGAAACAAAAGAAAAATTAGAGAATCGTAGAATAGTTTGTGTTTGCGGTGTGCTTCGTTTTCTGAAGGTTGTGTGTCAGTGAAGTCATTTCTGTAAAATTCACATCCTCAAAGTGAAACTTGTAGCAGTCAACCATAATCATAGCCATGGATGAAGCTGAATTTCAACGCCTTCTCCAGCTTTTCCCTACTGTTCGTTCTCGCGATTACATTGTACTTCTCTCTCTATCTATCTAGTGTTTGTATTTTTAGGGTTTAGAAACTTATGGGTTCTTCTTGATTTTGTATTTTTATTACTCACCATCACAAATCTCACTTCCTTGTTGATTAAAGTTTCGATTTTTGAGATACCCATGTTGTCAATTTTGTGGTTTACATGCTACTTTTATGATACCGAATTACACATCTGTTAACTCTTTTTAAGATAGTTTTAGGTTATCAGGATATTTCAGGAGAGAGTATGAGATTGAGATCTTAATTAGGTAGAGACATGAATTAGGTTTATTTGATATTAAGGAGGTGGTTCTGGTTTTGAAATTGGAGAGTTCAACAATTTGTTAAAAAAAAAGAGGGGAATTCAACTGTTAATTGTTGATACAAAAGAAATTGTGAAAATAGGGTTGTTAGTTTTTCAACTAGAACTAGGTATTGAAGTTGCAGACCATGTGGTACCGATTAGTTTGATTGAATGCGTGTGTCGGGTGTTCCATACATACACCATACCCGCACATGTGGTTATACTCAATAACTTCCAGTTGCTCAAATTATTACTATTGTTGTCTACATATTAATATTAGTGTCATTGATATCTATGTTGTTAAAGTCGGATTACGGCACGGTGCGGCCATCCCCAAAAAATGGAACGGAATGGAAATGCGGAATGGGACGGGCGTTATTTTAGTGATGCGGACACTAATATATATGTTGTAGATTCTAAAGCATCTGAGAGTTGTATTAGGGCTTTTATATTAAGGGAAAAACCAGACACGCATCACCCGGCTGTGCCGTTCCAGCGCGGTCTGACGCTTTTTTGCCAACTGTGCTATTCCAGCCGAGTTTAACAACAGAGATTGATATGCCCGGTGTCAGTATCGGTGCTTCATAGTTTACACAGGCATTTGTATGAGCGATGCGGATAACTCTATTGGGAACTAGGCATTGAATCAATTTATAATCATTTGTTTCATGTGGGGGTTGACAGTCAATCTATAACTTTGTGAATCTGTATGAAATGAATGTTCTATGTGGGCAATGTAGTCAAGCACGAGATCTTGAGTAGGATTGGTTGGCTTGTGAAAGATCGTAAAATTTGGATCGTTAAGCACGACACGTAAGATCTTAACGAAGGGAAAAGTGGTAATTTCATATATATTTATACACACATACACCAAAACATGGAAAATTATAATTCAGGCCCAAAAAAGGTCCAACACATTTTCTTTACGATCTTGCTTCAAAAAGCTTGATCTTGACTATGCCGGCGATGAAAATGATTCAGCACTCGATCTTGACTACACTATATGTGAGGGTCGATGATTGGCAGGTGCGAGGATGGTGTGTAGGCAATTGCTACTAATCCTTGTAAAATCGTGTCCTTTTGTTTTTAAACTCTGCCTCATTCTTTGTACTGAGTTTGGAGTACGCTACGCAGGGGTTGCCTTATGAATGCTAGGATTTGTCCAGGGAGTTTTCAGAATAGATAGAATATCATCTCATTTTGCTTTGATTTTCATTTAAGAAAGAGATTGGAATGATTTCCCATGTTTTTCCATTTCATATATGTAATATGATGGAAGGCATTATCATTTTATAGGATTTTTCTACCTTAAAAGTCTTCACACTGGTGAAGGTTTGCATATACTTTAATTTATGAATTTAAAGTCCTGTTTTCCATAACATAGTCAGAAACTATTTAAAGCAAATGTCCAAAATTTTGAACTTTTAGCTCAAATACTTTGGAAGATTCTATGTTTGAGAGTACACCCAAGCACCTAATTGACAACTCTTAAATTTCAGGAAGAAGAATCATCATCCAAACAATTAGCATCTGGGTCTGGATCTCAATTAGCACAAGAAGAGGTAGTAATCCTAGAGCCGCTGTATGTATTAATGTTTGTGTGTAAACACATAATGTTGTCTAACAAACTTATAGCTGCAGCTAAATGAATGGCATGATGCATGGAATGAAAAGGATAAGGATTTTGAGAATCAAGTAGTCAACAAACATGGTATCACCTATAATCTTTATTGTTTGACAAATTGGTAGATATGGGAGGCAATATGTGAGGAAACGTAAGAAAGAGAAAGAGAGAGAATAGGACAAATTCTGTTAGCAGTAGCACATGGGTTGAGAGAGCTGGCAGCAGCTGTATGGTAATTCTGTTAGCAGTAGCACATGGGTTAAGACAGCTGGCAGTAGCTGTATGGTAATAGGACCTAAGAATAATTCCATAAATGATTGGGTCTCAATCATTTGTGGGGTATGCAAATATTCCATTAGATCTGAACCCTAGGAGAGAAAAGGCCTCTCAAAGTGCCTCTATCATCTTTCTTTTTTTTTACTGCATTCTGCAATTTCCTTGTACTGGTTTTGCTAGATCCCATTTGAACTCTAGCCTATTTCTTTAATCAAATCAGTAATTTTATCAGTTTTCTTGTATTGTTTCTGAATCTCTCTTTTAGACACTGAATTGATTCTATCAATTTGGTATCTAGAGCCTTGGTTTTGTTTACTCGGTGGATGGTTGTTACGCGTGGTATCATGGAGAATCGTGTGGAAACGATGGAACAGAGGATGAATCAGTTCGAAGGGACGATCGAACAGATACGCCAAATCGTAACGGAGCAACAGTCCAGACCGCAAGTGACGGTGGAGCAGATTCGCCAACTCATTCAGGAGCGTCCGGGTCACCACAGAGGATCCGACGATGACGAAGATGATGGGAGCATAAGAAGCAACCGTTCGCACGAATCTCGACCCAAAAATCGCCGTCACTGGGGTGGAGAAGGAGAGCGAACCATGGGAAGCAAAAGGAAGCTGGAAATTCCCATTTTCAAGGGAGAGGACGCGTATGGTTGGCTCGTGCGGGTCGAGAGGTACTTCCGTTTGAATGGTGTAAGGATGCGCGACAAACTAGATGCGGTAGTGTTAGCTATGGAAGACAAGGCTTTGAATTGGTACCAGTGGTGGGAGGAGCAAGCCCCACTGAGGACATGGGAGGAGTTTAAGGTAGCTGTGATGAGGAGGTTTCAACCGGGTCTACTGCATAACCCAATGGGGCCTTTGTTGAGTTTAAGGCAAAAAGGCTCAGTGGTGGAGTATATGGAGAAATTCGAAATGCTTGTAGATCCGTTGAGAAGGGAAGAAAGGATTATGTTGGACTCCATTTTCATGAATGGACTAAAAGAGGAGATTCAAGCCGAACTAAAACTCCATGAGAGTCAAAGTTTAGCAGATTTGATGGATAGGGCCCTGTTAATTGAAGAAAAAAATGAGGTGGTCCACAAGAAGAGTAGTTCATGGAAATCTTTTAAGATTAGGGACCCTGCAGATATAGGAGGATCTAGGAAGGAGGGAGAGAAAGGTAATGGAGGAGGCAGTGAGAAGTTCAAAGGGAGGAGATTAAATCCTGCAGAATTAGAAGAAAGGAGTAAGAGAGGGCTGTGTTTCAAATGTGGGGATAAATGGAATAGGGAGCACATATGCAAATTTAAGCATATGAGTTTTAAATTATGTGAGAATAGCAGTGAGGAGGAAGAGGAAAGAGGAGGAAAAGTGGTGCAAACAGAAGACTGGGTGGACGAAGTGGAGGAATGCAAGACTTTGCAACTCTCCCTGCAGAGTCAAGAGGGACTAACTTCTAATAAATCGTTCAAGGTCTGGGCTACAGTCAAAGAAAGGGAACTGTTGACACTAATTGATTCCGGGGCAACTAGCAATTTCATTGATGCTAGGCTAGTGGAAATGATGGGATTACAGTTGGTGAAAACACCACCATATGTAATTGAGGTGGGAAACGGAGAGAACATGAAATATCAAGGGGTGTGTGAAAAATTGAAGTTCTGGTTGCAAGGAGTGGAGTTCAGCCAGAATTTCTTTTTGATGGAGTTAGGAGGGACTGATATGGTGCTAGGAATGGACTGGTTAGCTAGTTTGGGCAATATAGAGGCTACCTTTGGAAAATTATGCCTTATGTGGGAGTGGGGTGGACAAAAGTATAGTATTCAAGGAGATCCTACATTAAGCAATCAACAAGTTTCTATGAAAGGAATGATGAGAGCTTTGAAGGATGAGGGGATGAGATTCTATGTGCAAACTGTGCAAATGGTTGCAGTAGAAAGGTATGATGAGTTAACAGAGTGGGATGAGACTTTGGGGAAATTTGAGGAAGTGTTTCATTTACCTAAAGGACTACCTCCCAGGAGAGAACATGATCATGCTATTTTGCTTAAACCTAATGCTGCCATTCCAAACTTGAGGCCTTATAGGTACCCTTTCTATCAAAAAAATGAAATAGAAAAAATTGTAGGAGAAATGCTCCAGGCTGGTATCATAAGGCACAGTACCAGTCCTTTTTCAAGCCAAGTGCTGTTAGTAAAGAAAAAAGATGGAGGGTGGAGATTTTGCACAGATTACAGAGCTCTAAACAAGGTGACCATACCTAATAAATTCCCCATTCCCATCATTGAGGAATTATTAGATGAATTGGGTGGAGCAGTCATCTTTTTCAAATTGGATTTGAAATCTGGTAATCTGGTTATCACCAGATTAGGATGAAGGATGAAGACATAGCCAAGACAACATTCAGAACACATGAGGGGCACTATGAGTATCTTGTCATGCCTTTTGGCTTGACAAATGCTCCCTCCACTTTCCAAGCCCTCATGAATGAAATTCTCAGGCCATTCTTAAGGAAATTTTGCTTGGTTTTTTTTGATGACATCCTCATATATTATGAGTAAGGAAGCACACAGAGAGCATTTAACTGTAATATTGCAAGTGTTGAAGGATAACCAACTATTTGCTAAAAAGAAGAAATGTTCTTTTGGTCAAGAAGAGGTGGAGTATCTAGGGCATTTAATATCTGCCAAAGGAACAACAGACCCCAGAAAGATAGAAGATATGATTAAGTGGCCTGTTCCAAAAAATATAAAAGGATTAAGAGGCTTCTTAGGTCTAACTGGCTACTATAGGAAGTTTGTAAGGAATTATGGAAAAATAGCCTGGCCCCTTACTCAGTTGTTGAAGAAAGACAGTTTCCTGTGGAGTACAGAGGCACAAGTGGCTTTTGATGAACTGAAGATAGCCATGACCACCCTCCCTGTTTTGATTATGCCAGATTTTGAAAAAGAGTTTGTAGTGGAGACTGATGCTTCTGGCAAAGGCATTGGAGCAGTGTTAATGCAGGAGGGCAGACCTGTGTCATATATGAGTCAAACTCTAGCAGCTAAAGCCCAACAAAAGTCAGTTTATGAAAGAGAGCTCATGGCAATGGTCATAGCTATTCAGAAATGGAGACCCTATTTATTAGGCAAGCATTTCAAGGTGCATACAGACCAGAAAAACTTAAAGTTTATAACAGAGCAGAGGGTGATGGGGGAAGACCAGCAGAAGTGGCTATCTAAATTGATAGGATATGATTTTGAGGTTAAGTATAAGCCTGGAAAGGAAAATAGTGCAACAGATTCCCTTTCCAGGCAGATGCAGTATTCTCACATAACTACTGTCCAAAGTGAAGCTTGGAATGGATTAGAAGAGGAGGTACAACGGGATGAGAAGCTGAAGGGGATAGTGCAGGCCTTATTAGCAGATCCTCTTAGTCAGAAGGGGTTTCAACTTAAGGGAGGAAGGTTGTATTATGAAGGAAGAATAGTGGTGCCTAAAGGATCCCCTCGAATTAGTTGGATTCTGAATGAATTCCATGATACAGCAGTAGGAGGGCATTCTGGTTATCTCAGGACTTACAAAAGGATGGTAGTGTGGTATATTGGGAGGGTATGAGAAAGAGAATTCAAGAGTATGTGCAGGCGTGTGAAGTGTGTCAAAGGAATAAGTATCGAACATTGACACCTGGAGGATTACTACAGCCTTTACCTATTCCCACACAAGTATGGAGTGATATTTCTATGGATTTCATAGGGGGTTTACCTAAAGTGCAAGGAGTAGACACTGTTATGGTGGTGGTAGATAGACTTTCTAAGTATGCTCATTTTTTTCCAATTAACCATCCTTATACAGCCAAGAGTGTTGCTGAAGTTTTCCTTCAAGAAGTGGTTAGATTGCATGGATTCCTCAGTTCCATAGTTTCTGACAGAGACAAAGTGTTTCTTAGCCATTTCTGGATTGAGCTATTTAAGCTGGCAGGGACTAAGTTGAAATATAGCAGTGCCTACCATCCTCAATCTGATGGCCAAACAGAGGTAGTCAACATGTGCTTGGAGACATATCTCAGGTGTGTTACAGGGCTCAAACCTAAGCAATGGCCTAAGTGGTTAGCATGGGTAGAATATTGGTATAACACCAACTACCATGCCTCACTAAAGACCACTCCATTTGAGGCACTATATGGAAGAGCACCTCCAGTGTTAATTAGAGGAGACACCCCTGGATCTGCAGTTGATGAAATCAGTAAATTGACAACGGAAAGAAACTTGATGATCAAGGAACTGCAGGAGCAGTTACTCAAAGCACAGGATATGATGAGAAATCAAGCAAACAAGCACAGGAGGGAGGTGGTTTATGAAGTAGGAGATAAGGTTTTCTTAAAAATCCAGCCTTACAAAATGAAGAGTTTAGCTAAAAGGCTGAACCAGAAGCTGAGCCCTAGATTTTATGGACCTTATGAAATAGTTAAAAGGGTGGGAGAGGTGGCTTATCAGCTTAAGCTGCCTGATGATACTAGAGTACACCCGGTATTCCATGTTTCCTTGCTGAAAAAAGCTATTAGTGCCTCTGCAGAACCCCAACCTCTGCCCGATTGTATGAATGAGGATTGGTATTTAGAACCTGTGCTTGAGAAAGGAATGGGTTACAGGAGGAATGATCAAGGGGATTGGGAGGTCTTGGTGAAATGGAAAGACCTTCCAGAATTTGAGAATTCTTGGGAGTTGGCTGAAAGGTTAAAAGAGGAATTTCCAGTTTTCTTCCTTGAGGTCAAGGAAGTTTTTGAAGGGAGGGGAATTGGTAGATATGGGAGGCAATATGTGAGGAAACGTAAGAAAGAGAAAGAGAGAGAATAGGACAAATTCTGTTAGCAGTAACACATGGGTTGAGAGAGCTGGCAGCAGCTGTATGGTAATTCTGTTAGCAGTAGCACATGGGTTAAGACAGCTGGCAGCAGCTGTATGGTAATAGGACCTAGGAATAATTCCATAAATGATTGGGTCTCAATCATTTGTGGGGTATGCAAATATTCCATTAGATCTGAACCCTAGGAGAGAAAAGGCCTCTCAAAGTGCCTCTATCATCTTTCTTTTTTTTACTGCATTCTGCAATTTCCTTGTACTGGTTTTGCTAGATACCATTTGAACTCTAGCCTATTTCTTTAATCAAATCAGTAATTTTATCAGTTTTCTTGTATTGTTTCTGAATCTCTCTTTTAGATACTGAATTGATTCTATCACAAATTTATTCTGTCTAATATATTTGGAACTGTTGGGATTTAATACCACATTGCTTAGAAATATGACCTGTGTTGTGTAATTAAGTGGGGGCAAGCTTCACCTTACAAGCTGGTTTTGTAGGGATGGGTTAGACCCAACCCAAATTTTGAGAGGAACATTTTGATCATCTTTGATATTCGGCCAAGTACATCAAAATTCATGTGTTTCTGAGCAATATAGTTAACTTTGTTACCACAATCAACTGAATTGTGTTTTCTAAATTAATGTTTCGCATGTGTGAATTCTTCAAATAAACAGATCCATTTTGGAGCAAGCTAAAGTTAGAGGCTGCCAAAAAGGTATTTTGAATTCATCTGTTTACTTTTACATGCACAATGATTTATGTAGTTTAACTATCCTCGTTGCTTAAGTTATTAGAACGGAACTTAGGACACATGTACTGAAATTTGCTCGTGCCCTTGTTTATTTCTTTACTTTTCAATCTCTACAACACCACCTTAATTTATAGGCTTTAATCTTAAAAGTTTGAAGCTAATTATATGAACTTTTAATTGAAACTAAGTGCAATTTAAATCTCTTCGTATTCAATATTAAAGGTTTATTTTTCAGACAACACTTTCAAACCCAATTTGAATTACTTTGATCTTCATTTTTGCACTATCTAGTTATCATTTTGTTGAATGATGAAACATGGACTTTGTCTTTCTGCAAATAAAAAATGGTCATGCTAACAAGTATTCTAAAGGCATTGTTTAAGGAACCCATAAAAAGAATTTGTCTTAGATATATAAGTCAAAAACTTGTCAAAGTAATAAATACGAGAAATACTTGCATGGAAACGTAAATCTATATTCTTAGAAACATCCAATAAGAAGAGAGAAAATTTTAAATTTAATTTACTTTTTAATTGAATTCATGGGGTGGTTGTGATTATGAAGGAGAGAGAAAAATTTATTTTTATTTTTTAATAAATAAAAAATTGTGACTGGTTATGTGTAAAACTACTTGTTATGGCTGTGTCTACCTAAGAATTTTTCAATAAATACATTGTTTTTTATTCAAATGTTACCTCTTTAGACTCCTTGAACAATGCCTTAGGGGCACTTGTGAGAATTTTTCATAAATTATTGTCCTATATGGCATGTTAAAAAGAAATTGACTTCGCATCCATGCCTTCTTCCTTCTTCCTTTGGAACCAGTGACCTAGTAGACTTGATTTGCATGCTTTGTTATAAGTTTCATCACATGATGGAGCATTATGTGGTTATTTTGTAAAGATAGAGGATAAGCATTCTAATGTAATAAGGAGAATCTTTTGTTGTTATGGTAGAGAAGCATCTTAGTTTATCATTTTTATGTATAGATATTCTTTAGTTGTCGACATTTTCTTTTTCTCTTCATTGTGATTTTGTTTGTGAGGGCTATTATGCACATTGCACATATAAATAGAGAGAAGTGAGAGGGATATGTATGAGAGTAGTAAATAGAAGCCAATAGCGGCGCTACCCCCCTATATAGCGGAGCGAAGGCTGGCCGCTATGGGAAGAGCCTTAGTGGTGTATAACACTATTACGGCCGCTATAGGTAAATAGCGGGTAGCGGGGACAAAGCGGTTCCCGGGTTGGAACGGTTTTTGTCCCGCTATTCTTTTCCCCTAAAAAAACAAAATTACTCTTCAAATTTAAAACGTTTTAAGGGTAATTTTGGGTTTTCAATCAAACTTGAGTTGATAGTCAACCCTAACCTTCCCATACGGCCATACCGATGTTTTTGCACTTCGGGTGTTCCAAAGAAAAATCACAAGTTCCTACATCACCTCATGTAATCTTTCATATGTTTATAATTATTATTCATGTAATTTATCCAAAAGATGATTCAATAGCGACCATTCCGCCATCCTGTTTTTGGGGCCAGCCGCTCCGCGCCGCTATCCGGGGATTGACTACTTGCGTGTGTGTTTTGCACTAGGGTGTGTTATATCATAGTATCTGTATTATAACTGTGATCGTGATGTTACAAAGCTTTATGTCATTAAAAAGACTTAGAATGAGAATCGCCTAATTCGTTCAATTGTTTCGACAGGTTGGTACAGAAGAAGCAGAGAAATTTTGCCAGGCATTCCAACAAATTCATAATAGACTGGTATGTGTATAAGGATTATCATTTTGGCTATTGGTTGTTTCATAAAAGAAACCATGGAAAATATTTTCGGTGAAACATAAAACCGTGTTTCAAAATTATGCATATAGAAACACATCTATAAATGATGTTTATCATTTATGTTTATGTTGTTATAATGTATTTAAGAGAAACTTCTTTTATTGTTTTATTTCTTTAGGTCAATGAAGAGTTGAGTTTAGATGCAGCCCGAAACTTCGTAAACTCGCCCTAATGTTACAAAGTGTTTTCTTGCATTCTTTCAAACATTACATTGTGATTCAAAATTCAGCCATTGTAATTCATTTGCAGTGTATCAAAGTAGTTGTCAATTTAATTATTGTGACATTTTGAGTAAAGCTGTTTAGGATACTAGACAATGATTGTATTAGAATGGTAGAATTTGTCATGCAAATGTGGGAGTTTCTTTCTTCTCACCCTTAACTATTTTTGAAATTGTTAAATTTGTATGCATCCACACCAGTAGTTGCAATGCTCGATATGCTGAATTTGTAATACTTAAGTTCTTCTCAATCCAAATAGATTGATGTTGAGACAAATTATTCCCAGTTTTCCTTTGGTGTGACAAGAGATAATTTAATATTCCTAATTTATTGTTTAAACTAAACAAAAAAAAAAGTGTTTTATGTATTAAATATTTTTGTTTTCTTTATTAATAATTATAAACTGTTTATTAAATCTAATAGTATTTTTTATTAAGTTTTCCTGGTGAAACACTTAATTCACCCTTCACACTAAACGAAACCTAAAAACTAAAATAAAATTTAATAATTTTGTAAATATAAAAAAAAATTTAATAATAAAATAATTATAAATTCAAATACAAACTTTTCTATTTTGACTATAATTTAAAAAAACCAGAAAAGATGAAATATTTTCTAAATCAAGTGTAAAGATATATAACTTTATTAAATTACAAAATAAGTGGAAAAAGAAAAAAAATTCTATACTCAGTGATTGACAAAAAGTGGTCAAATGTTTTTGAGAGTAAACTTTATTTTAATCCTTCATAATTGCTCGTGAGATTAATCTTGCCGTAGAGATACTTATTTATAAAATAAAAAGTCAAATATACCATAACTGGCACAGCAAATAGTACGCCCCAACTACCAACAGAATTGATAGTTGAAAGTTGAAAAAAAGTGATAAATTCAATGAAGTTGCACGTTTTCATTCCTACTTTCTTCCTCATCTACCTTCTTCCATTCTTATTCCTTTTCAATTTTCACCTCTTTCTACTTCCCTCAATTTCAACGGTTTCTCCATTCCCTTCCATCTCTTCAACTCTCACTTTTTTCAGGTCTGTTTTTTCTTCCATTTCTCTTTTTTCCTATCTTTTTTCTTTATCAAAATATTATACACTGTTCGATCAAGATCTAATGGTTAAAAAGATATTTTAATTAATTTTTGAATTATAATTTAAAATATAAAACTCAAATTTAAACGGTTTGATATTGATCAAATGATCACTGATGCGTCGAATGCGTGCATCAGCTGTATCTTATATGAGATTATAAGAAAATTGAAGAGTAGAATATACAAACAGAAAAATACAATAAATATTTCAAACACAATAAAAGACACTTCTTCCGTAAAAGAATGTGAACTCATCAAAACGTCATTTTTGTCCGCTGGGACTGTTAATCAGAAAACCTTTTTCAGAAGGAATAAAAACAATCAAGACAAGCCTGTGTCTTCCGTAGCCCGAACTACGTTTGCTCTGATCTTTCATGCCGTATGAAAGTACGTAGGCATAAGATGCGATATCCTAGCGAGCAACCTTCCCCTCCTTTCCCGTAGGTAGGCGAACTACGTTGACTCTGATTTCTCGTTCCAGACGGGAATACGTAGGCATAAAGTGCGATACTTTGGCGAGTCATTTTATTTTCTTTCAACCCTTAACCCTGTAGAGTAGATAGAATAATAATCCGTAGCAGAAAACAAGCGTGGATCCCGTCGAGTACGACGGACGTGAGGGGTGCTAATACCTTCCCCTTGCGTAACCGACTCCAGGTTTTGGTTGCGATGACCATACCTTTCCCGTGTTGCGGTAGGTTTACCTCGAGCGTTTTCTTTCCCTCCGTTGGGATAAATAACGCACGGTGGCGACTCTTCTGTTCAGCCGGCGCCGATTTTCGCAGTAGCGACATTTACCTTTGATTATATTTTAAGTCAATACTTTTTTATCATTGTTTGAGTAGATGGAAATTTGGTAATGAAAACCACTTCACACATGCTTTAGTATTAGCCACTCCTATAACATGAAAATGAGTTGAAAGCTGAAACTTGAAAGTGATTTTCTACCTAGATATATTGATGGCAAATTAAGTTTGAAATATGTTAATGATCATGTGCAGCACTTACTTGTAAATCTTGTTTAGCAGTTCTGTTTGACGATTTTACTTCACCATGTCAAGCTTGGAGGAACCACTTGGTGTCGACAAGTTGCCGAGCATGAGTACCATTGATAGGATCCAGAGATTCTCATCTGGCACTTGTCGTCCGAGAGTAGATAATGTCGGCAGCACGGGGAACTTCTGGCTTGAAGGACGGAGTTGCAGTACATCTAACAGCTGCCAGTGAGTTTTCAAAGATTTCGGCTCGAGTTAGGCCCTTAAATACGTTTAAATCTAATCGATATTATAGTATATTCTTTGGTTTGTTATCTGTATTAGCTTTATCGATAAGACCAATGTAGTCAAGATCGAGTGTTGGATAGTAAGATTGTAAGATCTTACGTGCTAAGAATGCCTGGGAGTGCTACGATAAGAGAAAAATAGTTTATCGATAACACAACCTTCTATCTTAATTGCAGGGATGATGATGATGAAGAGTATACAGCAGAGGCATTCCCATGGAAGAGACAAACAAGAAACTTCCCTCAAGATGAATCCTTAAACCAAAAGGCTAGTACCAAAGCGAGGAAATCGATGAAATTTAAAATGATTGATGATTCATTCTCTGAATACCAATATAGTCCAAAGTTCAAAAACAAAGACATTCCAAATTTGACATATAAGGTAATTCAATGGCCGCAATAGGTTTAAAATTTTCTGTAGTTGGCTTACATTATCATATTTCCTTGGCTTTAGTAGTTACAATCGTTACCGAAGTTTAATAATTCGATAACGGACAATGTAGTTTCTGGAAGGTATACCGAGGTTTGTAAAGATTGTGGAAGTTGGTCCAAGAGATGGATTACAAAATGAAAAGAACATTGTACCTACAGCCGTAAAGGTTGAATTGATTCATAGATTAGCTTCTTCTGGATTATCTGTTATAGAGGCAACGAGTTTCGTATCTCCGAAATGGGTTCCACAGGTACAATGACTATGCATTATGTATTGTATATTGATGTTTTTCGAGAATCCTTTCTGTCCGATTTTATCTCTTTTACTTCTCTCTTCCAGTTGGCTGATGCAAAGGAAGTAATGCGAGGAGTTCATCGCTTGACAGGCGTCAGATTGCCGGTTCTGACGCCTAATTTAAAGGTACCTATATCTCGACTAACCATAAAACGAAAGGTTTTTATTCAGAATGTTGATTGATTGGTTACTTTTATAGGGTTTTGAAGCTGCTATTGCAGCTGGTGCAAAAGAAGTAGCTGTTTTCGCATCAGCTTCTGAATCATTCTCAAAATCAAACATTAACTGTAGTGTTGAAGAGAGTCTTGCTCGTTATCGAGCTGTTACTCGTGCTGCTAAAGAACTCTCAGTTCCTGTGCGAGGGTACGGCTTTTACCTTTTCAAAATATTCTCAACATTCCAATTAGTTTATCTATTTTCAAATGTGATAGGTATATATCATGTGTTGTTGGATGCCCGGCGGACGGACCAACGCCTCCCTCGAAAGTCGCATATGTTGCTAAAGAATTATATGACATGGGTTGCTTTGAAATTTCTCTTGGTGACACAACTGGAGTTGGCACACCAGGTAAGGATCAGATGGATTTTTCTTAGAATTCGTTGGTTCGATGAATATGATGTATTGTTCGATGTTCATTCTGTCGTGTTCAGGAACCGTTGTCCCTATGCTGTTGGCTGTAATAGCAGTTGTTCCAATAGAGAAGATTGCTGTCCACTTCCATGACACTTATGGCCAATCCCTTTCAAACATTCTTGTTTCCCTCCAAGTAAGTCATCAACTTATAGCTTTTCCTTTTTACTTGCTTGCGATTCTTCGTATATGTCGAAGCTTTTATCGATGTGCCGATGATTCTACTAAGGAAATCAATCAATAATTAATTTGTATTTATATAGATGGGAATTAGTATATTGGATTCCTCAGTTGCTGGTCTTGGTGGGTGTCCATATGCTAAGGGAGCAACAGGAAATGTTGCTACTGAAGATGTTGTCTACATGCTGAATGGAATTGGTGTGAAAACCAACATTGATCTTGATAAGCTCATGTTGGCCGGAGACTTCATCAACAACCATTTACAGCGGCCATCCGGTTCAAAGACTTCCACTGCGTTGAACCGATCCACCGCAGATGCATGTTTCCAAGATATATGATATATAATATAAATGTTATGGAACATAACAATATATAAATTCATGTGAATGCTTCATGCAGTGGCATGATGCTTAGTTCATATAAACATTATAAACTTTATCATAAATAGTTAATATTCTGTTTTTTTTCCGTATTTCTCCCAAGCTAATGTTGGGGATTGTGTTGTTTATTAGCAAAATATGAAGAACAAAAAATAAGATGATTGCACTATGCTTTACCTTCGATTTTTTTCTAACCAATGCTTCTATAATCATGATGCAGTAGAATAACAATATGATGCCGTCGGAAATATTACGGATTAGCAAGTGTTAAACCTAAAATGAGAACACAGATTTGCAAGCACAAAACCCGTTAATAGATAACACTCTGAAATCTACCAAATAGAAAAACTACTTAAATTTATTATATCAAAAGGTAATCTAGACGATCACACCAAATGTGTTTAAGAAAAAAAAAAAGAAATCCTAATAGGTTTTTAATTTTAAACACAAAAAAACCCTAATGAGCTTTAAATTCAAATCAGAGATAAAATAAAAAATTGTGGAAAATATTAAAATGTTATATTTAGAACTGAAACAAATTCGCATGGCTTAAAAGGTCCATTTGCCATTGCAAAGCAGTGGGTAGGACACGTGAGCTGATTCCCAATCTAGAAAGGTATAATAATAGTCATTCTGATATTCAGAGCCAAACTTACACAATTCATGTCGAACCTTTCTGACACGCAACTTCTTCTTTGATTCGCGCAGACAACCTTTCTACATTAGTCTCCTCCACCTCTGAGGAACTCGACCCTGAGTTCTCTTCTTATTAAAGTGCCTCATCTACTTGATACTCATGAATGACAACAACATTGAAACTATTAGATATATTCATGGAATCCCGGAGAGCTACCATATAAGCATTATCATTGATCTTTTGGGGCACTTTTAATAGGCCATACTTGCGTGGTTGCAACTTGCTATAAGTACCAACTAGAATCCTCTCCTTAAGCAGAAACACCATCACATCGTCTCCCACATTAAAAACTTTAACCGTCTTGCGTTTATCTCGCACAAGCGGCAAATTGTTTAGTAGTTCACATGCGGTTAACTCCTTGAAATCCTATAGGACCCCTAACACTTCTTTTGAAATTGTTGTTTTTTTTGTTTGCAACACTCATTGAAGGTGAGAAAAACACAAGAAGGTGGGTGAAGGGGTTGAATTGTGTTAATTTTTTCTTTCTTTTCTCTAAGTCTCTTATCAAATTCTGAACACAAGGTCTAGAATCTGATACTTAGTTAAAAGTTTGCAGTAGATAAATCAAGTTTAGAGTTAGAGAGAGGGAAAGAGAGACACAAGTAGATTTATTCCGATTCCTCTCATAAATCGAGAGCAGTACAGTTCCCTTGCATTTTCAAGGGATTTCACTATAATCACAACTGATTACGATTTTCTCAAGCACACAAGAAAGATACTTGCAATGCTCAAACACACAAGTAAGAAACTTATAATGCTCAAGCATACTACAAAAGACTTCAGATGCTCAAACACTTAAAAAGAGACTTCAAATGCTCAAGCACACAAGC